>OU342442.1:1620000-2220000 GCA_910589575.2 Carcina quercana
TTGGCGTGGTTCAGGAGGGGAATGTCATTTCGACCGCGTTGATTTGCCGAACAGTCCCCCTTGCGCCCCTCTGTCACCCGTGGCCCGGGATGTGCAAACTCATCCCCACTATGCCCATTATGATTCAAGGAATCTCACTTGATCTCTGAATCGCCCATTGTTTTTGTTTCTTAAATTTTGACTATCCTTTGAAATGGGTTCGCTAATCTCGTCATATTTACACATACCAGCTGTTACCCTGCATTCCAGTCGGCGTGATTACTGGAACAAGTGAACCAGCCTTCAGTTGGCCCTTGTTGTCTAACGACTGTCACTAGCTCAAAGGCCATGCTTTGTTCGCCTTTACTAGGACATTCGGTATATTATACATGCTAATTCTTGAATGCACAAACGTTGTGTTCATTTGGACCTTTCATTTTAAAATATAACGCTCAGTATGTATGCTGATTTTTCGTGTATTTCGTTACAATTAAGGTTTCGCCATTACGTTCCTGCTTTATAATACCGACCGTATCAAAAAATAATAAATGTCATTCAGTCCAGTGTATTAGCACTCGTTAGGGCGGGAAAAAATAATTAACTTTGTATAGAAAAACTAATAAATATTTATTTCCTATTTATCTATCTGGACTATACTGACCATCTTTTGAATATTTTTAACTTGATGACTTTATACGTATGACGTGGGGCTTTTAGAATTATGTGTAGCTTAGCAAGAATTATAATTGTCTCAAAAATATGTGTTTGTAGTTCTATGTAACAAGAAAATCTATCTTCAAGGTCTGAGACACGACTGCATTTTATTTATCCATATAATTTATAAACGATTCTAACAGGGAAGTACTTTACACCTGCACTTTGCCTATGATCATATTATGCATAAGTTGTAATTAATAATTACTTCGTGTCACCGACATAGCTCGACGAGTCAGTGAGTTGAAATGGCAATGGGCAGGCCACATCCCCCGACGGATAACCGATGGAGAGTAAAAGTTCTCCAGTGGCGAACACGTACTGGGAAACATTGCGGAGGCATATGTCCAGCAGTGGACGTTTTCCGGTTGATGATGATGAATTATGTAATATTCCTGTAAGCTATTGTATCAATGTCTGTCTTATCCAGAGGCCGCAAGCTAATGAGCTTATCTTGTTGAAAGAAAGAAACAAAAAACTTTATTTCGACCTTTTGAACTAAAACTAACTTATACTCTAGATTAAAAAAAATTAATGACGTGCCAAAAAAGGTTGTTGCCGCCATTGCCGCAGCTGATAGCCTGCTGTGACGCTGTAAAATATCAAAAACAAAAATAAATATTTTTGGAGAATAAAATTAAAATAAACAAACAACACAACCATAAAAAAGATATGATACAAAATTGACAAAAATGTCTGGCCCAGCGCGACTGCTTGTGGATGAACTTTTGTACGTCAACTAAGTACTTTCTAAGCGCGTGCTTAAAGATGTGGACGGATGTTGCTTTTCCTCTTGGTGATCATAAATCAATGTGTTATTCTCCCGCAGCACCCCGAGCACATCGAGCAGACCCGCTACCACTGGAACACCAAAGAGAAGAATCTACTGCTGGGGTGCTTCTTCTGGGGGTATGTGCTTACGGAGCTGCCGGGCGGGAGGCTGGCGGAAGTCGTGGGAGCACGGTAAACTTTTACACAACTATGATCTCTTTTTGCTAGTAATATCGTATTAGCTATGTTGGTACTTATATTCTACGAGTATCGTATTTCGTATTCCTAATTTAAGACGCCGCATCAGTGGGCAATATATCTTCCCGCAATCGCCCGCTGTTAGTGCTTCCTTTAACTCTACGTAGCAGCGACGATACTTCTTTCTTAGGATATCGCTAAAACCACCTTCCGCAAAACACAGCTGAAGTGCTACAAAACCGAAAAATCTTTGCGTATACAGCAAAAGCGTAAAGCAAAAATTCAAGTGTGCTTACACGGGGAAGCTCCAGGGTTCGTTCCCTGACGGAGACATTGTCAAAATCACTTTATGAGACTTTCTGCAGTTTGGTTAGGACATTGCAGACTGAATCACCTTATTGTTCGTAAAGCAAAATGATTCTGTGGCTCTTAACCCTAAGATCACTGTCCTGCCACTCTCAAACGAGCAAGTTTCCTATAAAAAGTCTATCTGTTGTGGTGATAAATGAAGGCAGCTGAGTGAGAAACAGATTTGACAGATTGATTGGTGTTTTTATTTAAACCCCAAAAATTCTGCACAATACAGTTTTGAAATTGTGATAAAATGTATTATTTCGATGAAGTTGCAAGTTTTTTAATAGTAAAACTAGAATTATGATTGGTGGCTTAGAGAGGCTGTATTTTTTTTGCTCCTGTTCCGGTGTTTACATTGTAAAGTAAGTTACAATCATTATTTTTCCCGCAAGTTGTCCGCAATGATTTACTCCTATTTATAAACATTTAAATCGTGTTGTTTGTCTCGTTAAGCTGAAGTTGTTTATTATGATTGATATGACAATACGGCGGCCTTCGATTCACGTTAGCTACTTCCTCAAGGAAATAAACCCCAGTTCCGGTTGCGACCGCCCGAAATAAACGGTATCGGGGTCAGACTGAACACGTGGCTTCAGTTTTCTTATAGATCATTAAATAAGCTGATGGGAAATGTCGGTAACCCTCCCACTTCGAGACACAATGGCACACCCCGGACACTTCAATGAAATGTCGTAATATCGGTTCCTATTCCCATACATACATACATCGAACGGATGACGTTGACGCGCATGTGTGTGTGTCTACGCGTGCGCCATCTTCCTACGTGGAGGGGAGAGGATGGATGGGGGACGGTGAAAGGCCATTCTGTACGTAGTACCATATTAATTCTGTGACAAAATGGGAAAGATAAAGAGTTAATTTTAGGGTTCCGTACCCCAAGGGTAAAAACGGGACCCTATTATTGAGACTTCACTGTTCGCCCGTCTGTCTTTCCGTCTGTCACCAAGCTGTATCTCATGAACCGTAATAGTTAGAGAGTTGAAATTTTTACAGGTGATGTGTTTTTTGCCGGTATAACAACAAATACTAAAACCAGAATAAAATTAATATTTAAGAGTAAGTTACTACTTACTCCCATACAACAAACCTACTTAGCCGTTTTTTTTAAATTCTTCCGAATATAAAAAAACTGAACCCTATACAGTCTCACTATGTCCGTCCGTCTATCACAGCGGGGTATCTCGGTATGTACAGATACTATCGACTTGAAATTTGGAATAGGAAATGGTGTCCCACGAGTGACTTAATTGAAATAATTGATGAAATATTTTTTAGGGACCGAATATAGGCGACCGAAATTTCAATGTGGAGTCACTGGGTCAAAGGGTGTATAAGTGTTGTAATTGATGAATGAGAAATCATTAAAAAACCTTGACAAATTTAGCTATGCAGTCCGTAAAATTAAATTTATTTCAAGGTAGTAAATAATATATGTACGTTTCTTGGCATGTCGCACTTCTTCGGCTTTTTTCTTACCCATTTAAATGCTCCCTTGGTGTTGCAATGAGTACATCGGCGTCGAACTTTCCAGTGGTATCTGATGAGGTCGTGAGTCAACTAGCTCTATTGAATGATGCATACATTTGTAGTCCTGGACATCAGTATGATTGAACCCCCTCATTATTCTTAATATGATGATATTCATGCAACAATCAAATTGTCTTGCGAAGCATTCGCCTTGCCTCAAATAATTCAATGGCTGTGGATACAAGAAAAAAGTTTCCATTTAAAATGTCTTATACCACCTTCCTTGTCGATGTCCGTTATGTCGAGCCCGACTCGCACTTGGCCGTTTTTCTTTCACGTTTGTTTGTCATTGCTTCCCTTTGTAACGGAGGGTCAGAATGACTCAATTTTTAGGGGTAGTTGAAGGGCCGGAAAATTATACTTTTTTCCCGATGGAACAAGTCGTTCCCGTGGTATACTTTCCAAATTATTCGCGGCAGAATTTAATATTTAATCATGCTTGTTATATAGTTCAAATTGAATATCGAACTCTTGTAACCTTCACGTTTGAATTCGATTTCATTCACATAATAGCTGCGCAAGAGTTGAGGGCGTTGTCTCTTATCAATGCGGTATAAAAACTGGTTTCTGACTAACTGTATGAGTAACTCACTGAAACTGCATTCAAAACAAGGTTATGACTCGTATAAACTGTTGCGACGACGTATTTTTTTATACTTTTAACTTGCGTTTGCCCGCGGCTTCTGTTGACTTCAAAAATTATATCACTGGAACTACTGGTTTCATCATCAACAGCCTATATATGTCCCCACTGCAGCTCAGTGCATCTACCATGAGTTTACGCAGGCGATAAGGTATATCGTTAACTATCGCTCTGTCCTTGTCCCCCGCATCTCGGATACATATTTTTATACTCGAGTGTACATAGGATATATATTTCTTACCTGAACCCGTAGAATATTTGCGAATTTAATACAAAATATAGACATAACTAAATTAACTCTAATACGCATAAGAAATATATAGATATGATATAGGTACATATAATTGAATTTTCTGGAACCCTTCATCTCCAAATCGACTCGCACTTGGCCATCAGTGTTAGATTTTATGGAACTCCTAATATATTCTCTTCTAATTTAAACAATATTCAACAGATTGTTTCAAAGAAATCGTCTTAACAATTCAAGGTTTACCAATGTATTACTTTTTAATACTAACGTAATTATGTCTCTATTATTAATCGTGGTTCTTTTACGAGAAATATCGACTGAGACAATAAAATCTATCATGCAATTTATGTTAAAATATACTAACGTTCCGCTCGGAAGGTTCAGTAGAGAGAAATGTAAATTGTAGGAAAACATGCCATTGACGATCTTTTGATATGAACGTCAGCGTATTTTGAACCCCCGACGCAAAAGAGGGGTGTTATAAGTTTGACGCCAATGTCTGTCTGTGGCATCGTAGCTCTCGAACGGATGGACGGATTTTGATGCGTGTTTTTTTACGTGAAAGGAAGTCTCCTTGCAGTGGTTCTTAGCTATATTTGGTTAAAATCGATTCAGCAGGTTGAAGAGTACAGATATTGTCAGTTATTATTTCTTAGCTAGTATTTCTTAGTATTAAAAAAATAATTACATTTAATACCTGTACTGTTCATTTTTTATGTATGATGGGTTTACGCTTGGCCTTCATCTCACGTGATTATAAGTGCCGATAAGGCCGTTAAATGATATCCTCAATCTAATGAGGTGCTGGTTCTAGCTAGTTTTCATACCGGAACACAGCAGTGCTATTAACACTGTTGTTTGACAGCAGACTTGAGTAACATGGTGGTAGCTAGTCAGGCGGACAAACCTACCACCAACCAAACCCAGTACCGATAGGCAAAACCCACTGGTAATGAACCCCAGACCTTCGGATTGTGAGACCAACAGTCCAACGTTAGCCACGGAGGCGGTAATAAATAATACATAACAATCGTAAATAGTTTTTAAAACGCGTACTGACTAATTAACTTACACTTTGCCGGATTTACAAGTCACGTCGAATAACGAAGCATACTGCGCGGGCGCATTCAGTCGTGAAACTCTCGCGTGACCGCCCGAATATAAAAATGTGGACATGACATCGACATAGCGCCGATAGGACACGATAAGCAGGCGCCGACACCTACCTATATATATTTATTAATTATTTATATTATGCAATTCATATCGATGTTTTAAAAATAATTAACTACAGATCAAATACTATAAAATAATAATTCTAGATACAAAAAATATGTTTTTACCGTATACATATATTAATAGCAGGTTTTCCCGTACTCCATGGAAGAAATTACATTTTTTATATCCAACTGGCCTGCGATACCGATAGGCCATAGTAACTCAGTTGGGTAGAGCGTCAGTCTTTGAACAATCGAGGTTTGGGTTCGATCCTGTCTCGTACCAATGATTTCCAATTTGTTATTTGGAATTTATCTACGAATGATACAAATCATAACCATTGGCTTTTTGATAAAGCAAAACATCGTGAGGAAACCTGCACACCCCTGAGAAGAAATTCCAAGGTATCTGTGTGTAAATCTACCAATCCGCACTAGGCCCACGTGGTGAACTAACTATGGCCCATATACTCTGTGTAGAAGAGTAGGCCTGAGTCCCCGCAGTGGCATATATGTATATAGGCTGTTGATGAAGTAAAACAAATATCGGTTTCTCGGGCTAGTTGTATATAAAACTGGACTGGAACCTACTTTTCCAGGCACAGTAACTTTATTCGCTGTGGTGTCTGTTAGTTTTTGTAAGGGAATGGTATATTTCGTGGTATTATTTTCGCGTGACGGTGTTTATGCAAAACGATACGGGCGCGAGATAGAATTTTTCGAATTGCAAAGTTTAATATCTCCAACTTGTTATAATGTTTTGTATTGAAATCTTAGCAAGCTAGTTTTATTGGGTTTCGTGGAACAGATGCAAGATTTTTTGGTTTTCTTTAAACACTAACAAATATTACATCAGTTGTAATCTGTCAAGTAAATAAACTGTTTTTTTGCTCCAATTTCATATAAATGATTCGTTGAGCAGTTTTTGATTCCAAAATCATCATAATTATTTCATCGAGATCCTGTTAGATTATTAGATAATTAAGGCGAAGCAATATCGTGTACTTATAGCATGCTTATACTCGTAGACGAAAATTTGTTAATCTTTTGTTACGTTTTAAAATGCGAATTTCAAAGCTTTTTATTTGAAGAAGAGATCACATTATAAAATCTCCAATTTTGTCCATTATCAGAATCTAAATGTAAATATAAGACGCGGAGCCCTGAATAACATAATGATTAAATTATATTATTATTCGTTGGTCTGAATAATGGTTAATTTATCATTGTTAGTAATTTAAACTTCTAGGTGTCTACCCTACTCTAGCTGTAGTGTGTTACCTATGGCGTGTTTTATTTAGTTATTAGTCTCCTACATCAAATATTCAAACCGGAAATAATTCACACCTCAAACCGATCCAGAACTCCAAAGAGCCACCAATAGAAAACACTTGCGTACGTAGCAGCTATTTCTAAAATGTATATCAGTAATCACACTTTTGGGATGTACGTCACCATGAGAAAAGCTGCACTAACGAACACCTGCGGCGTCTGGTTTGTTACGTCTAAATTCCAGTGACGTCAGTAGATCTAATTATGTTTTCAGCTTTTTCGCAATCATTATTATCAGCTAAACGAGCTTTTCTAATACATGGTCATATCGACCGGTTTCCATTTTAGGGGTCATGCATGTCATAATCACCATACATAGCAGAAGCAGCAGGAGAATTGGGAAACCCAGAAACCTCAAGCTAATGAGTTGCTGGTTCTGCTACTTAGGTAACATTGTGGTAACATTGTGGTAGTACTGTGGTAACATTGTGGTAGTATTGTGGTAGGCATAGAAAAAGCCCTACCTAATCATAACTAATCTACCACCATCCGAACCGCATATCGAAGTGCAGAAGAAAATATACATAAATATGAATATGAATTACACCCTACAAAACACCTCTCTCTGCCGCAGCAATCTTTTGACCCCAAATCTCAGATCGCTTCTGCAACGAGCTGTTTTAGCAGGCTCGTTTCGTATCACCAGTTTCATATACATGGATCGCTAGACTTACAATGCTCGAATATACCTAATGGCGTGCTGCCACCCCAGGTAGCTTTACTATGTCGGATGCCACATCAGAAGTGGAGCGATAGGAATAAATAAGCGTGCATATGGTCGCAATACTTGTCATTACTGCCCTAGACATCCAACCCAGAGGGGTCCATATTTTGGGGGGTTACGCGGTTAGAAGTTCATCAAGCCGCCCGAAGGCATATGACTGCTGTCAAAAACAACCAGAATCAACATCCTTACGTGCCTTCCAAAGCACGGAATCATCTATCTTTTGTAGACAATCAAATTCAGAGGCAATGTCCTAACCAAACTGGGGAAAGTCTCACAAAGGGATATTAGACAATGATTCCCAAAGAAAAGTGTGGTGATAGGAAAGTTTGCCAAAAAATCTATTTATGTTCTTCCTCCTGCAGGCGGGTCTTCGGATACAGCACCTTGCTGGCCAGTATCCTGACGCTGCTGACTCCCGCCGCGGCCACGGCCGGGTTCGCGTGGATCGTTGCCAACAGGATCTTCCTGGGCTTCCTCCTGGGCGCCACCTGGCCCGCCATCTTGCCCATGGCCTCCAAGTGGATCCCGCCCATGGACCGCTCCAAATTCATGTCCAACATGATGGGTGAGTGTCTCCTAATCTACACCAGTATTGAAAAAGGAAAAGATTTATATGATTTTAATGAATAAACTCAAAGATTACTTGACCGATTTCAATTGACGGTGAAAATTCTTTCTCCTTTGGAATGCTACATTATCCTTGAGAAACATAGGATGTATTTCATAGGATATGCTCTACTGCCCGTGTGAAGCCGGGGCGGGTCGCTAGTCTGAATAGAACCAACGTTTCTTTTTTTATGACGTTGGAAATCTGCATTTGGGTTACGCAGAAAAATATCTAAAGTTCCCTTAATCAGTCACATTTACCATATGAATTGAAGTTAATAGACAAAATTATGTTAGGGGTACCATAAAAATACAATGTGAATAGTGTTTATAAAAAATCAAGTCATTCCAACTAACTCTCCGTTCCGTTGTAAAGACAGGACAAACAATCAACTTTCGCCCAAACATCCATTTTTTGGGGAGACATGAGGGGCGCAGTTGGTACGTCCTGCGTGTCACTGCGACCTTCATAGATCTATTGTGACAGTACCCTCGTCCCCTTTCCGTTCCGGCAGTGTATCCTCCAAGGTGTCTATTTCTGCTGTGACGAAGGGCGTCACAGTGACAGAGGATGTGAATGGGCATTTCTCATCCTCCTGGCAGAATCTGCAAAAACTTTCCTGACACTCATTTCGCTGGGTTGCTTGTTTAGCTTTCAGTGCCCTGTTAGGGTCTGTGTTAGGATCCTTAGTTGGTTCTTGATTAATGAAAGCGCTTCGTTTGCGTACGAACAGTTATAGGCATTTAGAAGCGCCTTAGTTTTGATCAGGTGTAGCGTTCCAGAACTACTCCTCGTCGAAACATACATTCAGACTTATATAATACTGTTCGTAATTTAAATATCTTCTTTGCATACACGTATTCAATCTGTCTCTCAATAAACGACTCTCTGTCAGTTACAGCGTATAATGTCACTCTCTGTCAGTTTTATTGTTATTAATGTAATACTGTACGTAACTGACAGACGATAGGGTTGTCGACTGCGGAAGAATAATAAAAACATACACCGATTTAGTGATACATTTGTTTCATAGTTTATGTTATACCTTTAAACGAGCAATTCTTGTATATATAATCCGGATCTCCAAAACGGCACCAACGATTTCGCTGAAATTTGGTATTTGGAGGTATTCGGGGGCGAAAAATCTATCTAGATTAGTCTCATGTCTGGGAAAATGCGCGTTTTCGAATTTTAATGCGTTTTTTCCTTCGCATTATTCGATGCAATATATGATGGGAAATTTTACGCTGTCAAACATATTAAACCATGACGGAGTGGTTACAGCGCTTGCTTTAAAATCACAGGCGTCCAGAGAATCTGAGTTCGTATCCCGATCGCGAAAATGTTTTTATTTGTTATTTATTTTTTGGTGTTTTTATTTATTTATTCAAGTTTTTAATTATTATTTTTTAGCTCCGAGCAAAGCTTGGTCGCCCAGATATTTTAGCTAATACAGCACACAAGCGATATCCCTCGGAAGCGAGCCCTCATCCCACCCAGAGCGTGTTCGGCACAACATGTTTTCATCTTCGACTTGTCATCTCAGCACTCATTCCTTTCACATATCTATCCTTATCACACAATCCATCCATACCTTCTTGGGTCTTCGTATATCCCTATATCCATCAACCTTCATGCTCTTCACTTTTTTAGTTTGTCTCACTCTCATTCCATTTTATTAATCCATACTAAATGAGTTGGTTTGTTTGTCCATCCTTCTCGTCGTAAGGGAGCGTTAGAAAGACTTAATTTTTGTATAGGGATAGTTGAAAGACAGGAAAATGACATAGGCTACCTATTATTCCGATTAGGCAAGTAGCTCCCGCGGGATTATTTCCTTAAAATCTGAAATCTACGTAATTGTAGGTAGCATGTTGGATTTCCAGTGCGCGGTATATCAGGTTCTTGTTTTGGTTAGTGGTAAGGAAGTTTTTTGTCCGTCTGGCCAGCTACCACCATGTTACTTGAGTCTGCCGCCACACAGCTAATATCAGTATTCTCGTAATGAATGTTACACAGCCAGCGCCTTGAAGCTTCTAAATGAGCACGGCAACTTTCTTCAACCAACCAGCTTCAGTTGATATGAAAACTGTTCAATTTTTATTTATTTAAAGCGCTTTATTGTAAAGTATGAAGTAGATTTTGCAGCTGTTTGCAAGGTCCGTTTCGTGCAAAATCGAAACGTTTGCCTTGTCCGTCGTTTGTTATCAAAATTGACTTTGTTATCAAACAACGGTGTGGAGTACATTGTTATCATTTGAATGCGTAAATATGGCGTCGGAGGTGTGGTCCGGACATACATCGTTCCGAGTTCTCAAATGTCTTTTCTTGGTACAGGTATTAATAGGATCAAACGATGAAGTCACTGCTTAGTTCTTCCTAAAACTGAGCTTTGTCTTGAAAATCTCATGCAGATTTCCAATAATTCTTGTTGCATAGATAGACTCGCATTCATGATCGTAAGCGTGAGGCTTTTGTATGCGATGGCTGTCCATCCAAGGGCCCAGGCGTCACTCTTCACAAACACACTTTTAATTTTTTATTTATTTACTTGGGGCTTTTGTTCTTCTGGACTGGACAAGTGCACATGCCAGCCCCGTAGGTAATTTACATACTTAAATTAACTTTACTTGGGATTGAAGGATAGCCAGCAACAGCAAACAGATTCATTTGATTGTGTAACTAGTATATATTCTTACCACGTCTTGCCTGTGTGGGCTTCAAAAATAATCTCACGAGAACATGTCCTTTTCCATGGCTACGAGGATTCGTTGTGCCGTTGAGGCGCTAAGTAATAATCTACAATAAGTAACAAAAATAGTATGCTTTGAAAGCCTTTTTAACACATAGTTATTCTTTCATCAATATCTGCTTAAACGTAAGTAATATTCATCTCGTAAATATATTGTTTAATTATGTTGACAACCCTAAACTCAACCGTTTCAATCAATTCAATCAAGAGCGTTACGTTACACCGAAATGACGACTCCACTGATGCGATGATTCTACGCAAATTTGTTCAAACACTCATGGGAAGTCAAACGGTTGCCTTGACCGTCGCGTCGATTGAATTGGAAAATTCGCTTTGATAAACACGTCATCGTCATTCCAAATTCAATTGTTATCGTTTGAAAGCGACAACATGGCGGCTCGGAGGCGCGCGCAGGCGTGGTCGCTTACGTCACGGCTTTAGCGCGCTCTGATTGGCCAGCGCGGGTTGACCGCACGGATTTTAACCTTGCGCAACGTTGCTAGGCGCATGCATGCGGCTGCCAGTTCTTGGAAATGTGGGTTGTGGTTATTTTTAAAGTCACATGATGTCGAGTTCAACTGGAAGGTTAGGGGAATGTTCCGTTGTATGAATTGATAAGGAAATCGCATTCGACAGTTGTATTCTAGTTTTTTACTAGCTTTGTTGCTTCTGGACTTCTTGAGCCTTTCAGTGCGTCGAATAGCTCTCTCTAATTTTGTAAAGTATTTCTATCACTTGCAAATTTCTTGACAAGTTAGTTTTATGTTTTGTTACTAGCTGGCTAACCGCAAGTTGCATGACCGACGACACTTGATCGACCAAAAAGTTTAGTCATACATCAGGTTTTTTGTTGTTGTTGTCTGGGCGGTTTCCGCACCTAGCCATATTTTTGGCATTGTTGATTAGGTATTCAAGCCAGCCGATTTTCTCCATGAAGTGAGCAAAACGCTTGTTGTTCCTGCACGCCTCCTGAAGTGATCCTGGATGAAATTCATACATGAAGCGAGCAATTTTGCTTTGATGCATTTCTCAATGCCTTTTTTAGGCTTTTTTATTCTGGCACTCGCCGGCCGTTATCGCGGCACGTTCTCTGTACATGCAACGCATTTGGTTTGTGGTTTCACCTAACAAACAATAAAATGACTTCACTCAGTGGAGTTATTGCCATCCATCCATACAAGCTCGAAATGATGTATCAATGTATGCGTGATTACTCGTATTTTCTGCCTGAGTTCACATGTAAAACGCCCCCATTCTGACATGTGCGGTCACGGAAAGGGAAAGTGTCAAAAAAACTGTTAGTCGACGTGCTAAATCTCACATCGCGATACTGCTAGCGCCTCGCTAGAATGCTGTTGACATAATTTTTTATGTCACACGATAATTGATATCTTTCTGTCAGTCACAATTTTTTTGGGTACCTAATCTGTGTTTTTTGCTTCACGCTTTATTTGGTGAAGATATAACGCAATATAATTGATATTTTCAATTTAATTTTAGACTAATTAGTCTACTTTAATTAAAGAGTAAAAAAAACCTTGAGAGGTGTCAAGGGACACCCGGATGGAACGAAGTTCCTTTCGATTAATTAGTGAAGGAATTGTAATAAAATTGTAGGTTTGGCTACTAATAAAACTACAGTCCGGTCTGAGAGCCATTGCCAATCAGCTGACGAAGCAGAGTTTGCATGCCAAGAAAAGGTAACATGACGATCTAGATCACTCCATGTCACTAGTTTTTACAAATTTTCAATAAGGTTTGAACGGATTTTTAACATTATATTTTAAATATGGTTTTGTAGGTTTTTTCATTAGATTTTTTATGTACGTGACACGTTTTGTTTTTATAGCGACATCTGTCATTGAGTAGCGGCAACTAATCAGAGCCATCTGTCGTCACATAGCTGTACTGTTGGTATCGTCTTACTACTACGTAAGTCGTACTAACAGATGACGCTAACTTACTATAGCAAAAAGTGTCGGTGACAACTTTTCGTAAGAATTTTTTCCGTCTAGCCCCCTTTCACAACGCGCGATAAGGTACTTCGTTCCAAAATCGGAACTGAAATTGATATGATTATTGTGGAATTGTATTTCATACCCCAAATTGGACATTGTGTTTGTGTTTGTCACTTCATCGAGAATTAAATTAAGTATACAGTACAGGTCCATAGCAATATTAGAAATGCAAAAGTGTGTTTGTTTTTTGTCTTTGTGTCGTAACGGAGAGACAGGACTTAATTTTTAGTACAGGGATAGTTGGAGGGACAGAAAAGGACTTAGACTACTTTTTACCCCGATCGCTAGTTCAGTCCGAAGTAGTCCGAAGTCCAAAGAAGACTAACTTGTGGTTACTGTTAGTTTTGATATAGGTTTAGGTATGCACGTTGAAATGCCTGAACGATGATTCAACAGGAAAACCACTGCTATAAATTATATTGTTTATTTTTCCTCCATTCTAAGTTTAGATCGGATTGGATAGGCGTTGTCTGAGTCCTGATATGGTCAGTCCAATTCAATAAAATCTTGCATGCATCAATCAATGCAAAGCAGATTCAAAATGGTTGCATTGTGATGAGTTATTTGGGATAAGTGGATTATAGGTAGAGAAAGAAAACAAGTGAGTGAAAGTATTGACTGACTAATTCTTTAAAAAACTGTTTATGATTTTGTTATACTTACTCAGTGTCATTCTCACAGTAAATACGAATCTAACGACACCTCTCAAGCTACAATTTATCGAGTCATTCAAGCCGCAAAGCGTGCCAAACAATTATACATACATACATACATACTCTCGAAAAACACAACCCTCCTTCTGGCGCAGTCGGGTAAACAGGTTTTGTGATAATTGATCCGTTAAACAAGAGAATGAAAAGTAAATTTAAAAAAACCCGACTTCGTAATTTTTTAAACTTTTTTTATTTTGTTTTGATATACCCAGTGTCACTCTCACAATAAATACGAATCTAACGACACCTCTCAAGCTAAAATCCATCGAACCGTTCAGGCCGCAGAGCGTGCCAAAACAACTATACATACATACTATTGAAACATATAACCCTCCTTCTGGCGCAGCCGGGTAAAAACTAAGAGATACAGAATATGTATATCAATCGGCTCACAAAAGAGATATTTCAAATTCGGCCTGCACTTTTACACTATTTAAAAAACCAAGTAATCATCTAAATATGTATAGAAAAACACTAGACTTACATTTTTGCGTTTATTTTAATTGTACAAAATCATTCTGTTTGTACTTACTGACAGCGTCAAATGTCATTTGATTGCCGCCATCTTTGTTTTCGACGTCAAGTCTTCCGTGTTTCGTGCGTTTTATTTTATTGTACAAATAAACTAAACCAAAATATACAAAAAATGGTAACTAAATCACTTTCATTTGATAATGGCCTTTTAAAATTATAAGTGTACAATACCAGGCCTTGGCTCCATACTTTCGCGGAACGTGGCATTTGTAATAGTCCCGTTTTTACGATAGTTAGTCCCGATTGTCAGTCCAAGAGGATACCAATTATGCCACAGAAGCGGTCTCTTTTCTTTTGTTATAAGGTTTATCAATCATTTATGACCTGGGAGAATTCAATTACTTAATATACTTAAATGAATTCTCATAGCACGCCATTGATGTCGGTCTTTGGTAAAGACAGATCTTCCAGTTCCTTCTTGAAAAAATTCTCAAACATTCCTGTATGTCTTGCTATGTCATACAAAACAACTGCACAGTCGTCTATTCAAAGCCGCTATCTCTAAGTCGTTATATCAGTAACTAATCAATAACATACATAAAACATAGTGGGAACATTGTGAAGCTATCAGTTTGTATGTAAGACCTCATTGTGTGATTTCTGTAATCAGTTACATTACGACATACTTAATTTATTGTATGTATTGATTTGAAATTAATAGGAAAAACACGTACGAATGTTTTCCGATAGGTTCATTATTTCTAATGGGCTTGTTTAGAAGTTATATTTTCTTGTTTGCTTTTTCATAAGATGCCCGGGATACATCATGAGGAGTTTTCACAGCTAGGATAGAGACCTAGTCCTGTACTAGCTTATGGTCCTGGCTTGGGACAAAACTACAGCGGTTTACATGTTGCTAGGATGAAGCCAGTATCATTGCATTGATTGGGTACAAAGAAAAAACTGGCTAAGTGCAAATTGGACTCTCGCACAAGACAACGTCGAGCAAATTTCCGATAAAACAGCAACCTGTTTCTTGTTCCGGGCACCCTGAAGTTTTGAAATATTGTCACTGGCACGTCACGGGCTCGAGTTCAATAACAACAGATTGGGTATTTCGCCACTACAATTAAATTCACCGTGGCTCCGCGGTTACACAGGCAAGAGGTTCTTGTTCAAATCTCCGACCCAAGCCAAACTTTCTTGTACGGTCTGGAAAGAATAGAAAGAGAGACACAGATCTATGTATCTCCTTCGAAACAACTAACATGACGTCAAATGAAACGGGTGTATGAAAGAAAGACGGAGAGAGATCTGTGTCTATTTATTATTTCAAGACCGCACAAGAAAACTCTCAAAAAACAAGAAAGAAAATTCGAAACAACGAAAGTTCGGTCGGAGGTTTGAACTAGGGACCTAAAGCACTTTGCCACTTCAACTGACTGACTTGTCGAGCTATGTCGGTGACCTTCGTTCGACTACAGATTTCCTCATTCCGGATTTTATCACATAGAGAAACTGCTATATTATTAGTGAATAGCACTCCTATTCCAGACGGGCACAGTGTGGTGCGTTAGATTTCTTGTGCCGATCGACGGAATGTTCAACATCGGGGGATTTTTCCGATTGATAACGATGACGTAATTATGTATGGAAAACAACCACTTTTCATACATTGATAAACACACTTGTGATACTATTGGCATTACACGGGTATGCCCTTCGCAGTTATCCTTTCGCAAGTGGGTCTAGGCGTTTCCGAGGAAAATCGTCCCTCATTTTGTATGCCGAGTTTTATTGCTTTACCGCACCATTTCCTTGGTGATTTTATTGATATTTCGGTATTGAATATAAATTCAAGATCGTTATTAAGTTAGCTGTTGTAGACGGCCTTAAACTAGATATTAATATGAGGTGGTAAATGTTCTAGGCTTGATTTATTGGCTAGATTTATGGCCGAAGATGATGGAACCTCCACAAGCGCCGACGTTGTACCGCCAATTTAATTTGTCATTTATGTCACTTTTGGCATCTAAATCTATGTATAAACAACATCTTACTGCGATATTAAATCTGCCCGCCAAATGTGCTTTGACGGCTATTCGCTCGATACAAGTTTTATACTAAATTTATTTGGCATAATCTTTTAATAAAATAGGACAGCTGGTTTTTCAAAGATTATAGTGTCAGATATAAATATCTGTAAAGTATGGCAGTATTTAGGGCGGATTTCTGTTGATGACTGTCGTTTCATCATTGGATGTTTTTTTACATTTGTAACTTATGACTTATCTATATTTATTTATCTATTACTATATATATAATTGGATTAAATTAATAAGTGTTGCTATCAACTTCAAGTATCAACTTCCTGGAGACAAGCATCTTAGATTAAACTACAGTTTCACAGAAAAGACACTTCAAAACACTCCCCCCCCCCCCCCCCCCCCCCCCGGGTTTTACCTCTCCCACAAGTAAGTGGTCAGTTCAAGTGTCATACAGACGTCATCTATTCGATAATGGGAAGATATCACAACATTGCTTTGCAGTGTCCGGCCTGTTGAAGTTGGTACGGACCCAGTCGGACCGTTTTTGAGGTTCCGCACCCAAAGGGTAACCAACGAGGCGGGAAGATTTCGCTATCCGTCCGTCCGTCCATCTGTCACAAGGCTGTATCTCATGAACCGTGATAGTTAGACAGTTGAAATTTTCACAGATGATTTCTGTTGCTGCTATAACAACAAGCAATAAAAACCAGAATAAAATAAATGTTTCAGGGGGCTCCCATACAACAAACGTGATTTTTTTGGAGACGTGCGATGTAACATACTAGCGCCATCTAGTGTCGTACTCGTCTACTACTGCTACAGCAAAACTAAATTGATAACGAAAATCGAGGCGCATTCGTTAGAGGATTGTTCGGTGCATATTAATATTTATGGTTTTCCGTATTTTAAATATTCATATCCTGTACGGAACCCTTCGTGCACGAGTCCGAATCGCACTTGGCTATTTTTTTTAAAAAAAGTCGATGATTACACTCTTCCTAGAAACAACAAATTATACAAGTCGTTACCCGTCACTTTCTCTGTCCACTGCACCGCCCGGAAGATCTACGACGTCTCACAAACAGGAAACTCATCTATTGGTTGATTGGCTATTGACGAGGCCTGTTTCTGTCGGTCATACTCTACACTGATCAATCAATCATACTTAGCTTCATTCGATGTTTAGTTTAAATGTATTAGTAATACTGATAAAGTGAAATCTATGAAATAAAGGTTCTTCTATTTCGATCTAGGCTTACTTATTAAAATTTAACTAAGGTATAAAGTTATAAGTAATTTGAAGAAGAAAAAATTGACATTTTTAATTCATCATCATCATCAGCCGGGAAACGTCCACTGCTGGATATAGGCCTCCTTCATGGTACGCCACATCGACCGGTCCCGAGCCACCTGCATCCAGCGACTCCCTGCGACTCTAACCAGGTCGTCGGTCCATCTAGTAGGGGGACGGCCTGGTAGACGTTTCCCGGTACGTGGTCGCCACTCGAGAACCTCTACTCCCCACCGGTTATCGGTTCTTCGAGCGATGTCGCTGTCGCTTCAAGTGATTTTTAATTATGTCATTTCTATTCATGTATTATTTTAAAATTGTTCTCTATGTCAAATGAACTGTTACTGTCATTATTATGTCATATTCTATGTATGTATTACGCAATCCATTGAAGGTATTTTTGATTAAATGCTTTTCTGATGAGATATGCATTTGTGGCGAATTGATTTGCGTGATGAAATGCGTATTATATAGCTACAACGGTTTGTGACAAGTGGCGTACTACTTTTCAACCGACTTTAAAAAAGGAAGAGGTTCTCAATTCGACTGTACGGTTCTTATGTATGTTACGCGATAACTCTGCTAATTATGAATCGATTCTGATGATTCTTTTTTGTTTATCAATCAACAAAAATCAAAATGTACCTCTAAGGGTGGACATTTTAGGAGATGAACTCTGTAGACTTTTAGGGCAGACGAAGTCGGTTTGTGAGAAGTGGTGAAGTCCATACTTTTTGTTTATTTATGTAAGAAGATGTCCATGGTTACTGGGGCATGCACCCGCCACGTCATGGACGATTCTGGCAATTAATATAATATGAGATACACGCCATGTCGCGGAATTTCTTACGCACTTCTCTCTGAGACTGCTACCCATGGCAAAATTATTAAAGTTCTTTCCCAGTAGCTCCAGAGGTAGGTAGGTAGGTAGGTAGTAGGTACAGAGGTACCTACCTAATATATTCGTGGCCAGCGTTATTCAATAAACATGTGCATTGCCGTCTAGACCGCTCATAGTTGTGGTATATTGTTACAGCGTCATCCCTGGGTGCAGCGCTGACGATGCCCATCTGCGGGTTCCTCATAGCTCACTTCGGGTGGGAGTCAGCGTTTTACTTCACCGGTAAGGATCACGTGTTCATGTAATATCGACAAAGCTCCCGCCTGATCAGTTTCCAAACCAAATTGCTTGCATGAGGCGATGTCTCGACCCGCCTTTTGTTCAATAAGGAGAGACGAAAACGCTTTTGTTTGTGAGTTTTTATGACTTTTTTTGGCGTCCTACTTGCGGGACTTATACAAATATAATTAATGCTTTTTTGTTTTTTATAGTTTTATGATCTATCCCAAAAAACTAGCAAGGCGGAGCAACCCTAGCCACGACTGTATGCGAAACTGGCCCTAATGGTGGTCAGGCGAGAATTTTGTCGGTATTACCTTCGCAAAAATAAAGAGGAAGTCATGGTAGCTCAGTTGGGTAGAGCGTCAGTCCTTGAACATTCGAGGGCTGGGTTCGATTCTGGCTCGTACCAATGATAAAAATCATTACCATTGGCTTTTCGGTGAAGGAAAACATTGAGGAAACCTGCACACTCCTGATAAGAAATTTAAAGGTGTGTGTTAAGTCTACCAATCCGCACTGGTGCCGCGTGGTGTACTATGTCCCATACACTCTCTGTAGGAGAGTAGGTCTGAGGCCCTGCAGTGTATCTGCGGGTATTGCTTGCTGTCCGACCCCCGAATTTCGTCCGATAGCTGTCAAGGTCAGGTTGAACCAGGTTTTTGCCACTTTGTAAGTCATTGGGAAACGAGACAGATAAAAAGTATAGTATACAAGTCACGACTTGGAGGCTTGTCGTGTTCTACAATAAAAACTAAATAACACATATGTAAAAAATGAAGGTAAAACATAGCACCTATAAAGTTTTTTAATTCAATCGTGTTTCACGTAATATATTGAATTAGAGCAAAGTTTGAAAATGATCTAGAATCTTCAAATCAAATCTTCTAGAATTACGAAGAAAGAAAAAACATTTAGCGACATTCCAATTCGCTTATTTTTAGCTGACTTCAAAAAAGGAGGAGATTCTCAATTCGACTGTATGTTTTTTTGTATCTATGTTACGCGATAACTCCGCCAATTATCAATCGATGATTCTTTTTTGTTTGATAGATGGTAGATCATACTTCAGAGGCGGTCCCATATAAATTTTATCGAAATCGATATAGCGCTTTTTGAGGAAATCAACAAAATCAAAATACCAAAAAAAATACAAAAATGTTTATTTTGCTGATACATACACGTACAATACAAACACATAAAATTTACATTATATCCGCACTAGGAGACCTGTGTTGTGGGAAGACAATTTTGGAGAACAAGTAACATATTTTTCATACACACAAAATATACTCAGATAATTTTACATCAAAGGGTGAACATTTTAGGGGACGAATTACTTTTAGGGCAGTTGAAGTCGGTTTCTTAGTTCTATTTGAACTCATTAATTGGGTACTTGACTTTAAAAAAATTGTCTCTCTTTTTTTTCAATCAATTTTTTTCTCGATACAACTAATAGTTTTTTAAGCACAACCCGCCAAAAAGTGATTCTAGTCACGCGGTGCTAAAACGCTCCATATAAGTCGGGTGAGTTTTGTGACGTCACATGTCTGTATTCGAACGTGAAATGTATGAAGCTTGCTCGATATTTTGAGTTATCTCGTAAAATAACGTTTTTATGTATTGAGAAAACTGTTTAATTTGAATATTTTTTCGCAATTTTTGAGACTTTAAATTATTGCAAAATTTAAATTATTAGGTGTCAAGTACCCAATTGTCTTTGTAAAGTTTATTTATCTATGGTAAAGTTAAGTGATACCCATGACACACCCCATGAGATAAATTCTCAATTCCACGCAGAAGACACCCGGAGAATAAGTAGAAAAGAAATATAAAGAAATAATAATGCCAGAAGTAGGTATGTATTTTTTATGCGTACCTCATTAGATAGGAAAGTATTTTGTTTAATTGACAGTTAGTTATTATCACGACAGCTTTTCAGCTTTTTATTTGGTCTACTAAACTGACGTATCATGATTTGATCCAATTACTTCGACAAACAGTTGACATATAGAAAAGTTTGCTTACGTATGTGCTTAATGTTATAATGTGATTCAGTAAATATGACTGCAATGGATTTTCAATAAATGGATGAGCAAATATCCTTTAAAGGTGATTGCAAATTGATATTTCCAAGTTCTAGATGGTTCTGAAACTGAAATTGACTGTGTCTTTTGGCGTGACAAATGCGAAGATGTAACTTATTCTACATAGTATTATAAATCACTCAATCAAATACTTTAACGTTATCCCTCTCATAATGCTTCCATAGCAAATTTTTGTTGCCATAGTCTTTTAAAATAGAATAACTGGCTTTGATAAGTAATTACCTGAAAATAGGAGACGAAATTATAGTGTCGCGAAATAAATATCATCAATTTACAACTTTGTAGTTAGCTACAATAGCAATTACGCAGCTAATGGTTCATAGATGGCGCTTTGAACAATAATCGAAGAAAAAAAAGTGTTTAAAATGAAAATTGTGATTCACTGTGAAGTTGTATGTTAATGATACTCATTTCGCGACATCACAATGTGATGTCCTATTTATAGAAAGTTACTACACAAATCCAGCTATATTTTAAAAGATTATGGCAACAGAAATTTAGTATGAAACTTTGATGGAGGTGGACAGGAAACGAAGGGTATACTCGTATGTATGCGCATGATTCATGATAAGTCCAAAAAAATGCAGCAAAGAAAATAATGAAGCCCTTTAATTTAATACCCGACTTTTTATTTTTATATATTAAATCACCCTTCTTAGTTTTTCCCCCTTCTTAACTTTTGCAATTAGTTGCGGCACCTGTCATTTACCATAACTATTCGAAATTTCTAGGCAATAGAATTAGTACTTCCTGAGATAGTCAGGTGTGACGGACGGGCGGGCGGATTGTCAGAACCCGAAACACACCAACAAACCCACTATTCAAAAAACTTAGCTGATAATAATTTTTAAATTATTAAATGTTTTGGACCATTCTTGATAATGACCATACCCTCGAGTTTACCCGTAACAGACTGCCCAGGCAAATAAGAGAGGCTCAGAGCATGCTCTTTTTAAAAAACGAATTTAGAAATGGCTTGTCGAGCGGTGTTTCCAAAAATGACTTCTTCAACTGTTCTTCATGAATAGCTGTAAATTTTCATCTATAATTTGTATTTGGAGTGTCATTTATTTAATTTTAATTTAGTTTTTCGACCACGTCCCGGGAGACGTGTACTTACTACTGGATGGACCGACGGCCCAGTGTCTCGGGACTGATCAATGTGGCATACCATGGCGGATGCATTTGTCCAGCAGTGGACATTATCCGTCTGATGAGGATGAATTTAGTTTTAAGATATGCAGTACCAATAAATGATGATTATGATCGCGGTTGTGTCCATCCACCAGGTATAATCGGAGTGATGTGGTCGGTGGCGTGGTTCGCTGTGGTGTACGACACACCCGGCCAGCATCCACGCATCTCAGACACAGAGAGGAACTATCTCATGAAGGCCCTGCCGCAGGACAACAACGCTAAAGGGGTGAGTAAAATACTCAGTATCCATAAAAACAACAAATTTAAAAACAAAATCCCGACGAATACAGGTAATTTTCTTTGCCGTAGTATAACATAATATTTCGGGTTAGTTACAACCATTTATACGAGTAACTCAGGAAAGGCCGAACCCATTTTTATGATCTTTCGCTTTTAGGGTAACGTATATGCAAAGGAAAAAACGAACCCTAGGATAACTTTTTATCTGTCTGTCTGTCAAGACCCTTTTTCTCGTGAACACGTGGAGGTATCCAGCTGAAATTAATACCGAAATACGCAAGTCTGCAGTCCCTTGGATCCATGAAAAAATGAAGCTTCTAAATCAACTCATTTAATAAATATATATGTTTAAGCCGCATTTTTCGACGAAGAAGGAATCAAAGTTTATAGGGTACTTCCGATTTACACAGAATTATGTTTTTCTTACCGCAGAAGTTTAAGAATAAATCTGAACGTATACGTTTTTAGAGTTCCGTACTGAAATGGTAAAACGGACCCTACTACTTAGACTCCGCTGTCCGACTGTCACCAGGCTGTATCTCATGAACCGTGATAGTTACACAGTTAAAATTTTCGCAGATGATGTATTTCTGTTGCCGCTATAACAAATATTAAAAACAGAATAAAAAATATTAACAGAATAGTTAGTTATATATTGCCTTTAAAAGTAAATCATTAAATTAAAGTAAAACATATGTTTAAGGGCTCCCATACAATATAAATGATTTTTGTCGTTTTTTATAAGTACGGAACCCCTCGTGCCCGAAATCAACTCGCACTTGGAAGTCTATTAAAAATACGATTACGAACTGTTCCAGCGACAGCGTTGTTTGTATGTTTTGAAGGAAAAGTATCTTGCCAACTTTTTATCCCGACCGATCTAGTAATAATTCCCATAGGATAAATCCTAAAGTCCAAGCGGACGAATTCGCTGGCAGAAGCTTGTTTAATTTAGAATTGTTTTTATCTAGTTTAGGCAGGTACCGCTTTTTTGGGTCAGGCACCCACATTAATTCCTGGTTTCCCGCATATCTATGAATAAGAGCTTAATTTACCACCAAATTTGCTTGTCTTTTGTATGCAGCCTTGAACTCTCTTGCGTAGACGACGAGACTTGCTTAATGAGTTGGTTAATGTCTGGACTACATTATTTGTGGGCAAATGTATCTTAGTCAGAGATTAATTATGAGATATATACTTAAGTTTCCAAGTTAGTCCTTGATCTTTAATTTGTATAAAATTGTTAGAACGCCAGATCTGCTAAATACATTTTCATGGCATGGAATATAAGTTATCGGGCAGAATTTACATCACCAAATGCATAAAGTTTGATTGAAACTTTAGGCATCTGTAAGGTCTTTCCAAGAGTTTTACATAATATCATTCTTTAGGAATGTGATAAATGATCAGATCATCAGCCGGGAAACGTCCACTGCTGGACATATGCCTCACACATGGTATGCCACTGACCGATCCTGAAACACTTGCGTCCAGCGACAGCGAGATGTACACACTTCCCGGCACGTGGTCGCCTCTCGAGAATTTATACTATCCTTTAAATAATTATCAGCTAAATTTCGTTGTACTTCTTCTATTCATACTGCTTTTCTTCTGCATATTTGAAACATATGCCTCGTCGATCTTCTCCCCAGCATATGCCGGTCCCGTGGCGCGAGATGCTTCTCTCTCCTCCCGTGTGGGCCATCATCGTCACCCACGGCGCGTCCGTGTTCGGATACTTCACCGTGGTCAACCAGCTGCCCACCTACATAGAGAGTATACTGCATTTCAACATTAAACACGTAAGTAATATAGTCTTTACACCACAACTAAAGACATTTAATAGTAATAGACCGGACAAAGCAAACAAAAATGTTGACCCTAAACTTATTACCAATTGATAATAAGTTACTCAATCTAGTGTCACATCACGTCACGCGGCCGTACAAGACATTTGACATACCATTGACTTTTGAGATCAAAATGTTTATATGAAACGTTTCCCAATGACCGCTCTATAACCTATAACTATATTTAAATCTCTCTGACCACAACCCACCTGTTACAATCAAAAGAATATCCTTAGAAATCCTGATTAGAAAATTACGAGTATAGTCGGGACTTTAGTGGTCATGACCTCGCACTTTTGTCTAGAAAGACGATGCTTGGCGCAGGTGATCATTGGTTGTTTAAAGCTGATTTAGACCGTGTGACACGAGGTACACTTGAGTACAAAAATATGTATCCACTTTTGAACACACGTCACATTCATCTTTAATTGCCATTTCCCTCAACACACTACATAGGAACAAGCAAGAGTGTATGTGACATGGTACAATAGTGGATACACATTTTTGTACTCGAGTGTACCAAGTAATTGCCAGGTAAACTAAGGTAAACTTCACAGTACTTCGTTAAGACGTCTGTTTATTGGAGCTATAGATTCGTTGGTGTAAAAATTTTGATTTAATTAAAATTATCCGTTCACGAACATTCGGCGACTTTTAATAAATGCAAATTTTAATTTCATAAATAAACGCAATTTGATTAATAACCTGTCTTTACTCAGTGAGCTTTTAATCTGAACTTTATTGCTACAAGATAAGGTCGTGTAGTAACCTCGTTTCGCGGTCGTCAAACGTTCGCGCGATCTGTACGGTGACCATGAGTGCAAGAACGAGAGCAGGACAAGACTTGTCGCAACATTGAATTACAAGTGTTTTTTATTACATTTTTGTACATTACTTTATTCGAACAAATACTATTTGAAAGCAGATCAGAAAAGGGAAGTTAAGTTAAATCAAATATGTACGAATTCTATTTTTAGTATCACGCTGGATAGTCAAAAATATCTGGAGTCATTTAAATTATATTTTGTTTCTGCTCAAAATTTATTTTACAATAGAGACTACCCGTGCAGCGCTTGTCATGTAACATACGCAGAATGACTCAATAGCATGAAAATATGTTATGCACTTGTCAATTTGATTGTCAACCTGTAACCGTGGCGGTGGATCGCGCATGCTACATTTATAGGCAGATATTCGCGGTGGTAGAACCGTTAGTGTATGTATAACTTTACATGACGCCGGATGTCCTTTGTTTCAAAGCAAAATCAAAAGCCTTCCTGTCTTTTTTGCCCTATATTATTACTTTTATACTCAAACACAGATCACTCAGCACGAGATGGATAATGTTCTTTATGATTGATACAAAAAATTCAAACAAAGTGATGTACAGGGGGAAGGGAGACGTAGATACCATTGTTTTTAAAATAAAAAAAAACGTGCTTGTCAAAAACATTAAGATGATAAGAACAATTATAAATGGAATAGTATTAATTATTAACTAAAATAGAGTATTAAAATGTCAAGTCGACAACGATATAATAACACGAGTAGAATCATGGTGTGTCGTGAATATATATTTTTTCTAGTCCTTGAGAAACTGCCATAACTTTCGTGGTCACTGTGTAGGTGTATACACTATGCATATTGTCACATCATCATTGCTAGTTATATTCAAGTGGATTAATTTATATTAGTATTTAATTTGAGTTGATTGCTCAACACATATTTTTCTCATATAAAAAATTTAGGTTTTATAGACGTAAATCAATTTTTATAGATGGTACAAAGAAGGTTAAGTTATTATCATCATCAGCCGGGAACCGTCAACTGCTGGACATAGGCCTCCTTCATGGCACGCCATATCGACCGGTCCCGAGCCACCTGCATCCAGCGACTCCCCGCGACTCTAACCAGGTCGTCGGGCCATCTAGTTTATACTCGCACACAAATATGACACAATATATTTATTTAATATAAAAGTTTATAAAAAGCATCTCAATGACAATCAAATAAGTAGTTATTTATGGTATGCTTTGCCGGCTGGAAGCAATCACTATTATCCATAAAAGTTCTGCAGCATCAGACAAACTTGTTCTTAATAAAAATAAAACAACCTACATTACACAGATTGTAGTAAATATTACTAAATATATGTTGAGAATTTTTAACATCTTCCTTGAATATAATATGGAGCTTTCTATCACAGTGACTCAATGTCACTGTCATGATCACTTAGCTAGAAGAGGAATAACGCGTTTGGCATTACTCTTCACTGTACGTGCGAGGGAATGTTTTATAGTTGAATATTATAATCATATATCGCTTGTATTTGTTTTATACTGATTTAACATAACATATACTTTCAAGTTTATTATTATGAAATACTAAAAAGATATACATTTATAGTAAATTGCTATCACAAATTCCCAAAACTAATTGCTGTAGAAAAATAAATAAGAAAGTGAAACGTTGGCCCATAGTTGGCCCACGTGGTTAATTTGAGCTCTCGCCTTACGCTGCCTAACAGTTCCAAGTCTCCACTTAGTCTTTTTGTCAAAGATCCATCTGGTTTGGTTAGTAATGAAGCTGTGAATAACAAGCCTCACGTAAGGCTGGCACCCTATTGCATCAGCCAATACAACCTCTTCGTACACCATCAGGCAGGTTACCGCACCTACAAGTTTTAAAACGCGTAAAAACTGTATCCTCTGTAGCTTAGGTCGTATATTTCTTTACACTTTTGCTTTAGTCTTGTGATATTTCTAAATAAATATGATGTTTGAGTATCAGATCTCTAGGCAAATTTTGAAGCTGATGTTTTTATTGATTTTGTTTGTTTACAAATACACGATTTAGAGTTAGCTCTAAAATGTATAGTAGATTGATTTTGCGTTCAAATAGCTTAAATGTTTTTTTTGAAAGTTGTTACAACATTTATGTCGATACCAACTTAATAATTTACCTTAATTACCTAAGGTTTATATTAAAATCAAGTTTCTTTTCGATTGACTCGAGTTTTAGACTCTGTGCTCTAGCATCTGGTGGCTTAAGTTCAATATCAGTCGAGGTATGGACTGGCGAAGTTGGAACCTGACTCGAGAAGTAAATGTTGTAGAAGGCTGATCGGTTATATTTATATGTAATCAAGATTATGTGTTGGAAATTGCACAAACAAACCTGTAGAGCCTGTTTAAATGTAAAATATTTTATAAATTGCATTTGCATGTTGAGTCAAAAATGGTAATATAAATGTCACTTGGTTAGTTGTTTACATTGATTCTCAGTGTACTTGATGTGCAAAATATCCTAGGACCTATCTAATGCAGTAGAAAATATGTATACAACTAATAAAATATAAAACGCCACCATAATTCTTGACGGATAGATATGTGAATTTAAAAATGTGGATTTGGATCTTAATTCTGAATGAAAACCCCTTATTTCGAGTGACTAGTGACGATTCAATAAAATTACATCAAGTAAAACAAATCTATTGCACACACAAACTTAACAACTTTAAAATATCAAAGACAAATGACATTGTTTGTGAAATAAACGCCCGATATTTAACTAATAACCATATACATTTAACAACTTCTTAATGTTGATTGTTAGTTTTGCAATTGACCCAGTTGACAGTAATTCAAATTGCATTTGATTTCAAAACAAGTAACATAATACGGGTATATAAAAAATTATTTGCTAACAGCAACCATAGACTCTGTCTGAAAACAATAACACATTTTTTGTATCGTCATTGTCGATCGCGTTATAATGCTTGAGAGCATCATTAATTACAATAAACATGAGCTAGTCGATAACACGATTAAGAACTTACAGACACGCATTTATTTAAGTAGAATTACAGCACCGAGAAAATCTTTCAAGTCATTCCTAAGCTTAATCAGAAAGCACGAACGCAATTCGAAACAGAATATCCGAAAAAAATAAGTGAGGGGTTTCATGTTGGTTCATGTTGCGCTACAGTCGACCACTCAATTTATCTGCATGATACGAACCTGATTTGCTAATACGATCTCGAATAACTGCAAATCTTTAGCTCTATGTTCAGGCTAATACTAGTCCCGCAAGTTCTGTGTACATGGTTACCGTATTATAATGACAGTCAAATTAAAAAAATCCTTTTGAGATGTTCGCCTCGTGATAAAGTGCATTGCGAATTAATAATGACGAATAATTGAATAAAATTCCTATTGAAGTGCAATTTTCTCAAGTCAAAGTCCACACGGTTTAGAATGAATATAGATTTTTTTGATGTATTTATGATGTGTTTAATACTAAAAATGACCACGACCTACTGGTACGGCGATATGGTCGGTCAAAACACCTTTCCCGTTAGAGTTTAAAAATAGGAATCGATAAAAATGTGTATTACATAATTGAAAAACTGAATTTATTTAATCTTTCATTTTGCATTATATTATTTAGAACATTCCCAATTGTTAGCCACAGTAATAATAATAAACGTCAACTTGTTTTGTTGCTATTTCATTTTTTGAAATGCATTAAATGAAAGCTACAATGAATAAACATGTTTCAATGTTACATTAAAATTGAGCCTCATTTAGTAGTACATAAATTAGTAAGTTCATCTTCTTCTTATCTTCTTCTTTTTCATCGTTTTGAGTGAGTTTTCACGCGGTCAAAACGATCTGATTCATTTTCTTTTTCAAATTAAGTGAACCGCAAAAACTGTGTCGATAAAAAACATCGTTTTAATTGGTTAGAATAGTTACACAAATCTTGTTTATGCGAAGAATATTTTGCTAAAGTTGCTAAGGGAACACGAATAGTTTGAAATAAGGTAATAATTGCTTATCTTCTAATATCAGATTTAACTTGTTTTTCTGCATGTAAAAATATTTTTTTTTTACATTATGCGATATATTTAACGAACTTATAAGATAATTAATATGTTTACTTTCATTGCGTTCTCGACATTAAAACGTTCCATCGCATCAACTTTGCCTTTACGAACACCCTGACTCTGTTACAAAACGGTTTTGCTCAGCTGTCGCTGTAACGTCACACATAATTTCAACATCGGGAACTGTCCAACGAAGTGTGAATGAAATGGCGACCCTACGCCCTCGTATGTGTGAATAAAATCGTGTCTGTCAAGAGATAATAGTTTACGAATGAAACGTGTAAAAAGAAGTTTGGATTTGAGAGAGATTGCATGGAGGAAATATACTATTTTTATCCCTGCATTTATTTCCTTAAAGGCTAGTTTTAGAAGAAGAAAAAAATTGATGCACTCATTTGGGGAAAATATGAAAAGATAAAACGCATTGCGTGCAACGAAAATAATCAAACAATTTTAGCACTCGCATTTTATTATCAGATAAGCTGGAATAATCCAGTGAGTTCTGTCGCCACTTGATGAATTGCTGATAGTGATATCTATCTATCTACACGGAAATATGTTGAATCGGATTTGACCTGTATCATTGGACAATGAAGTCTCTGAGATAGTATTCATGTGCTGTTATATATTACATATCCTTTATTTCTTAATTGATTATCCCAATTTTTTCATGTTTTGCTACGAATACCAAATTTCAAAATGCCTCCGTGGTCTAATGGTCAACGCTTGGACAACAATCTGGAGATCCCGGGTTCCATTCCCAGTGGACCTATCGGTACTCGGTTTGGTTGATGGTAGGTGTTCTACGTCGGCTAGGTCCCACCATGTTACCGTTGCCTGCCGCCAAACAGCAGTGTTAATAGCACTTGTTTTCCGGTATCAAAGGTAGCCAGGGCCTAATTAGCTTGAGGCTTCAGGATGCGCACGCTTATCTTCCAACGGCCCTATCGTCACTTACCATCAGGTGAGATGAAAGCCAAGTGTAAGCCCGATCCGCGAAACCTCTCCACTGCAAGAAAGTGACCCGCTCAAGATTCGGTATTCGCTACTATGGCGCGCGTGTATCCTCTCACACAAGCGCGTGTATACAAACGTAATTCTTTCGATCTATGGGAATAGGAACCATATTACGACTGCATTTCTATAAGTTTCCGGCCTGTGCCATTGGGGTAAAATATTATTGTACAGTGAGATAATTCATCAGAAAAAAGAAGTAGTAGCTCAGTTGGGTAGAGCGTCACTCCTTGACCAATCGAGGTCTGGGTTCGATCCTGGCTCGTACCAATCAGTTCCAATTGTTATTTGTAATTTATGTACGAATGATAAAAATCACTACCTTTGGCTTTTCGGTGAAGGAAAACATAGTGAGAAAACCTGCACATTATTAGAAGAAATTCAAAGGTGTGTGTGAAGTCTACCAATCCGCACTGGTCCCGCGTGGCGTACTATGACCCATACACTCTCTGTAGGAGAGTAGGCCTGTGCCCCTGCAGTGGGAACATATATAGCCTGTTGATGATGATACAGTGTGATAATTCTAATTGTAAGCTAATATAAATATACTTAGCATTCGGCTCTTGTTCACGACCGACGGGAGACACGTTGATTTATATGATGACGTCACACGTTTTATTGTCCGAATGTCTACGATGTGAAGGCCACTGTAGGTCGGAATTCTTTACGGTCGCGTATTGCTGTAATAAAAGAGCCTTTACTGCAGTTGATTGCCATTCAAATATGAAATTTATTCTAGCTTTTTGGCATTCTTAGGTCATATTAAAATTACAGAGAACACAGTAAATTTTTGATAATTTAGAAATCGATGCAAACTCAATAAAAATCTGTTTCAGTTTTAATCTTGGAACATTGCTTTATAGACATTATTGATCATTAAAAAATATGCGCAACTGTTAACATTTCTCTATGAAGAAGAACTTTCCGATATTAGTGACTATACGAAATTTTCGGTGTACAGTTAGTTACAATCATGAAACTTAAGTCTGCCGCCAATCAAGAGCCGAAGAGGACATCATATTTTGAAAGACGGTAAAAAACTGCAGCGTGGAACGAAACGCACTTCGGTACCAAATGTTCTTGGACATTTAAGACTTAAAGAACACGGACGGACCGTAACCAGCCAGCACCAGCGATATATCGGTAAGCAAAGGAAGCGGCTCGTAAAGGAATCGGGGTCACAGGACGATTGCAATTTGAAACAAATTACCCGCAATTTGAGAGTTCGAGAACGTTTTATTGGTACGTAATACGTCGCTGCGGTGTAAACGTATCCGGGTTTTAGGATAGGAAATTGTGGTCAGCTTATTGTGAAAGTTTTTGAACGAAGTTAGTTTAGTGTTTAAGGTTTATATAGGGAGTTGTCTGTACGTCCGTCGGCCTGGCAGAGCTGTGTCTTTTAAACCGTAATAGTTTGTCTCTCAAAATTTCGGATGATAACTCCTATAGCATACAAAACACTTACATTCTAAGGGAAACCACGTCTCAAGGTCTTACAACGAAATTTGGCCAAAATCGGCAACATTAAGGTCAAGTTTAAAATCGACCTTCTCTGTGCACGTACAAAAGCTAAATTATCCTAAAATTCTGTCCCTTGATCCTTGGACGTGAGATAAAGTAATTGATCGAAGGGCCACCTGAATGCGAATTGAGATTTATTACGAAATGGCGAAGGTTGTAATTTGATCACGTTTTCATTTCATTACGTTTTGGCAATGGGTTTTGTAACCTCTAAAGTTGTGGTAAGGAGGTAAATCGGAAAGGAATTGATTTATACAACAAACATGGGAGTAAAATTGTTCGATCACAACTAAAATTGATTATACATATCCAATTCCGTCCATATCAATCCATTCTGACTCTCCATTACGACGTGAAGGAAGAAATAACTAAAAAGAAGCTCACTTTGACAGATGGCCAGTCATATTGAGATTATAAGGGTTCATTTTTTTCTTTTAAGATACGGAATCCTAAAAACCAGTATTAAATAATGGATATAATTGATTTTCGTCAGTAAAAATAATTTATCATCATCAGCCAAGAAACATCCACTGCTGGACATAGGCCTCCTATTGGCACGCCAGATTGACCGGTTCCGAGCCACCCAGCGACTCAGGGTTACGGCCTGGTAGACATTTCCCGGCACGTGGTCGCCACTCAAGAACTGTTACTCCCCATCGGTTATTCGTTCTTCCAGCGATGTGGCCTGCACATTGCCACTTCAGCTTAGTGATTCGTCGAGCTATGTCGGTGACCTTAGTTCATCTACGGATTTCCTCATTCGGGATTTTCTCACGTAGAGAAATTCCCAGCATAGCTCGTTTCATTTCTTGATATTCTCAGTGTCGGTTAGAAATTTTTCCGCCAAGTACCTACGTCAGTCAGAAGCACCATGGCTTATTATGTCATTTATCACCTTACGTGCTAGCATAGGTTATAATTTGTTTTATCTGGCACTGTATCTTCTTATCATCTGCTCTGCGGGTATAATCGTATGATTACAGCTTACAAGTACCTACTTGCAATTAATATTTCTTGCAAGGCAACGTGTGGTCATTGAGACAAATACGTACTTGAGGTATATAATATCAGCGGTAGCTTAATTTGTGACGGCTTGTAACATGGGTATCTGCTTTGTGCTTTGTAACAGCTTAGAAAACCAGGATTTGAATGTAGAAATACCAGGACATTTCGTTTTAAAAATAGAACGCAGTTCGCTTTTGAGTCGCAGTTGATACAGGTACACTCGAGATGACTCGAGTACAAAAATATATATCCACTTTTGTACATACACGTACCTTGTCACATCACTCTTGCTTCCTATGTCAATTAAAGGTGAATGTGACATGGTTCAAAAGTGGATACATATTTTTGTCCTCGAGTGTACTCGAGGTACCTAATGAAAACAGTTTCAATGAAATTCAACTAATATCAAATTTTAATGGAACAAACCACTTGAAAAACTAGCCTAATTAATCAGCTGAAAAATTAAACGAATTTCCTTGTGAAAAAAGGAAGATCCGTTGAGAATTAAAGATTAAATATCACCAAAATTATGGCAATTGCAGAGTGATTATTAGTACATATAAGTAAGTGCCATTTTCTAGAATATGTATATAAGTAATTGTAACATCGTTATATTAACACGTGATGTGCTATTTGTAGGAAATAATACGGTCATCATTGCCTTGCTAAATATTACTCAAATATATCGCCATATTGCTAAAATGTGATACCTTAGTTAGGAGATAAATATTTAAATTCTTACATCACTCTGTTGGTACAGTACGGGCGCCATTTTAGTATGGATTTATGTAGATTTATGGATATGGGGTCCATTAATTACGTGAGTCATTTAAGGGTAGGAGGGGGTCCAACGAATCTCAACCGATCTCACGTGGGGGTGAGAAGCTCGCAGAAAATATCACGTAATTTTTAAAAAAATTATTGAAGGCAGGCTTGCCCCTTGGTAGGCTAGCAAGGCGGACATAGAAAATACCATCAAACAAACCGAGTACCGACAGGGGAATCGTACCCGAGACCACAGGACTGTTAATCCGTCGTGCCACGAGGCCACGGAGGCGAATACAATACATCATCTAGATGTCAATTGAAAACAATGACCAATATATACATGAGGGGTTTTAATAAGAGGGGATTTATGTAGCCAAAAAGCATTATAAATCTCGATGCAACTAAAATTCTGATAATTCACCAGCGCATTCTTAAAATGTCGCCCGCATCGATGGTCTCAAGTATATACACTTTACGATCGCCATTATAATTCCACAACCAAGGTTGATGGTTTCTCGTTAACAGTGCAATGTTATATTATTAAGTAAAATATCTGGGCGACTGAGCTTTGCTCGTAGTTCTTTAAAAACAAACAAAAACTTTATTTCTGCCCCTAAACACACAAAAAACCAAAATAAAAGCAATTTTCCAACCGGGATTTGAACGCGGATATCTCGGACGGAATGACACGTGTGAACCACTCTGCTAAAGTGATTATGTTTGACAGCGTGAAATTTCGCATGATGTTTTGCGTCGAATAATGCGAAGGAAAAAACGCATGAAAACTCGAAAACGCGCATTTTCCCAGACATGAGACTAATCTAGATCGATTTTTTGCCCCCAAATACCCCCAAATACCAAATTTCAGCGAAATCGCTGGAGCCGGTTCGGAGATCAGAATTATATATATATATATAAGAATTGCTCGTTTAAAGGTATAAGATAAAATAATTGACACAATGTAACCATTATAGATGTAACTTATGCCTTTCCGTGGCTTATGTCACTAGCAGCTGCTTGCAGCGAGTATAAAAATTACACGGATTACTCGCATACTCCGCAACTACGTAAGTTGCCTGCTGAGCTTTCATAAATATTCCCAAAGCCGCCTTGGACGAAACTCAGTAGATTTACATTTTATGTGACGGTACATTTATTGACGGTACATTTATTGACGTTAAGAGGCTATGTTGGTAAGACCACGTGGCCACGTTCAAGGTTGCATTGTTTTGTAGCTGTTCCTCTCCGAGCCCTATCCTACCCGAGTGCGTACGGTGAGACAGCATACATTACGCGAAGTTATCCACCCGTTATTTGGATGTTTCGTAGTCCAGGGATCATTTGAAGGATACACTATATTATGTAACCATTTTTTTAATACAGTATACTAATGAAATTTCAGATGTCGGTGGTTTTTCCAAATTGTTCTAAATTGATTCATACTCTTGTAAATCAGGTTCAAAGTTGGGGCTTTTTATTACCGAAAAATACAATACTTTGACGCCCTGTAACTCTGGAAGTATATATTTAAACGAAAATCTGACTCACCACCGACACAGATATTTGTTTCTAGATTGTGTCTTGAAAATTTCATAGATTTTCATAGCTTAATACTCAAAATATGACTGGACTACGTTTGTATGGGCGCTTTGACAACAGCATACCCTCTTAACAGAATTGGTGCTCTTTTTTACGCGCAAACCTGCCAAAAGACGGCGCTGTTTTACAAACTGCTAATATCGGGACAATGCGTGAATTATATGTTATGATTATTCATTTCGCGGACTCTTTACTGCACTAGACTTACATTAAATATATTGAAAGCACGACCATTATTGAAAAAGATTATGGGAACAGTAACGTGTATGGCAAATTAGCAGAAAGGACTCACCTTAAGATAGATACGAGTAAATGCGTTCAAAAAGAACTGGAAAACGACTTCAATTGCCCTAAAAGTCTACTTTTACTCAGGCAAATTTAAGATTTATATAGTTTTCTCATGGATGCCGTTGGCAGAACTGGAGCAAATTGAAATGGGACAACACGGGAAACCACTTTTCAAATAAAAAAAAAGAATCATCCAAATCGGTTCACCCAGTCAAAAGTTCTGAGGAAAACCTCCTTCTTTTTTGACGTCGGTAAAAAAATCGAATTTCATAATATTTTATCAGATGTAATTTCATTTTTATAATAGGTGGGGTCATATATTATTATGACTATCTGGGAGTAAGACTTATTATAACAAAATTGTATGTTCACTTGTAAAGTTCTACTACTAGAACATTGTTTTCATAGTAGCACTATTTCGCCATGGTGCCGCCTGCATTCCATCTAGATTACGTTCACGACAGTCATTATCCAGCCGCGGCAAGGTTGGATTCATCTCAACTGTCAGTCTAGGGATAATACACTTTTTAACTACTCAGTACTAGGTAGCTACAGCTAACCTAACTTAGGACACACTGATGACTCGACGCCGATATGAGACTGTCACGTAGAAAAGTGCATTCCAAACCAGCACTCCTAAACTAGTCCTAAGTCCGCGTCCTAAAAAGTCATTTTTCTAGTTCCTAAATAGTCAACTTCCCAAATCTCTCTCCTACTCAGTTATCTATGGAAAACACGGTGCGTCGTCATATACAGCAAATAGGTTAGCTTAGTTTGCGCAACCAGAAGTCTCAAGGAGCTGGCTCTGCTGCCTTTTATACCGGAAGAAAACACTGCTATTAACAATGATGTTTGTCGGCAGACTTAGGTGACATGGTCGTATAGCTAGCCAAGCGGACAAAGACATCGGCATATTACCAACCAAACTAAGTAGCCTCATTAAAGTTATTTGAACTTCTTTTATCAACATCATCATCAACAGCCTTTGTATGTCCGTACTGCAAGGGCTCAGGCCTACTCTCATAGCCCACCGCTGGGTCCACTGCGGATTGGTAGACTGCACACAAACCTTTGAGTTTCTTCTAAGAAGTGTGCAGGTTCCCTCACGATGTTTTCCTGCACCGAAAAGCCAGTGATAATGATTTTTATCATTCGTACATAAATTCCAAATAACAAATTGGAACTCAGTACGAGCCAAAATCGAACCCAGACTTAGATTTTTCAAGGACTGACGCTCTACCCAACTGGGATACCACGGCTTTTTGAACATCTTTGAGTAGCAGGTCCTCTTCTCTTTGGTATATCTATTTTCATTATTGGATTATTATGAAGCACGACCGTCTAATAGTTTAAGAAACCATGTGAAATTAATGTATGTGGTTTTTGAAGTGAAAACTTCTTTAGCGGCGCTGAGCACTTTTTGTTGGATGGGTAAAAACTTCCAAACTCGCGTCAGGGTCACGTGATGCTGATCGAAAAAGCGTAAGATCGAGGGGAAGGGAGAGGAACTAGTATCTCCCACTCTTTCTACCGTGCCTGAGTGTGCTGCTCCGCTTAGGCGGCACAGGGCGCTTGCGCGAATGTCCGTCTGTGTTTATGTACACAGTGTTTATGTCTTTATTAGACACTTAAATAGATTCGAATCAAAACTGTTTGTTTCTTACTTCAGCTATCATAAACCGATTGTATCAATTTTAGAAATTTGCGATGATGATTCTGGTAATAACGATGGTGAAAAAGTCGTCGAAATTATGGATGACAGTTGATTTTTCTAAGAGATAAAAATTAATGTAATATATAAATAAATAACGATATATTATTATGAATAATAACATGTAAATTGTCATATTTGTGTACGATAGCGCAATAAATAAACATTGTATTCTACCTCATAAATGATAGTATTTTTGTACTTATAATTAAACACAACGTTAATACTAAAGTTTTCACTTCTGCCGGCACTCCCGGAGTGCTACCGGTGTTTTTTTTTAAAAAGTGTATTAATTAGACCATGCTATGCTCTGAGCATTGGGCAATCGTAAATAATTTCTTTTTGTCTGTTTATGATTTAACCTATTACGTGGAAGTGTTGCGGTGCTTACATAAAGGTGACATAGGTATTTCTCGTCGACTGTACCGAGTGCGCGACTCACGACTCTACTGCAATTTGCGCATTGCCGACATCCTGTGTCGTTAAACGTTTGTGTGGGTCAGTGTACCGGAGTGCATTGTGACATAACTGCACTATATTCATCTAAATATTTTGTATATTTTGAAATAAAGTTTATTTTCCTGACCGCATAACTAAGTTTGTTTGTCAAGGGTTTTTTATAAGCTAAAAACTATGGTTGGAAAAAGTTTCGTAGTGTAAAAAAGAAGCGCTTTTGTTGTGATAGGTACCCCTATTTAACCAAGTGACATTACTTTGAAACTTTTGACGAAACGTTGCTTTGGTGTGGCTTAGAGGGATATCATCATCAATCATCAACAGACTATATACGTCCCCGCTGCAGGGGCTCAGGCCTACTATTCTACAGAGAGTGTATGGGACATAGTCAACCACGAGGGACGAGTGTTGGAAGACTTCACACGCACCTTTGAATTTCTTCTCTGGAGTGTGCACGTTCCCTCACGATGTTTTCCTTTACGGAAAAATCAATTTTAGGAAACTACTATATACAATATGTTTGAACCTGTTAGCGACGATAAGGCCGTGGGATGGAAGCGTTCTCACTCACAAGTCTCTAGTTATCCAACTAACAATGAATTTTACCGCAGTTACTAGCTTAGGTTGTTGAACCCTTGACCATTAAATCGTGAATAGTTGACACTGCAGCCAGCCACATCCAAAATAATTTTACTAAAATACTAACGACTCGCACTTGACCGGTTTACTTTAACAGCGCCTAAAGGTCAACACACTATCAGCAATGTGTAATATAACTTTATAGTTTAATTAAACAAGTTTTAATACACGGTAAAACTGTAATGAAACAATAAAACTGTGCAGTATAATGGGTATTTTTATGATTGTTACTAGAACCACTTAAATTCGAATTCATTGTTTGTTAAGATTACTTTGATGCGGCATCATTAACATTTATTGCTTTAAGTTTGTTATTTAATATTAATAAATAAATAATTACAAGTAAATAAAAGAATTGGGCCAAGGATTATGTATCGTGTCGCCGCTGAAATGATTTCCATGACGTGCATACTTGTTAGTCATTTATTTAGTTCTCTTTTACAAAAGTTTTGAAGTCGCCATTTTTAGGGTTCCGTAGTAAAACATCGAACCCTTATAGTTTCGCTCTGTCCGTCCGCGGCTTAGCTCAGAGACTCTTACTACTAGGAAGCTGTAATTTGGTACGGGTATACATATTAATAACGCCGACAAAGTAGTAGAATAAAATCATGAAAATTATTTTTAAGGGTAGCGCCCATACTCCTAACTTGGGGATGAAATATTTTTTCCGCGTGTATCCCATTGTGTGGGGTATCGTTGAATAGGTCTTTTAAAAACATTGAAGGTCTAGGAACATCACTTTTCGATTCAGCAATCCGTTAGCGAAATATTAAGCTTTAAACTGATAAACTTATCTCTATACGCTTGTAAAAATCTGAAAATATATATCCTGAAGTTAAAAGGAAAACCATCACGACGATGGACGACAGGTTGACGAGTAATATTCGATCAAATTATAAAATATACTTGGATAATAATTTTTCACAAATTTCGTTTAAAGTTACTTTATATAAAATCACTTCAATTACGGAACCCTACACTTCGCGTGGCCCAACACACACTTGGCTGCTATTTTAACTGACAACGGCATGTTCATGCAGTGGTAGAAATTATATGACAATAACTATAATTTCACGTAGAATTCAGGCTCTGGAATAAACTTGCAAATGACATACGCGTGTAAGATAGAAACATATCTATCTAACATTTCTCACGCGGTAAAAGCTGCGGGCAACATGAACAGAATAGTCGATTTATCTGATATTTTCATCTTATACATTTTTGCAATAAATATTATAAGGTATCTTGATTTTTCTAATCATATTAATGATTAAAATATGTCTTGTGTGCAGAACGGCCTGCTGTCGTCGCTTCCATACCTGGGCAAGTACCTGTGCGCGCTGGCGTCCTCTGTGCTGGCCGACTCGCTGCGCAGGAGTGGAAGACTCTCCACTACCACCGCAAGGAAGTTGTTCACTGGACTCGCAGTGGGACTGCCGGGTAACTGACCTACTATATCATCAAGTACAGCCTGGAGCCAGTACACTGAACGTCCTATGCTCTCTCTAACTTCAGGCTACCCTAAAGTCTTTCCACCTTGCTGAAAAGAGCCGTACGTGCGATGGCTTTCCTTAGGAGAGCAGCCGGGTTATGTAGAATTTCCATCCACTAAAACCCCCTCGGTGGTCTCTCTCTTGGCGGAGCCCTGGGAACTCCAACAGACCACACCAGTGCTCCTCTCGCGCTTTGCATTTAGCCCACCCCCTGACCAGTCAGCCACTGCGTCTCAGCAGCTCCAGGCTTTCCTAGAAGTCATAGTATAACATCATTGATTGAAGAGTGTGTTGTTTCCAGGTATCCTGATGTTAGCGCAGGCCTACTTCGGCCATGACAGGGTGTGGTCCATAGCAATCTTCACCATGGCGCTCACGATCAACGGCGCTGTCACCGCCGGGTACCTGGGGAACGGGCTAGACATCGCGCCTAACTTCAGTGGTGAGTGACTGAACACATAGAAGAAGAGAGGAGGAATGTTCCTGGTTGAGAACGTATTATGCGTTCTCTTAAAATCCAGGTTCAGCTATAAACAAATTTTAAAGAGTCAGTCATTTTTAAGAAGAATGTATGGCAAGGAAAGCCACTCGACAAGAGAGAGAAAGAGGTCTTGAGTTGTCTGTATTTTTTGAAGGTATGTGATCTTCGCTCCGGTCGGAAGTTGTTAAGTGGCATGAAATATACACCTACCATATTTCTAGGTAGTTAAGGCACAGGTCAGACACTTCGAACAAATGTCGTGATATCGGCACCCATCGAACGGATGACGTTTTTATGCGCGTGCATGTGTGAGTGAGTAGCTCGCGCCATACGCAACGGTCATATTCTAAGTCAGCTTCTTGCGGGGAGAGGTGAGGTATTGCGTATCGGTGGGAGGTGGTTAGGGCACAGAATTGGGAGAAGAAAGCAACAGAACGTTGGCAATTTATTGATTAGAGTGTCTCAAGTCTTCACCAGTGTCTGGAGTGACGGGGACATTAGCCAAGAATGATTCGGAGATGGGCTTTTAGATAACAATTATTTGTTTCATCAGTTGTAATAACAGAGTAATCTGACCATCGGTTCATGACATCACTGGCACATGTTTAGATAGGTTTGTGGATGATCACCATCTCGCCTGATGTTAAGAGAAGATGAGGCCGTGAATTCATGCATTTTATTGCCCCTACTCTCCCAACAGTAACCCCCTACTACTAGAATGTTTGCATGTGGCTACGTCCAAGTCGAATTTAGAACTTGTACCACGAGAATTAATATAAAGTAAGTCTATATCCACAGACGACGTGGGTACCAAGTATAATCAAGGCTGTAGGCGACGGGAGCTAACAAATTCACCTTCGCATTGATATTTTGATGAGCGTTTAGTTTCTCTTAAACTTCTCCAACATATATGTGTCTAGTTAACTATAATATGATTTGTACAATGTTCCAGGAACGATATTCGGTCTGGCGAACACGCTGTCCTCATTCGGCGGATGGCTGTCCACCTTCATGGTGGGAGAACTTACCAAAGAAAACGTGAGATATTGTTCCGACGTTTTATTGTATAATTATATTGTTTCTCGTACCACTAAGTTGAGCTGTCTTAGTAATTTTTCGAATACTAACACTGGCTGTTGCAGCACTGCAGGCCGGTAAAGTTTACGTTGGTGGTATTTTGTATATCCGACTGGGTCGCTAGCCATTATAGACGACTAAAGTCATAGTATCTTCTTTTATATATAAATATCTGGGCGACCGAGCTTTGCTCGTAGTTCTTTAGAAACAAACAAAAACTTTATTTCTGCCCCTAAACACACAAAAAACAAAAATAAAAACAAATTTTCCAACCGGGATTTGAACGCGGATATCTCGGACGGAATGACACGTGTGAACCACTCGGCTAAAGTGATTATGTTTGACAGCGTGAAATTTCCCATCATATTTTGCGTCGAATAATGCGAAAGAAAAAGCGCATGAAAACTCGGAAACGCGCGTTTTCCCAGACATGAAACTAATCTACATCGATTTTTCGCCCCCGAATACCCCCAAATACCAAATTTCAGCGAAATCGCTGGAGCCGTTTCGGAGATCCGAATTATATATATACAAGAATTGCTCGTTTAAAGGTATAAGATGAGTTTGCAGATGGCCTTTATTTCACCTACTGGTGATAAGTGAAGATAAGGCCATTGGATAGAAAGCTCGCTCATCCAGGAGTCTCTAGCTAATAATGAGCTGATTCTGCTACCGTTCGTATCAGAACCAAGCAGCTATGGCGAGCGAAAACGGACTTAAAAAATGCCGCTCTACCAAAAAAACAGTACCGATGGGTACCTCTGCTGGGAATTGAATCTAGGACCTCTGGATTGTGAGTCCAACTAGGGCACGAAGGCGGCTATAATACGGTATTTTTCATCAAGGGAAATGGACTTTTCAAATCAAACGAGGTAACATTTTTTCCACAGAATACGTATGAGCAATGGCAGATTGTGTTCTTTATCTTGGCGGGGACCTACATGCTGGGATCGCTGGTCTTCGTGTTCTTCGGGTCAGGGGAGCTCCAGCCGTGGAACTCCAGGCCCAGGGTCGACACGCAGCAGGAGATGCCTCTCAACGAGAAGGCACAGGCTTAGGCAGTGAGTTGATGTAGTGGCGACTTGGCGATGAACTGGCACGTAGAGCTGTTTTTCATTCAAATTCATGGCGCTTTTTGAAATACGTAATGTCTAAAATTACCTGTTAGAATAACGCTTTGTTATTATCCAACATGGCGACTGAAGATGTGCGAAAACAATATATATGTCTCTATCAAAATTGAACTGTTCCAATGTATCTCAATTAGTCTCAATGACGTGTAAAGGACTGAATAGATAAGTGTAAAAGAAACGAACGATTTTTCTACATTTACTTTTTGACATATTTATACTAAGTATAACATTTTTGTTTCGACTTGAATATTCTTTATATTTGATATTGCATATTCACAAAGACATTTAAATTATTACTATCACTTTGCATATTCAAAATCTGAATCCTGACGAGATCTCAACTGGATCAATTTATTTTGTGTTTAAATACGATTCAAAACATGATTTGTATATTTTTCTTGTAGGTGTTGTAAAACATGTTTTTATCCAATTGAACACGTTCCTAAACCTTAACTAGTTTTGACAGTTCATGCTGTCCTTTTCATATCCTTACTTCTAAAAAGAGACGAGAGAGAGAGAGAGAAAATTTTGATTTAAAAAGCGCGTTCTAGACTGTTAGTATTTTTTGAGTGAAATATAATCATCATGAATATAAGTCGCCACTACTTTTAAAACGTCAACTGAACAAATTAAATTGGTATGAAGTACCTTCAAAAATACGAGACAAGTCCAAAATGGAAATTTTGATTCCAATGTTTTTATTATACAATTAGTTTGAAAATTGATGTCAATTCTAGAATGCTGTCTAAAATGACTAGTCTAAAGATCATGTCCTTTTAATGTTTGTACAAAACGACATCAAGATTTTTATAATTACTCAATTAAAATTCAGATTTGGTACAGATTCAGAATTGACATCAAAATGAGTGAAGAGGGGTCTCGGAAGGGAAAGAATTTCGTACGATGAACTGTGCGAGCGAGACGGAAATGTATGTGTTTGATAGCGACAGAGACAAGTAATGGCGGGTCACTGTACGAAATTCCTTCTGATGCGCGACCACTCTTCAATCACACCATTTTAGTGGATGAAATGGATTTGATATTTCAACAGTTCACTTGAAATGTTAAAACGTTTCTTTGTTTTTTGATCGATCTTTCAGCAATTTTACACGGCTGTGCGTGGTTTACAATGGCATAGACATGGGTCTTACCCATTGATTTTTGTAAAATGGCTGCTTGAGTTTCGCTTTTACAGACAAGCAGCATTTCAGCAACATTTTTCGTGTATTTTTAAATCATATATTAATTATACCGTTAAATCAATTTTTGGTCAAAATGCTAGCTTTTTCTAATAACTACATCTGACTGTCATTTCCTAAACTTTATCAAAAAGTTGTCATTACAATATTTTTAAAAAATTATTTTCCGTTCGAATTTTAAGACAACAAGTAAACCGACTTCAATGGATTTATCTCGTTATCTCATGGATACCGTTGTCAGAACTGGACCAACTTGGACCACACGGGAAGCACCACCTTTCAAATTAAAAAAAAGGTCCATCCAAATCGGTTCACCCAGTCAAAAGTTCTGAGGTAACAAATATTTATAAAAAAACATACCCTTCGAATTGATTGAACCTCCTTTTTCTAAAAATAAATATCAAGCACGAATTGCAAGACTATATTCGTATATTTCTTTATTTATATTATGTCCCAACCATATCTGCACAATCTCGTATGAATTCTATAATATTTTTATTTATTTAGACGCACGTTAATAGATGATGATCAAAAAGCAATCACTAATTAAATTGTTAGTAACAATGAAAGCAAAGGCTGTTAATATAATGTTTGTGATGTTTATTTAAATGTTAGACTTACCGGCTCGCGCAAAGGACTACGATATCGTTTCACTTGTTTCATTTATTGTGCAGCCGAAATCAGAAAGATTACACACTGGCTCGTGTGTCTATGGGTTGGTTTGCTAAACGTCAGTGGCAGAGTGCGAATGACGGAGTTCACGACAGTCGTGGTCGAGTGTCGACGTTTATTATTACCGAACACGTAGATATTGCCGAGCCAGTGAAGTGATAGATAAAGTCGTAGGGACCAACTCCTGCAATGACCAATGTTATTTTTTGACAATGAATTTAATTTAAAATACCCAAATCACCAGACCATTCACAATCTATCTAGAACTAGATCAATAAAAAACATACATACACAAGCGCCCATTTTCTTAAAGAAAAAATGGTCTGAGTGAGACTTACTTGGTCTCCACTCTGTCACGTCTAAAATTTGTTTTAACCTCGGAGAAAGATGCACAAATTGTGCAAGTTTCAGACAATTTTTCCTTTAACAAAATGATTGGAAGTCTCTCCTGATATACATATATATATGCAACTTCCTTGTTCAAGCCATATACGTACTATAAAAAAACAGGATTTTTGTCCCGCGATCTTTTTTGTATCCGGTTAATTTTCTCCATCTTTTATTCCCACAATATTTTTACGGCCAGATATTTAAACTATTTGGACTTTTCGTTGTCCAAAAATATCATTTTTAATATCATTTTTTTAAACATTTTCCATGGTTCTTCCTTAAAATAATCTTTCTGATTTTGTCTGCACTGTAGAGACGTAATATTAATTATTATCGGTAAATTATACAATACAAGACAATAATTAATGTTACGTTTCGTACGAGAAACCCGACTCATTGTAAGAAATGCTAATTTTAGTTGATAGGTGTCAAGAAATCGCTTAGTTTTGTTCGCCCTGAAATGGTTGTTAAGTATTTTAGTTCGTTAAAAATAGAAAGGCGTTGAATACATTTTACCTATGAATATCTACATTGAATTTGTTTCAAAGCGTTATTCTTTTTATCGATAGTTTTTGTTAACTGATTTTCGATAAATAGGTATCGCTAAATCCATTTTCGGTTTTGGATATCGAAAGGTGCACCCACACTAAACATGTCTTCGAAAAATAACTCGTCTACTATTTAACTTGAATGGTATGGATGCGGTGAAATGTGGATGTACCTTTATAAACATAGATAATTGACTGATTCAAAAGATAATGCATATTATAAAGTTGTACTGATAGCTTTAAAATACAGTGTAATTTTATAGATTCAGGGGACCAAAATAAAGGGCAACAAAGCGTTATATGAACATTGATTTCTTGTTTTTACAATTTTTAAAGTATTTAATTGATAAGTAAAAATGTGAATTATTTATTTTTCTACGTCGAATGTTTAGGAAAATTCAAAGGCCACAATATTTTAAAAAAAATTCCTGTGAATTTAATTACAATCTCAGACCATAGACAAGTCTCGTTACTTTTTACCGTAAGACATAGATATTAAGATTAAGCCATGTTCGCACTTAGCTTTATAAACAAGGGACAATGCATTGTTTAAATGTGCATTTTGACAGCTGTGATATAAAGAGGTTTGTCTATGGCTTATTATTACGCTAGTGTCTTTTACGGCTTTACGTATCAGCGCCTAACAAAAAAGGGAAAAACAAGAGCTAATTTATCGACAGTGCTCCATATTTTGCAACCTACAATTAGAAGCCTTATTTACATATACCTAATTGACAAATTTGTGACATATTTTATGAGGATGGCTTTGTATAATTATCGCAAATCAAATCGAAATATAATCGAATTTTTATTCCATCTTATGTCGAAAGATTTTTCCCACTTAAGGCGCTTATATGTAGAACCAGCTTTTGCTCTCAATGCGCTGTACTGATTATTTATTTAATTATTTGGAATTTCTACAAAAATGGCTATAAGTAGTTCCTAAATTACGAACAGTATTTTTTTTGGTGTAGACTTTTCACAAAACGATCGAACGTTTGCAGGGTACGTGAGAAAATCCTTCGCGTACATTACGACATGTAAAAGTAACTGTTTAAGAATGAAGTCTGGATACGACATACTTATAATTTTCATCAGTTTAATAAGAATGCACTTTATACAAGCTTTATTAACTTGCAATGAATTAGAACCACTTGCTGGTATCCGATTGATGTGAAATTTGGCGTACTTTTGTTAAGAACGGTTCCAAATGCAATGGACCATCAAGCTGGCCTGATGATGGAGACGGAAGGTGGTCATAGGAACTCCTAAACGACACAGGGTAAACCCGTCGTGTTTGAGCGAGTTTGATTTCAAAAAAGCTTTGGATAATCACTGTATAAATCTTTGCTTCTGTGAAAAAAAAATACAGGCAAAAAAAAATTATTTTAATAAGGTATTCGAATTTACGAATATGTTTATCCGCTAAAAGAATATCCTTATTTTCATAAATAATTTATATATTCTTATGTTAATGATTATAATTGTGTTTAACCAATAGTTTAAGTTTAGCTGAGATATTTTGTGACGTTTTATTCTACATATATCTACAAAAATATATTATTTAAAAAAATCAAATTTATAAAAAATATAGTGACTATCTATGAAATAAAATAACGCAATGCATTCGCGTATCACATAAATTAAAAATGTGATCTATTTCTTCTACAATTACAATATTATTATGGAAATAAGTAGCAATTACATTACCTTACAAATATAACACGGTTGTAACTTATGAAACGGAACATAATAACTATAAACAATTAAAAAGAACCTCTTACCTATAACAATTATGTTATCGATTAGAGTAAAAATGTAACGAAAACATTGTATATGTCTAAGTGGGACTTCAACAAAATAAAATTGAAATAAAATAAAAGATAATATAATAACTAAATAACATTGCATAGTAATCATACATATTGGATACCTTTGTGTTTATCTCAGAGAGATTTAAATATAGTGATAGGTTATAGAGCGGTCATTGGGAAACGTTTCATATAAACATTTTGATCTCAAAAGTCAATGGTATGTCAAATGTCTTGTACGGCCGCGTGACGTGATGTGACACTAGATTGAGTAACTTATTACCAATTGGTAATAAGTTTAGGATCAAAATGTTTGTTTGCTTTGTCCGGTCTATTAATATAAAATGACTTTGGTTTATCTCCTTGTAGTAAAATTTTTTTTAAAAAAAATTTGACAGCATTTTTTTGTTATCGACATAGTTTTCCCAACACTAAGGCATCGTTCGTTTTTTATGACTATTCAGCCAGTGTCGTGTGTAAATGTTTTTTTGTATATATATCTGTCGAATGTAATTTTTTTCAATGCATTTTAATGGAGTCCTGTATTTAGATCGAATGATAAGCTTGAGTGAATTAATTTTTAAGGTATTTAATATCTTATTATTCAGTAAGTAAATATTATTATTAAATACTTACATGTGTATAATTTACAATATGTTAACATTGTTAAACGTCGTTGTGACAGCTCTGTACTTTTGTGAAACATTTTTTTTGAAAAATAAAGTTTAAACAAAAAAGCGAATGTTATTGTAGTCTCCTTTTAGTATATTATTCTTTGACAGTTGAAAATATCAATTTTCGGACATGAGGCTACCTGAGTTTACGAACGGGATTTCCATAAGGTTCCATTATATAATACTAGCTTCCGCCCGCGACTTTGTCCGCGTATACTTCAGGATTTATTCTACTTGTTCGATATATGTGAGTCGCCAGCTTCCTGCTTCAGCTCTATGAGCTAGGGGAATTCTACGCATGCCAAATTTTAAGAGGGTATGCTGTTGTCAAAGCGCCCATACAAACGTAGTCCAGTCATATTTTGAGTATTAAGCTATAAAAATCTATGAAATTTTCAAGACATAATCTAGAAACAAATATCTGTGTCGGTGGTGAGTCAGATTTTCGTTTAAATATATACTTCCAGAGTTACAGGGCGTCAAAGTATAGTATTTTTCGGTAATAAAAAGCCCCAACTTTGAACCTGATTTACAAGAGTATGAATCAATTTAGAACAATTTGGAAAAACCACCGACATCTGAAATTTCATTAGTATACTGTATTAAAAAAATGGTTACATAATATACTGTATCCTTGAAATGATCCCTGGACTACGAAACATCTAAATAACGGGTGGATAACATCGCGTAATGTATGCTGTCTCACCGTACGCGCTCGGATAGGATAGGGCTCGGAGAGGGACAGCTACAAAACAATTCAACCTTGAAACCGACCACGTGGTCTTACCAACATAGCCTCTTAAGGCAATTTAGGAGCAATCAAACTTTAGCATTCATAATTTAGCAGCAACCATAACTCAGTTACAGCGAGCTGTTTTTAGTGTGTCAGCTGGAGACATGGGTCTCCAGCTGACACACTAAAAACAGCTCGCTGGACGGGGTTCGTCGGGAGTTCGTTTTTTCGAATTCGGATTTTTGGCCTAGGACGCACCGTTTACGAGTTATGACTTACTGAAGACCAACAATTTTAAAATTACCATTGTACTGCTATTAAACCCATTCACTTTCTAGTAATGATATTTGATGATGATGATTATGGGTTCATTCGACAGAAAAATTTAAGCGACGGGGGGTGTTCGTCAAGGGGGGCTTGAAAATTTGGTTATTTTTGGCCTAGGACGCACCGTTTACGAGTTATGACTTACTGAAGACCAACAATTTTAAAATTACCACTGTACTGCTATTGAACCTATTCACTTTCTAGTGATGATATTTGATGATGATGATTATGGGTTCACTCGACAGAAAAATTTAAGCGACGGGGGGTGTTCGTCAAGGGGGGCTTGAAAATTTGGTTATTTTTGGCCTAGGACGCACCGTTTACGAGTTATGACTTACTGAAGACCAACAATTTTAAAATTACCATTGTACTGCTATTGAACCCATTCACTTTCTAGTGATGATATTTGATGATGATGATTATGGGTTCATTCGACAGAAAAATTTAAGCGACGGGGGGTGTTCGTCAAGGGGGGCTTGAAAAGTTGGTTATTTTTGGCCTAGGACGCATCGTTTACGAGTTATGACTTACTGAAGACCAACAATTTTAAAATTACCACTGTTCTGCTATTGAACCCATTCACTTTCTAGTGATGATATTTGATGATGATGATTATGGGTTCACTCGACAGAAAAATTTAAGCGACGGGGGGTGTTCGTCAAGGGGGCTTGAAAATTTGGTTATTTTTTGCCTAGGACGCACCGTTTACGAGTTATAACTTACTGAAGACCAACAATTTTAAAATTATCATTGTACTGCTATAGAACCCATTCACTTTCTAGTGATGATATTTGATGATGATGATTATGGGTTCATTCGACAGAAAAATTTAAGCGACGGGGGGTGTTCGTCAAGGGGGGCTTGAAAATTTGGTAATTTTTGGCCTAGGACGCATCGTTTACGAGTTATGACTTACTGAAGACCAACAATTTTAAAATTACCACTGTTCTGCTATTGAACCCATTCACTTTCTAGTGATGATATTTGATGATGATGATTATGGGTTCATTCGACAGAAAAATTTAAGCGACGGGAGGTGTTCGTCAAGGGGGGCTTGAAAATTTGGTAATTTTTGGCCTAGGACGCATCGTTTACGAGTTATGACTTACTGAAGACCAACAATTTTAAAATTACCACTGTTCTGCTATTGAACCCATTCACTTTCTAGTGATGATATTTGATGATGATGATTATGGGTTCATTCGACAGAAAAATTTAAGCGACGGGGGGTGTTCGTCAAGGGGGGCTTGAAAATTTGGTTATTTTTGGCCTAGGACGCACCGTTTACGAGTTATGACTTACTGAAGACCAACAATTTTAAAATTATCATTGTACTGCTATTAAACCCATTCACTTTCTAGTAATGATATTTGATGATGATGATTATGGGTTCATTCGACAGAAAAATTTAAGCGACGGGGGGTATTCGTCAAGGGGGGCTTGAAAATTTGGTTATTTTTGGCCTAGGACGCACCGTTTACGAGTTATGACTTACTGAAGACCAACAATTTTAAAATTACCATTGTACTGCTATTGAACTTATTCACTTTCTAGTGATGATATATGATGATGATGATTATGGGTTCACTCGACAGAAAAATTTAAGCGACGGGGGGTGTTCGTCAAGGGGGGCTTGAAAATTTGGTTATTTTTGGCCTAGGACGCACCGTTTACGAGTTATGACTTACTGAAGACAACCATTTTAAAATTACCATTGTACTGCTATTGAACCCATTCACAACAGTACTGTTTAGTGTTACAGCTAGCGGCTATGTAAAACAGCCTTTTAAGCAATTCAACTGCGACATATACACATGCGATAGGCATAGAATGCATCTATCTCCATTTCCAGCATAAGTTTAAAGCTAATAGTTTAAAGAAACAAAAGAAATTTCAATATCTGACGCCCTACATTCAAATAGTCTTCACACTAATATTATAAACGCGAAAGTTTGTATATACGAATTACATATTCGATGGTCGGTTGCTAGGCAACGCGTTTTTGTTATGCCAAAATTGCCCATGTAATCCCACTAATATTATAAGTGTGATTTTGGACAATTTACACAATATGTCTTTATAAATTATAGCCTATATGTTATTCTGATGTATAAGCTATAATAATAATAAAATTAAAAACAAAAATTAAAATTTTATAGATCGAGAATGTATAAGCTATATTAGTTTTTCCGTGAAAGCGTCACAAACATCCACACTTATAATATTAGTAGGACTAGTAGGATAATATAGGCTTTATCTGGCTTCTTGTGCGCAGTAAAAGTTTTTTTTTTACACAAGAGTGGGCACTGCCACGAAGATATCAGGTTCCATATATTTTATGTTATAAAAAGATGTCTTTGGCTCAATATAAGCACTAGGTATAAGCTCTAGGGAAAAAAATATTCCAAGATTATTTTCTCACTCAGTTATTTTCTCTTAATTCAAATGTGTTACAATTATCAAAATGAATAATTAAATGGACTGAAAAATGTACAACTTCCAAACTTACACAAAAGATGGTTACTATTACACAGGTACAAAATTAAATAAAGCAAAATGTTCTAATTTCAAATTACTAAAACACCTTTGTTGCCTTTAGGAGCAGTTTACCATATTTTGTACTACCAAACAGGAAATGCTTAGGTATTATGTTAAGATAAATTATTTTCACGATCAGATCATTTTCATTAAAGTGCGTCCTAGGCCAAAATACGCCTGGTGTCTAGTACTATTGATTTGTACACTCGAGTACAAAAATATATATCAACTTTTGATCCATGTCACTTACACATTTGCTTAGGAACCTATGTAGTGTGTTGAAGAAAATTTCAATCAAAGATGAATTTGACATGGTTCGAAAGTGGATACATATTTTGTACTCGAGTGTACCATCAATAATGGGACACTCACATGTTAGTACCACTGTACCGAAAACCCCTTATTCGCAGTACTCAGTTTTTGTTATATGCTTTATAGAAGGTCTGAATTATATATATAATATTATAATATATAATAATTATTATATATCTGAAAACAAAGGAAGTTCGCTTCGTGCGAGTTCCGACTCGCACTTGGCCGGTTTTTATTTTAAACTGTGGGTATTAATTTTTTTAGGCAATTAGTTTTCAAGCAAAATTTGAAATTTCTAAATAAATCTTTTTCTATACAAATTAATTTTTCTTTATTTTTTGTTCTTGAAAATATTTTTTTTGTTTGTTTTTGCTTTTAATTGCACTTCTGGCGAGTCGCCAATCTGGTAAGTGGAGAATAAAGCGTGTCTACCGGTAAGAAACCGCGTTCACCTCTGCACCCACACTATAGTCTGGTTAGGAACGAAATAAAACACAGGAATCAATAACTTACATTAGTTTTATTGAAGAGACTTTAGTTTAGCACAGCCTAGCTGCCTCTACGAAGCTCCTTCCTACAACAAGGCCAGGTGACAACTAGATCACATCGTTTGATAGCTTCAAATAGACTAGAATAGAAAGTACAGTACTCGCACGCTATGTTTGCCCCTCTGAAGATAGCTCTCCGGAATTTCGCGCACGTACAATCAGAATATGTGTGGTATTTTCGAATAATATCTAGATGGACCAGGATATTTATTACCACCTGCTAACTTGCCTTACCTATTTATACATTCATAATTGATACTTCGCACCCTTTTGTAGCTAACTTCAGAGGGGCAAACACAGTTTGCGAGTACTGTTCAGACGGGACGCGATGCAAGTATGCAGTCCAATTGCAGTTGACTAGCAGTCACTAAAACAATACAGAATTGCCGTGGCGTCCAATTTGAATTTAAAAAAAAGCGTAATGTAGTTTAATGTCATTGTGAACTGGATTACAAAGCATTTTAATAGGTTCAAAATGGATATGGATTTAAAATATCGATAAAAAGTTTCCATCACTATGTTTGTACGTAAAATTAAATAATACTTTTATGACACATACGGTACACAGACAAAATAATTTTTGTAAATTAAATTTAAGTAAATTTGAAAATAAAAATTATAATTGTAAGATCATAAAACTAAGCTAACATCGCGTTTCAAATTCGCAAATAAATTTTTATAAAAAAATCATCTCCAGCGTTGAACCTGTAACGTCATTTCTTATAACATGATTTTAACAAACTGACTCTTGAAAAACAAGTAAAAACAAGATTGCCGTATACCATATATGTGCTGGAAATACATGAAAGCGAGCTAAAAAAACACCAATATATTTTTTTTTCAAAAAAACTTAAATCAGTCTAGCAAATTATATTTATGTTGTTTCAAGACGCAATCCCGTATAGTTTAAGCTCAAAGCGATCAAACGTTGTCGATAACGGTGACAAGATATCACAGGTTTTCTTACGAGGTCGTTAGAGTAAGCTTTTATTTAATTTAAAATCACTATAGTCAATGATTCGTACTGAGGCCAGTCACACGATAGAAAAGATGACATACATATCATTCTTTCATTTAGTGGACATAAACAGATATTTTCTATAAAGAGTGATGAGATTTGGATAAAATACGAAAGTAACAAACTTGAAACGTCCACTGCTGGACATTGTCATCCTCCAATGACCGACCCTGAGCCACGTCGCGGCACTTGGTCGAGAACTTTTATTATCACATGACTTTATCCATGTCATAAGCGACGTGCATGCCGAATTTCATCGAGATCGGTTGTGCCGTTGATGCGGTAGTAGGTAACAAACTAACATTCGCATTTATCACGATTACGATGATTTGAATCCGCCATCTGTTCCATCGCTAGACTCAATACTAACAATTTGACAATATTAATTAATTAATCTTCAATGTGTCGACAACTTTTATTTTACAATAGATATCACAATGGATGAGTGCAGTTTAATACTAAACACAAGCTTACATAAATACTAACAAGAAATTCCTAGGATATCACTTGAACACAATCTCGTGTGTTTTGCGAAATCTATTTATGTATAGCTCGTTTCAATCCAATAAAAAAAGAATGTAAACAAGCATTGAAGAACTTCAACTAAAACTATAGAGGTACGACGATGTCAAAATAAGTATTTCTAAGATACAAACACACATGCATGCGCACGCGCACAATACTTTGTGTATATTTTTTTTACACAGCGGTAATGTAATGTTTTCAATTTGAAGTCAATAAAAAAAAGGTGTCGTCACGCGGTAGACATACGATACGGAGCGTTTTGGTGGTAAATTCAAAACAATTAAAAACCTGATGTTATTCGCTTAATGGGGCGTTTTCTGAGACGTCTGTCAGTGAGTTCTCAAAGGTGTCAATAGAGGGCGTGGAAGAGGTAGAAATTAATCTGTCATAAAATATCATGGCAGTCCAAAAAGTCTAGTTAACAATTTTGACAAATTATTTACAGAACAGTTATATCCTCTTTGGTAGGTGTATGACAGTAGGCTTTAATTGCATTGCATCAAGAAATTTAGTATATGAACTCCTTGCTTAGGATTCATACGAAAAAAAATACATTTGTCAGTTAAATTTTGCTACGACATTGCCATCTGTGAATAAAAAAAATAATTTTTTTTAAAAAAAAACGTGTCATTGAGAAAATTTTCATAAATAAATTTATTATTATTATTTCTGTTACATATTACCACTGCGCTAAGGAGTTTCTGTTTCCTTATTAAACTAGATATAACTCCGTAGGTTTCCTCCCAAGTGTTTATGGTAAACTTGCGTTTCTAATCCTAACCTTAACCAACTAAATAAACAACAGCTATTTAACAACTTGCATTTGTACTAAGCGTGGCAATGTGCTCACTAGACGATGACGTAGCACAAAGAAACACTACTCACAAAACAAATACTGTGGTGGTTTACAGCTGTTTAACAAATAAAAATACATATAGGGCTCAATAGATGGCGCTAACTTATAAAAGTCATTTGTCTGCAACTAACCCAAAAACAAAAATGGCGTCAGTGAAATGACATTTGATGTTTTCACTTACTAAGTACAAACACGAATTATTTTGTACAAACAAAATACACACAAAATCGTAATTCTAGTATTTTTCTATATACATTTAGGTTATTTATCGATTTTTTATATAGTGTACACATGCAGGCCAGAGTTGAAACATCTTTTTTTAGAGGAATGTCCAGAGTAACATCACTTAGAGTATATATATATCGACCATAAGATAGACATACCAAAGTAAAAAATCCTAGCATTCGTTGCAGCAGTATTTCTTTGTCCTTCGTTCATTGTATCACTTATAAAAGTTTAGTTTATCTCTAACAAGATTCATTCATATTATTTGTTTGACATAAGAAAACATTCAGATTTGGAACAGCACGTAAAATATTGAAAAACTTATCAATTATACAAGATGTTTGAATAAAGTTATGTTTTTAAAATATTAATTTTCGTTTTTAACCTTTCACATTTAATGTTAGCTTTTTTTTAAAGTGACTAAATTACACTGACAGATTATTAAACAAGTTGGAATAACATTAAAATACTAAAAACAACATTTTGGTCAATTATATGTTAATTATAATTATAATAAAAACTTTAAATTATAAATAATTTTAATTTTTCTTCAAAATTTGTTATAACTTCTTAATTGACATAATTAACAAGATATTTAATTTAATAAAATTTGAAAGGTTGCGATATATTATTTTAAACGAGTTGGGATAAAAAAAGCGTGTGAGATCAAAACTCGTGTTGAAAAGACAGACATTTTGAGTCAGTTTAGTACATATTTAGTGCAATCGTCAAGATTTAGTTCAATTTTTTAGGAACTAAGTCCCAGTATTTCGGCTCGTAAGACCCTTGCATTATTTAGTACTGTACCGGGTGTTCAATGTACCATTGGCGTATGTACACTCGCGTACAAAAATGTGTACCCACTTTGTACCGTGTTAAATTCACCCTTTCCGGTTCGTATGTCTGTCTGTGTGCCGAGGAAAATGTTTATGAATGGTGAATATAAATGACATGGTTCAAAAGTGTATAAATATTTTTGTACTCGATTGTACAAAAGTGAGTCTAAATTTGTGTTCTCGAGTGTACAAATTCATCAATGTCTGTACTAAAGGTGTTTGAGTACAGACTTGTATAGTTCATCAAACAAACCGACTCTAAGTTCTTGATTCTTTGTCCAATCATATACATAGGCAAAATTCGTATTCGAAGATATTTACGCAAACATATTAAATATTCGAATTCATTCGCGAATGAATATCTCCAATCTCAATTTAAACCATTTTAATTTCACTGTCAAAGAAAGCGTGACAAGCGGAGTTTATACAATAAGTGCTTTAGGAAGATAAAAGTAAAGTTTACATTCGAACAGAGCACCATTATAACTTGATCCATACCAACCTTCCGATTTTTTAAATCACTATCTTTATAACACTATACCTACGCAATTCCTATAGGAACTATCATTTAAGTGCAAAATAAATATATGGTGACCTTATCAAGCTTGAGATATTGCTGAAAGAACAGCGCACATTGACAAATTAAGAACATCGTTCGGATATTATTCAAATTATGTATTTGAATAGATTTTAGGATGCTACCAAAGATTTTACGGTGATCCATCTCCAAAAAATTTCATACTAGATTTCTGGTGCCATAATCTTTTAAAATATACTAGCTGGATTTGTGTAGTAACTATCAGTATCATTAACATACAACTTCACAGTGAATCACAATTTGCATTTTAAACACTTTTTATAATTATTGTTCAAAGCGCCATCTATTAACCATTAGCTGCGTAACTGCTGTTGTAGCTAACTATAAAGTCGTAAATAATGAATTTTCGCGACACTATAATTTCATCTTCTATTTTTCGGTAATTACTTATCAAAGCCAGCTATTCTATTTTAAAAGATTGTGGCAACAGAAATTTAGTATGGAGGCATTAGGAGAGGGATAACGCTAATACAAAACTTCTTTAACCATTATATGGTAAAACGGGGTTTCACTTTGTGGAGTAATTACATTAAAATAGGACATCGAATGATAATGACAGGAAATATAACGTTATTAACGAACCGCTTCATTTTAAAGCACAATTTAATTTTGAAACAAATCTCACGATCCGCGAATGTATAATATAATTATAAAACGTCATTATCAAGTAAATGAGATTTAATTAACATTTTTCAATATTTTGGTCTAACTTACTTGCACAAAAACATTAAAAACGCACGAAAAAGGCAACACTTAACTAAAAACAAAAACAAAGATGGCGTCAATGAAATGACGTTTGACGTTTTCCACTAAGTAAAAAAATATATCTTGTACAAACAAAATACACTCAAAAAAGTAATTCCAGTATGTTTCTTTTTATATATTTAGATTTTTACTTGATTTTTTAAATAGTGTACAAATGGAGGCCGCTTTCGAAGCATCTCTTTTAACTCAAACAACATGGATATTTAACATGATTTTCGTCTTTTCCATGTTCATTTTCGCGTTATAGATATTGTAGCTTATATTGGAGTTGAAAGTTAGTGATATTGATTTCCTGACATTATAATTCAATGCCCTATTTTATGGTAATTACTTATGAATGCCAACTATCTCATTATAAAAGATTTTGTAAAAGAATTTTTATATTTTTTATTAAGGGTTTTGTACCGAGTGCCGTTAAAAAGCTTACCATTTATTAATAATTAATAATGTTATTTTCTTACCAAAAAATAATATTTAAATAGTGAGTCAAATCAGCTCTTAATTCCTCAAGCGGCGTCTGAAGATTCAATCGTACATTGTTTTAAATTGATCTATACCTATCTATATTATATATAACAGTTATATTTATGATTCGAAGGCATTGTAGAAGCATCCTTTGCTATTAATTAATAAAATCGATGAATTCACAAACGAAATGTTCGAAATATCGGCACAAACTACACTTCATACACATGTTAAACATATTTTTAAAAAAATGACTATACCTTTTAGGTTAGGTTTAGCGTAGATCTAAAATAACGCTCATCTAGTGTGAAAAAGACGAGATGTACAAGAAAAAAATATTATAGATAACATTAATATTTTAAAACAGTTCCAATAATATTTATGTCTAAGTTTTATGAATTTTTTTACAATTCCAAAAGACAATAAAAATAATTGTATATAAAAGTTTAATAAACAATATGTTAGATTTATATTTTCGGTGAACGGTTGAGGCGTAGAACAAACGAACCGACAAAAAAAGGATAATTTTCAAGTGCCTATTTTCATTTACGATTTATAAATAGTTTTTTTTTAAATAATATAGTTTCCACACTTGTTTGTCAATTCATCAATTTTCCATACGTAAAGTGTACATTATTTTTCCATACTATCGTTTATTATCTAAAATATATCTTACGTAATTTACTTATTGAGATGAAATTTATTTGAGATCAGCGATTTTGTATAAAATACAAGCAATTTAATAAGTCGTTGTTAAATTTTAAAAGGGATTTATTGTAAATACATTTTTCTTTTTTCTTTTATTTGTAATTGCAAAATTGACGAAATAATACAACATTAATTGACGAAATAAACTGAGGTAGAATTAATACACGAAACTCAACAGATTGCACAATTAAAATATTTTTGGCTGTTGTTTTTTAATCGTAAACGGTCCAGCCGTTTTACAATTAGTTTTTCCTTCTTAGTTTTTATAACAAGACCGTACGAAAATTTTCGAAAACACAAACAATTTACATTAATTTTAATAATAACACCTAAATATCAACATAAAACAGCAAACTAACATAAACTTTAACAATTTCGATATGTTTAAAATACATTTCACAATTTCGTTTGAAAACTAAACAGTAAATTTAAATATTATTTAGTAAAACTATGAGTGTGACTACGCGTTCGTGTTTTGGTATTTAGTAGAATTTTTAAATTCGTTCAAAAGTCCATTTTATGTGGTAACACAAAATCGTACGTCATTTGATTCGATGAATGATGAATGACGTCCACATTTATCGTGCGTACAGCAAAAATATGGAATACACTACCGGTTTCCGTGTTCCCCGAAAATTACAACTTGGGAATCTTCAAAAGAAGAGTAAAAGGCACCTTCTAGACCAACACGTAACATCGTCGACCTCATCGTCACTTACCATCATGTGAGATTGAGGTCAAGTGTTGGTCTATCTTCAATAATAATAATAAAATTGACATCGATGCGTATGATGGATTTTATTTAAATAGGAGAAAATAAATACCCCAAACCTTACAATTCTGACTTTTCTTACTAAGAAAACATAGACGACGAGTATGAAAAAGAAAATATCTGGGCGACCGGGATTTACTCGGAGTTTTTGGCCAAAAGTACAATTTACTTTTTAAATTGGCTTAAAAACAAAAGAAAAAACGTTAAAAAAGTGAAAATTTTGTATCCGGCCGGGATTCGAACCCGGACACCTGTGATTGTCAATCTTGCGCCTTGGCCGCTTGACCGAGTGAAATAAGCGACCATATTTTGCGTCGAACAATGCGAAATAAACCTCGAAAACACGCGTTTTCTCAAACATAAGACTAATCTAGATAGATTTTTCACCACCGAAAATACCCACATACTAAATTTCCCACATCATCGATATAAATAAATAAATATACAAGAATTGCTCGTACGAGTATTAGATAGCCCTGTGAGCGTCACGAGCAGTAAAATGTCTTTTAAACACATCTCATTAACATATAAAGTATTATACAGTCACTCACTCGATACTGAACTAGTTCACAGACATCTATAGTAGAGTCCCACGTCTCCGCACTGGACATAGATGCGTCTTGTTGATGACGCGTACACCCTGCATTATGGTATACGAACTGATTGGAGAACTTTGCTAGCCTGTAAGGAATACAATTTGAAAGGGTTATTACATCGTTTTTTTTTTACAAAGACACTTAATGTGGTGTCACATGAAGGTTAGTGGGATTGTATTTATGGCAAATAAATACGTTTTTGCTTTGATAATTACAAAGTCCCATTATTTCCCACGACAATTTTTATTTTATTTCATTACTTTTGTTATAGCGCCAATAGCGCGAATGTGTGCCACATTCTGTGAAAATTTCAACTGTCTACCTATCACGGTTCATGAGATACAGCCTGGTGACAGATGGACGGACAGGGGAGGCTTTGCAATAGGGTTCCGTTGGCTACCATTCGGGTACAGAACCCTAAAAAAGAAATGTCAAAATAAGAAGAGAGAGAGATAGAGTTTGACAAGAACTATTAATGAGATACAAGATATAATAGATAAAGGAATGACAGATGTGACAGACCTGGTACTCTTCCTCTGACGCCATGACACCGTTGACGCAGAGCAGCTGGTACTGTCGCGCGCGCAGGGCCGAGGACCCGCGGCGCAGCAGGCGCAGCGCGGTCACGCACGACGACGTGGGCCCGCACAGCACCTGACGCACCTGAACACACACATTTTTGTGTCAACGGAAATCCGACCACAATACCTCAATACATTCATTCGAAAATATAATAGCTAGCTTTTTGCAGTAATTACCTAAAAACAGGATCGGATTATTGTGTCACTAAATTAACAGGAACAGGGAATACGTGACCCATTTTTTAACTTCCTTCCCCCCTGGGTGACCACTTGCAGCATATGCCAAGAACCCCCCCTTCTAGTTTTCACTAGTTTTAAAATATGGTTTTAAAGATCTTTTTTTCTTTCTTCAAATAGAAAGCTGACAAGTAAATGCGTTAAAAAAGAACTGGCCGACTTCAATTGCCCTAAAAGTCTACTTTTACTAAGGCAAATTTAAGATTTATATTGTTTTCTCATAGATGCCGTTGTCACACGGAAAGCACCACCTTTTAAATTAAAAAAAAGAATAATCCAAATCGGTTCACCCTGTCGAAAGTTCTGAGGCAACAAACATAAATAAAAAAAAGCAAAAAAAATACATACCCGTCGAATTGATAACCACCTCCTTTTTTGAAGTCGGTTAAAAATATTGAATAACGACATTTTGTTACAATATGAGCGCAATATCACTGACTTAAACTGTCAGTTTGGCATATGTGCGTCAGTGTTGCCATCCGTGAAGAAAAACCGCTGAAAGTTGCGCGCTACAATTTGAATATAGCTCGAAAAAGCGCGGGATTTCTCTAGAGGTTATTAACTACGTGACGAAGACCTATGCCCCCACCAACCCCCGCCCTACCCCTAGACGAGTCACGTAGTATTACGTTCACTTATTCGTAAATGAACTTTTGGTAAAAATTAAACTAAACATTGTATTGTTTTTAAAAAAACTCAACGGACCTGCGCCGGAGAGTGGGACGGGTCCAACACTAGCAAAGTTGCCTTCCCATCCTTATGTTTCTCGTAGCCGATCACCGTTCTAGAGTGACCTGCAACAGAAGGAACAGCTTATTTCTATAAGGAATTTCTTACAGCAGTCCTGGGTCAAGAGAGAAATAGTGAAGAGAGGAGGGCAGTAAAATAAATACCATAGAACCATCTTCATTTTAACCGACTTAAATTAATTGGTACCTAAAAGTATACGAGAGGGTTTTAGTGGATGGAAATTCCACATTAACCGACTTCTCTCCTAAGAAGTCGGGTACATTTAAAAGATTTCCCCCTCGAAAAAAGAAAAAAAAAGGTGTTAAAATGCAATATTTTTTATTTTTAATACGCGTCATAATGAATGAAATGAACATTTCAGTAGTCTCAAGGCGGTGGCGGAGTGACAGAAATACAAAATTATTCAAATACAATTAAATGCGTTCAAAAAGAACTGAACTTCAATTGCCCTAAAGTCTACTTTTAGGGCAAATTTAAGATTTATATTGTTTTATCATAGACACCGTTGTAAGAACTGGACCAAATTGAAATGGGACCACACGGGAAGCACCAGCTTTCAAATAAAAAAAGAATCATCCAAATCGGTTCACCCAGTCAAAAGTTCTGAGGTAACAAACATTTAAAAAAAACATACCCGTCGAATTGATAACCTCATCCTTTTTTGAAGCCGGTAAAAAACATGTCAGGATATTTTCAATCCGTTATACATAATTAATTAGTTGTTGATCTGTTTGGTCAAGTGAAAGTTCCTGATAGAAGATACCTTGGTGCTGCAGGTAGAGGGGCGCCTTGAACGCGTCCGGTTCGTCGGTGAAGTACCGGAGCACCCAGTCGAAGAGGGCGGGGTGGCTGCCGTCCGCGCTCGTCGGCTTGTGGAAGTCGATCAGTTGACATCTGGTACACAACGATGTATTCATCATCTAAGGGCTATCAACTATCATGATCTAAGGGCCTGCAGACTTGCATATTAGGTGAACATAAAACCGATGGACAGCTGTAGGACACATTTTATTAAAGAAAACATTCTAACGCTCCCTTCTATATACATAATAGAAACAGCAATGTTTGTAAGAAAACATATGAACCTATACAAATATAACCCTCGAGCGCGCCTTCAGCACAAACTTCAACTTCCTGAACCTAAATTGGAAATATTTAATAATGGTCCATATTACAGGTCTATCCAGGTATATATTCCAGATATTTTGAAACAAGACACAGATAAACAATTTAAGAATAAATTAAGGTCGCTCCTAATTAGAAAGTCATATTATACAATTAAGGAATTTATGGACGATAAAAATGTATAAAGTTTGACTATGCTTATTTTAGATTGTAGTATAAAATTTGACATGGAATTATTATTGTATAAAACTTGACATTGAACTATTATTGTATAAAATTTGACATTTATTATTATTTTTGTATATAATTTGACATCTACTATTATTGTATAAAATTTGACATATTTATTTTGCTATGCCCTGACAGGGTTCATGTATATGTATAGATCCGAATAATATTGTAATGACTCTATGTACATGACTGCAAATAAACAGATTTGATTTGATATTCGATATTAATTTCAACTTGATGAACGCGTTCCGCAGGAAAAGGGTCTAGACAGACAGGTGGACAGAAAAGTAACTGAATAAGGGAAATTTTTCTTTTGAGGAACGGAGCCCTAAAAAGAACGAAGAGGGCGCCACTTTCCAGAGGGTCCCCCTGAGAATGCTTCCATACAAAATTTCTGCTGCCATAATCTTTTAAAATAGAATAGCTGGCTTTGATAAGTAATTACCTGAAAATAGGAGACGAAATTATAGTGACGACGAAATAAATATCATTATTATAACAAGTTTATTGTTAGCTGGTCCCTAGATGGCGCTTTGAACAAGAATAATAAAAAGTGTGTAAAAATGGAAATTGTGATTCACAGTGAAGCTGTATGTTAAAGATACACATTTCGCGACATCACAATCTGATGTCCTATTTTTAGATAGTTACTACACAAATCCAGCTGTTATACTTTAAAAGATTATGGCAACATACATTTAGTATGAAACTTTGATGGAGCGGGATCCCGTTAAGAGGATTGTCTGTTTAGAGCACGTGGCCGCGTTCAAGGTTGCATTGTATTGTAGCTGTCTCTCTCCGAGCCCTATCCTACCCGAGCGCGTACGGTGAGACAGCATACAATACGCGAAGTTATCCACCCGTTATTTGGATGTTTCGTAGTCCAGGGATCATTTGAAGGATACAGTATATTATGTAGCCATTTTTTCAATACAGTATATTAATAAAATTTCAGATGTCGGTGGTTTTTCCAAATTGTTCTAAATTGATTCATACTCTTGTAAAACAGGTTCAAAGTTGGGGCTTTTTATTACCGAAAAATACAATATTTTGACGCCCTGTAACTCTGGAAGTATATATTTAAACGAAAATTTGACTCACCACCGACACAGATATTTGTTTCTAGATTGTGTCTTGAAAATTTCATAGGTTTTTCTAGCTTAATACTCAAAATATGACTGGACTACGTTTGTATGGGCGCTTTGACAACAGCATAACTTCTTTAAGAAGATAACCAACCGTATCCTGAGTGACGAGAGCACGGTGACCACTTCGCAGGCTCCGATCCACTTCCTCGTGTTGTGCAGTTTGCATCCCAGCTGCTCCGATCCCTATAACATATACACAAAGCTGAGGAAGGAAACGATAAGATGTAAAATTACAGATATATACAAAACACGTATTGGTGTCAGTGGTACATAAGCTTGAAGTACAGGACTAACGCATAACTGAGTCTGTTACTGAGGTATGGGAGCGGTACAGGTGGGTGTGTTTACACGCCACTTGTCCACCTTCCTGTACCGCTCCCATACCTCAGAAACAGATCAGGTTATGAGTTAGACCTGTAATGTAATGTCATTACATTTCGTACCCCGTAATATTACATCGCACCATTACGCATCACTCTAAACTGCGCTGCCTATCATGCCTCAACTATAGCTTTTGATATTGTATTGCAATGCTTGGAATTCAAATACGTATAGTCTGAGCCTTATTTTTATAGTAATAGGTGCGAGTGAGCGGTGCAGAACGAAGACATGCGCAGGGTATGCTATGAGTTATGCGTGATGTTAGAATTGGTAATGCGTGATGCGACAGTACTGAGTTTCCCCAGGACTGGATACACACCTGGGTATCGAACCCCGACTGCCAGGCTCGCTCCACCATGAGCTGTAGTCGCGGGATGGAGGGTGCACACTCCTCTCCCCCGCAGCCCAGTAGTAGCGCGTACTGAGGGTTCCTCACCAGGGACGACAAAACCATTTGCATGTTCCTGAGGACACCAACGAGGTGATGATAGGAAATAATTTAATACATGATTAATTATCATCATTATATAGGATCTTTTTTGAGCGTTAATTGAGTGTTCGGCTATTATAAAAAAGTTTCTGTTCAGTTAATGAATTCTTTGGATAGCAGTAGAGAAGATGATAGTTGAAGCAGCATTTATTTATGTTAAGTATATAAAAATAATTTATTTAGGTAAAAAGTAATGGTAGTTTTAAAATAAAATGCGTAGTTCTGTAAATAGTCACATAAATCATACCATGTTGTTTATGTTTAATAATTTATAGACATTATGATGCAAGTAAGGTAAACTGGATATTATAGTCGAGGTTTTATAGGCACGAGGCGAAGCCGAGTGCTTATAATTAACCGATGACAGATATTTATAAGCTACTACAGCAAGGGGGGGCAACGATCCTATAGACAATCCCAGATCACTCCATGAGGCGTGCAATGACACCAATCGTCTCGCGTTCTTCAAGGAGATCGGCTGGCTAGACTAGCTGGCTCCACTTCCACTCACGCATAATGACTATAATATGGCTGAGTGTGGAAACCGCCCAGACAACAACTACAAAAGTTACTGTAGAAAGACAGAAAGAGAAAGAAAATTTCCTGCTGTCTCGTTCTCGTATTTATAATCACTCACGTTCAACATGAAAACTTTTTGTTCGGATCCTATTGCCATTCTGTGCTATTGGGATAATGAGCAATTGTGTAAAGATAACTGGTTCGTAAAGTACAATATTATGATCCAAGTTTCGATATCATAAGGACTATATTAATAGCAAATGTATTGAACAAATATTTATTGTTAGTCCAAGCGGATACATCCATTAGAGTACAGAGTCGGTTACAAACTTACGTACCTATACCCGCACCCCCACCCCCGATCACCGTACGTGCTGGCGTAGTGATCGACGGCACTGCACAAGTATGTCTTCACTATACTCGGGTTCTGAGAGTTCAGTTGATATATACGCTCCAATATACCTGAAACGCAAACATAGTTTATGCTAGCTTTTATCCCAGTCTCGGTAAGGCTCGCGCAAAACAATCAGCAGAAATAAGTTTGGCATCTGCGAGGAATGCGCTTCCCCCCTCCTCTACCGACGTCGCCCATCGCTCAGTCCCTTGACGCTAAACAATTGCGCGTAGTATGACTTCGCTATGACGTCACAGAACGAGGCATGTTGTACTTACAAATGTCATTCGTTCGATGGGTGCGAATAGGAACCGCTATCACGACATTTGTTTGAAGTGTCTGGCCTGTGACGTCGGGGATTTGCATAATCGGTAGGCAGGAGTTGGTTTACATTATTACTATGCATGTATCACATGGCTGGTGATAAGAGACAACAATCTTTGGCTGTCTTACTCTCGCCTGCAATCTCACGGCACGTTGCCATGTGATTAAATGAAAGGAGTCCCCGAAATGACTCACCGCTGGTCCTCGAGCTGCCCGTGTCCCGGCCGGTAGCGGAGGCCCGGCGCAGCCCGACGCTGCGTTCATAGTATCCAGCCACTGACAGGGCTCCGCTGTAGACCGCTCGCTTCAGACTGTTCGTGGCTCGGTTTGTGTATCCCTCATCGTCGTCTTCTTCCATTCCGTATTGGGCCTGAATACGATAGACAAAATGTTATGCAATATCAAAGCGAATTTACAAAATAAAAGTGAACTATCATCGTAATTGACATCGTATCATCGGAATTGACTGACTCCTTTATAGATCGCCTCATCAGACATTCCAGGCGGGATTTGCTTAAATAGCCTTACTCATGGATTGCTGATGGCTTTAAGAGTGTTTTGTGATCTCACTTTTAGAATAGGACCATCCCGTGCCATCGAATATGGGCGAAAGCATCTAGCTATCTTCAACATGTGGTTTTCTGTTTTAACGATTTCTGTTAAGTTGTTGATCTTCCTTAAATAAATAAACATATTAATGCGATCGCCAATCCACCTGACAAGCATGGTGAAAGTCCGTCATGGCAGCCGTCAAGGGATGCCATTTAATTTATTAACGTTTATATTAAAGAACATTGCATACCCTCAACAGCTGAAACTCATGCTCTTCCCTACTCTTCATTGCCTCCCTCTCAGCAGCCGTCATCGAAGCCGCACCACTGTCCTCGCCACGTTCAAAATGTTCCTCAATGTGTTGAATCTGTGAAAACAAAAGATGGTAATAAATGTGAGTAAGAGACAACTGGAAATTTTGTCTATGTGTCTGTCTGTCTACAGTAACTTAATCACATTTTAATAGTATACAACAGACCTGCACAAGTATTTTTTAAAGTAATGCTATATGTCATTACTTTTCATACAGTGTGATAACTTTGAACCATTACACATCACTCGAAACATGCGACAGCACAAACATTGCTTTTGCTATGAATTTATTTGTATGAATGACATGATCTTTAAATCTTTCTCTCTCTGAATTAAAATATGTAGAATGTAAGCATTATTCTCTTAGTAATAAAAATAAAATAATAAAAAAATAATTAAAAAAAAGTATTTATTTTACAAAAATTGTTACATTTCACTTATAAGATATGTGCGTGTGTGGTGTGAGAGGGCGTGTGGTATGAGAGGAATCATACCCAAGGAAGGAGTAAACTGGTTGCATTTCAGTAAAATATGCACATTCTATCCGCCTTTATGGTTTTGTCACCCGAGCCCACTAGGTGCAAGTGTCAGGAGGTGTGTAAGGAGTGATGCAGAGGTAATGAGCAATGTTTCAGATGGTCAAGTGACGTGTGCTGCAACAGTATGCGGTCGCATGCTTTACTCGCATCACTTACACATGTCTCGTATGCAATTCTCATATGAGGATTGATGTGAAGTGTGTCATGACTGAAACATACCAGCTCATGTTGAGACAAAGGCAATGGCTGGCAGCACACAGGACAGTTGCTGACGGGGCTCTCCTCCATCATGACCACATCCTCACATGATGCATTATCCACTGGGTCCTACAAATTATTATTCTTAGAGATTTAAAGACACTTAAACCAATAATAACACAAGGGATACTAAAAAATTGTTAAATGAGCAATTTGAGTGTTGGTCTTGGAACAGACAAGACACAGATTTGATCCCTGCAAATGACAGTTCTGTGAATGTATGGTGCCCAGGCCTGGTCTTGTACACTTATAATTTTAAAAGGCCATTATCAAATAAAAATGATTTCGTATTTTTTTTGTATATTTTGGTTTTGTTTATTTGTACAAAAACAGGTAAGCCTTGATGTTGAAAACAAAGATGGTGCCAATAAAATGACATTTGACACTGTCACTAAGTACAAAAAGAATGATTTTGTACAATTAAAATAAATACAAAAATGAAATTATAGTATTTCCTGTACATATTTATACCATTACAGATTTTTTAAATAGTGTACAAGTGCAGGCCTAATTTCAAACATTACTTTTTACTTACTATTTATACATGTTTTCTCATAGTCAGAACATGCCTGATATGTATATAATAATATGAAAATAATATTTTCTCTTCATATTATGTTGCAAAGGGGAAGAGATAGTTGTACATAGAAGTTTTTATCTCATTCCAAGTACTCACTAGTTTCAAAGTTCGAACTGGTGAAAAGAGTAGATTCATAGTCAAATTGTTGCTATGAAAACTGCCAATACTGTCTTACACCCCCTGTTTGGCTTTGGGTACCCCCAAAGCTTTAACTACATAGGGGTCATAAATCATAATAGATATTTCAATGTCACAGTGCTAAGGCTGTTGGATCTTAAATAAGATAATACTTACAGATTTTTGTGGGCTTAAGATATCTCTGTGCTCCACATTGACGTGCATTTCTACGTCAGTACCGCTCGTGAACTCTCTTTCACAAATCGGACATTGGTAGGTAGAGCTGTGAGGTCCAGGGGACATGGCCATAGCAGACAGACCCAATGTTGGGTTGTCCAGGGTTATAGTGGGATTAGTCAACCCCAGCGTTGGGTTGTCTGTCGTATTAGCGTTGGCGTTAGCGTTTCCCATAAGAGACGGTGATGTTAAATCGAAATGAGCCCGGTTTATATGTTCCTCCAATTTTCTCGGGCATGTTGAAGTGAAGTCGCACATTAGGCACTGGAATGTTGAAATATTTAAGAACGTTGAAAGTAAGACTATCCATAAATTGGTTTACACTGCGATTTTGTAACGAAATTTATGAAAATAAAGGCAAAAAAGTAATTTTCAAAAATCAATTTGGCGGCCGAACTACTTACTTTTGACAGTGACATTTTGATTTTTTAAACACAAGCGTATGAACGTCATACAGCCTATCCAAAAGATATAATTGAAAATAGAATACATACAACTAAAATAAATAAAAAACGTAATAAGGTTTACAAACCAAGAAACGTTTCATATTTATGTACCTGAACTGTAGGACTAGGGGTAGGTGCGGACTTTTTTGGCGTATTAGGCTTTAATTTCAGAGCTAATTGAGATCTAAGTGGGGATCCCTGGCCAGCACTCGCCATTGCAAGCTGTAAATAAAAAGTTAATTTTAAAATATTTTTATTTATGGATAGGGTGAAATGTACAACTTCAGTCAACTTACCTTATTCTTATTTGGTGATCCTTCGTAACTTCCTGAATTATGACTAGGACTTGAATGGGCGCCTAAAAATAGAAATGATTTGTAAAATTTGCGTGAAACTTTTAAACCCCTATTTTTATATTAATGTTAAAGTGAATTACCACTTTAGCGCCTAAACATCACAACTAATTGTAATAAAATTTGGCACACAGGAGCCTATAGCATCTTAAAGGAAGGAAAGTGCAAATTATTATCTATAAGTGAAGTGAATGAAGTTTTTACCTTTCCTTTCGTGCCCATTCACCACTTCGCCGTCGTTAGAGTTCTGCCTACTTTGCATTTTCTTTGGAATTACACCGTTACTTAAATTAATATTCTTAACTCCATTCGTTAAATTAATATTTTTCGGCGATCGAGAGTTCCTTTCGTCGTCCCTATCGTTCCTATACTCACGATCGTTTCTGTAGCCATCTCTATCACTTTTATAGCCATCTCTATCACTTTTGTATCCATCTTTATCACTTCTATAGCTGTCTTTATCACTTCTATTGTCCAAGCCGTTATGGTAGGAGTTTTTAGCGATAGCTCCGTTGTGGAATGATGATGAGGTGTCAGGGCTGTGCCAGCCATTGATGGAGCCAGGAGTATTGTAGCTACAACTGTCCGTGGTAGTCATTTTTGAGTCTTCATCGAAACTGAAACAAAGAAAACCTTTGAAATTTCTGCTTGGGGATAGACGCCTCAATTGTCAAACATTTGGATTAAGAGAGTGATTTTTTAATATCAATGCGTCGGGGGCTAAAAACCACAACCCTCACTTCTTAAAATTTTCCGATCAAAATGAATTTGGTACCTAGTTGCCATTAGCAACTTTAGTACATAATAGTAATAAGAATTATATACTAAAAAATAATAGAAGCGTGGCGCAGTGGATAAGGCGCGGACTTTCAATGTGAGGTTTCCGGTTTCCTGCTATGATTTGTTTTTCAATTCAAGTACATTATCCGATTACTTAACGGTGAAGGAAAACATCGCGAGGAAACCTGCACACTCCTGAGAAGAAATTCAAAGGTGTGTGAGAAGTCTACCAATCCGCACTGGTCCCGCGTGGTGGACTATGTCCCATACACTCTCTGTAGGAGAGTAGGCCCGAGCCCCTGCAGTGGGTACGTATATAGGCTGTTGATGATGATAAATTCAATGATTAGCAATAAGAATTTAAAATCCAGGCAGTCCATTTGCGTTGTGTGTGGTGACGAAAATTACATAATTATGATGTTATCTATTCGATTCTAGACTATGTGTGCAGACAATTTGCAACAGCATGTAGTTTGTGGTATGACGTACACATACTAGGTGGCAGTATACGATACCACCATTAAATAACAATTCCAAATTACTTTCCAATCCCAAATTTAAACTGCCGTAGAACATAAGATTAAAACAACTCAAACCAAGACATTACAAAAGAGATGCAACAAACTTTTTGTTTGAAAAAACAAAACAAAAAAACATTTGAAATTGGATACGTTGACGTAGTATACGAGTACCTTGGACTCTGATCATCTATGAATGCCATGAGCTCCCTCTCCGGTGTCAAGTAGTGCAGATGGGCCCTCTGCACATGTCCCAAGAGCTGCGGCTGAGGCACGGCGCAGTCGCAGAAGGGACACTCCGGGCGCCCTGCCACGTGGGCCTCCAGAGTGTGCGCCCGCATGCCTTCGTCCGTGAGACCCTCGGCCCCGCAGAGCTCGCACGTGTACGGGAAAGGGCTGCTCGACATTCTAAAACAATACGCAACACATCAGAGTTTCCAAAACTGTGCGTCGCAACGCCCTGGGGAGTCGAAGCAATGTCCCAGGGGCTAAAAGCAGAATCACACTACGCTGACATAATAGCGCTGGACAATATTTTGAAATTCAGCTCGCACTGGCAGTGAATCGGGTAGCACCTGGGGAGCATACAATGCCCCCTCTAAAATTCATTGCTCAGTCTGTCTCAAGCTTGAGTTTCCTAGGATAGCAGTGCCCTCATTATTCGGCTACTATATATCGTTGGTCGACCATAAAACCTTGTGTATGGAATGAAAATGGCATAGCTTCCTAAAGCACCAATCACTGCTACCAAATTTTCATTCGCTCAATCGTCTATTTTTATTTGTCTTTGCCCAGTTTTTAGTTTTACTTTATTTGTTTTCGAAAGTTATTTCTTGTGAGGAAAATTATTTAATAATATTTATTTAAAGAAATTGTATTAGTAATTACTCAGTATTTAGGTAGTCTAGTGTGAGGAGGTACTCTTTCAGTTGGTGTTATGATGATTGTGATTGAATTTGTTAATTAACACATTGTACTTTCTATTAGGGGATTTGATTTTCTCACTATGACCTTGAGTTTTCATACAATTGTATCCACATCGGAAATTCTTTTTCGTGCACGGACAAATTGCAAGATAACCCGGGTTTCTGTTATATTTTACTTTTCAATTATATTTTGTTAGTTTATATTTTGAATATTAAATCTATATATCTTTAGGTATGTTTGTAATTGGTATTTATTTAATTTCTGCCCAAAAATAAATTTATTTAACAGTCTACTTTTAAGAAACTTTTACTTTGATTTCGAAACAGAGCTTAGACGTTACTTACTTTTCTAAAGTAAAATTAATCAAAAAGTTATAGTTAAGTGAATATGTATGAAAGTAGACACATTATTATATTTATTCAGAAGTAATAAATCATGCGACAAATTGTACATTCCATCCATTCGATTCCTTCATTTATCCTTGACACTAATGTAATAAATGTGCAGAGCCCGCTGCTAGTTGGAAAATTGATTTCCCCTACAATATTGTTCGCATAGAGACCATCCACAACAACCATGCTGAAGTCAAAGTGTCAAATCGATAAAATTACCGCAGTTTTCTTTTCAAGGAAATCCTTGTCAACTATGAAATGAAATCTACAAGTTATCAATGAGAAAACGTTATAAAAATAAATATTCGCTGGTAAAAACCAGAACTTTAACGATGTCTTATCAAATATATGCTCAATTTTGAAAGAAAACAGTTCAAAAGTACTCACGTTTTATGTTTTATTGTCAGGAATGAGCGGGAAACCTCTCCACGTACTTCACAGCACTATCTAATTGGTTCGTTAGAATTATTGTATTGGGTTAAATCTAACATTTTCTATCATTAAATAACAATATTATATTAAATAGGTACAACACACGTTGGGCTGTGTGGGAGCGCCATTCATGAATTTCTCGGTCATGGAAAGGTGAAGGGACGTTGTACGCATGCGGAAGTCGACGGGGCGCCTCTTGCGGGTAAATAGGGAATTAGGTTGCGGGTGACATAACTGGCACGTTTACCCTAGTTCCAGTTTCAAACGGTTTTCAAACAAAAAGTTTGTCCCATCTCTTTTGTTTCCTTTCTGATTTTAATGTTTCGGTTTTATATGTTAGTTCTACGGTTTGTCTACGGTAGTTTAAATTTGGAATTGTTATTTAATGGTGGTATCGTATACCGCCACCTAGTATGTGTACGTCATACCACAAACCACATGCTGTTGCAAATCTGCACGCATTAAAGTCTAGAATCGCATAGATAACATCAGATGGAATTTTCGTCATCTTACATACCGCAACATAATGTTGAAATTGACGCTGACTGGATTTCAAATTCTTATTGGCAATGCAAAGACATTTAATATTAATAAACCGGACAAAGCAAACAAACATTTTGATCCTAAACTTATTACCAATTGGTAATAAGTTACTCAATCTAGTGTCACATTACGTCACGCGACCATACAAGACATTTGACATAACATTGACTTTTGAGATCAAAATGTTTATATGAAACGTTTCCCAATGACCGCTCTATAACCTATTACTATATTTAAATCTCTCTGTGGCAATGTCAACAAGGTACCAAAAATCATTTTGAACGGAAAATTTTAAGAAGCGAGGTTATTTTATATATTGCAGTGTATGTTTTAAAGAAAGAAACGAACATAAATCTTTTAATGTACCCACGGCTACACATCAACCTATACATTTCCAGTATACGCTGACCTCACATTGAATGAACTCCTGCACGACGCTAGTTCAGCTTATACTGGAAATGTATAGATTGACCTGTAGCCGTGTGTACAACGGGTACAACTTGTGCAAAAAAATATATAGTGCCAGTGCAACAACTGTGACGCTAGGGGATATTCTCTGCACTAAGTGATGCATGCCTTGTTCAGTTTCAGTTCAATTTCGGATCGGATTTACCTGTTATCAGTATCGTTAGGTCGTCAGCATAGCCTATCGTTGTGTACCCGTTATTATTGAGACTGCAGATGAGGTCGTCAACCACCACATTCCATAGAAGTGGTGACAATACGCCTCCTTGGGGGCAACCCCTGGCCACCACGCCTCTCGTGGTAGTGTTTACCTTAAATTGGATTGCCCTGTGTCTTAATAAATTCCCGATCAAACCACTTAGGGTTTTGTTTACTCCGAACCTCTCCAGAGTTCGGTTTATGCTGTTGAAAGTAGTTCTGTCAAAAGCGCATTCTATGTCTATGAAGGCCCCTAGTGTCGAATTCTTTTCGCAGTGTACACCTTTTATTTTCTTTACCACTGTGTGTAGGGCTGTCTCTGTTGATCTGCCTTTCCTGTAGGCATGTTGTTGTGGGTGCAGTGGTATACGCTTGAGGGCGCCATCCCTTAGGTGCCTATCAGTTAGTCTTTGTAGTGTCTTGAGCAGGAAAAAGGTTAAGCTGATCAGTCTGTACAATTTCGCAAGTGTGTAGTCAGTTCTTCCTGGCTTGGGTAGAAAAATGACTTTTACGTCTCTCCACCTGCGAGGTATGTAGTTGTGCGCTAGGCTAGCTTCGAAGATGGATGTTAGGCAGGGCACAATAGGCCTGTTTCCACTAATAACAAATTGCTTGGTTTATAGTTTCTAATTATAAATGAGGAGACGAAGATAAGAAAAAACTAGTATATTTCTCAAAAAAGTTAAAGATTATTAATATTTTTAGAAAATGGATTCGAAAAAAATAGGCATTAGGTCACGTGACAACGAACACGAAGAACGCGGCGCAAGAAAGTGTGACGTCACGCCTCGCAAAACATCATTGTTGTTGTTGACGTTTTCATACCACAGAGCAGGTTATTTCGCGAGCTGTGACGTCATTCAAGACGCCATGACACTATTCAGCGTTTTGTAGGAGCGCCGGAAATATACCATCGAGGCCCGCGGACTTGTATGGGAGGAAGTTCTTCACTGCCCATTTCATCTTGTCGATGGTAACAATTTCTTCGGACGTTTGCCAGTCAGCAGGGGTTGGTGTTCTTTATAGTACATTATACTTCTATTTTAACTTCTTCTATTTATGTGCATTGTCGGCAAATGCTCAAAAATAAACCCCTAATGCAGAATGCCTTTGGTTTTCGTTTAGTACGAGTAACTAAACAAAATGAACGATATAGCTACTCTAGAGTAAAGACGGAACCGGAAGTGTAATATCTATCATCCATGAGAGGATTTGGCATAATCACCACGACTGGTGATCGCATTAAGATGTTGGTGACACCCGTGTCTAAAAAGGCGCCTAAGGGGGTTAATCCTATAGGCAGATGTTGTAACGCGATGTAACAAATATTGGGTTGGTAGCAATGAGTTTGACCAATAACCAAATAACCAAATACACAAGATGAAATTTTAGTAAAAAAGCTATATTTTAATTTTACTCAAATTGCAGCGTGTATATTTAGCGATCTGTCAAATAAACTCATTACAGCCAACTCAATATCACGGATTTGTAAAGAATATACGGATTCCACCACACATAGTAATGCGTGAGATCAACAAAAATACACACGCACCCTCGCACACGTGTGACACTGACGTCGTATTGACGTACTAATATTGACGGTCTAGTGTCTGACCTTTAGTGTAATTTGGTTTGTGTGTGCCTGTATAATAAACGGAAAAATCAACTTGCGTTACGGGCGAAAATAACATGACATTTGTCAGTTTATTACGAATTGTATTTTTATGAAACAGGCCCCCGGTGTGCATCAACTACGTTTTCCACTGCTTAAGAGGGTATGCTGGTGTCAAAGCGCCCATACAAACGTAGTCCAGTCATATTTTGAGTATTAAGCTATGAAAATCTATGAAATTTTCAAGACACAATCTAGAAACAAATATCTGTGTCGGTGGTGAGTCAGATTTTCGTTTAAATATATACTTCCAGAGTTACAGGGCGTCAAAGTATTGTATTTTTCGGTAATAAAAAGCCCCAACTTTGAACCTGTTTTACAAGAGTATGAATCAATTTAGAACAATTTGGAAAATATACTGTATTGAAAAAATGGCTACATAATATACTGTATCCTTCAAATGATCACTGGACTACGAAACATCCAAATAACTTCGCGTAGTGTATGCTGTCTCACCGTACGCGCTCGGGTAGGATAGGGCTCGGAGAGGGACAGCTACAAAACAATGCAACCTTGAAACCGACCACGTGGTCTTACCAACATAGCCTCTTAAGAGGCACAATTTAAATCTCCATCTTGAAACTCACTCTAATTCCTTCCGTATGCAATGGGTAATTTCTATTTAGCTACTACGAAAAGCTTAACTATGTACTTAGAACTAATTTATCTTCAACTTTGTTGCGTAGCTGTAAGGTTTAAGTTATTCTAAGTACAATTTATGGGCTACAATTGTAAGTTGGGAATGCTTACAGTTTCTGGCAGGGCTCTGAAGGCGGGTTCAAAATGTTATATCAACCATTCCTTGCAGCTTAGTGTTTTCAGCCTGTATTAGAAAAACTCACTCAAAAAGGTCAATTCTTTGATTGATTTTATGGCAATATCATCATCAGTCAGGAAACGTCCACTGCTGAACATAGGTCTCCTCCAGGCTTTTGCATCCAGCGACTCCCCGCGACCTTTACTAGGTCGTCTCAGTCCATCTAGTAGGGGGACGGCTCGGTAAACTTTTCCCGGTACGTGGCTACTTGAGAATTTTTACTACCGTTATCCGTTTTTCAAGCGATGTGACCTGCCCATTGACACTTCAGCTCACTAGCTCGTCGAGCTATGTCGGTGTCCTTAGTTCGTCTACGGATTGTTACTTGTCAAGCCAATTTTCGTCGCACTTAACTAAGCACTGCTGGTGTAGTGGTATCATGCAAGATTCCCATTCTTGCGACCCGGGTTCGATTCCCGGGCAGTGCACTTCTCTTTTTAATATTTAATGACGAGCTTTTTAGTAATTTTTATTGAAGCCTTTTAATAATATAGGTCTAGATAACGTAATTTCAAAAGTATTCACGGGAAGATGTCAAAAACTGCTAGCGGGGGATTTGCCACAATTTGGCAACCGAGTAGTGGAATGAAAGTGTTAAATAGAAATTCAACAATACGTCACCCATGGAAAGGCAGCGGGTTGTGTTTACTTTCAGGGTAACCTTGTAAATTTTTCTTTCCCTCCCAGGTTCCCAGGTTTTTAACCTCATTTAAAATTACGATATTTTTGGAACTAAAATATTATCAGTACAGACGTCTTCACGTTATGCACCTACCATTTAACTAAGAAAAAATTTTGTATCTTGTATTTATGTAGTTGTATTTAGATATATTATACATACATACGTTACATACATTATACACGCCTGACTGCCCTCCTCTCTTCACCCTTCTCTTGACCTAGGACTGCTGTAACAAATTTCTTATAGAAATAAGCTGTTCCTTTTGTGTATATTTTATCTGTTTTTGTGTGTTTTGTATTTTTCTGTGTTCATACAATAAATACACATAAAATTTTTGTTTCAAAGTATGAAATATTCCAGTATTATACCACCTTATGTACCCGGCGAATGAATGTACGAGTGTACGAGGGGCATACCGAAAAGATCGGTAATCGAGTACTTTCGATTTAATTAGATTAAAAACTCTTTTTGATGAATAAACACTGGTTAGTTGAAAATCGAATACAATTGACAGAATTAAAAAAAAATTTTTTTTTTAAGAACAATATCAGTTTGAAATTGATAGGTCGATAAAAAAATGGAGCTTACAAGAGAAAGTTTCCGTGCCATAATTTTTTACAACTTTCGACGAGGATTATCTCAGGGACAATGTCTCGCTGAGCTTATATCTATATTCAAGAGTGAAGCGCCTAGCCAGACGACAATATATCGCTGGTATTCTGAATTCCGGCGTGGACGTGCTTCTCTTGGCACCGTACCTTCCACAGGCCGGCCAAAAACAGCGGTTACACCAGAAAATGTCGCTGTTGTGCGCCGAATGATACAGGATGACCGACATATTACATATGTGCAGATTCGGGCTACTTTAGGGATAGGTATGACTGCGATACAAACTGTTTTACATGGTGAACTGGGAGTGAGAAAGCTAGTTTCCCGCTGGGTGCCCCATAATTTGTCCGAAGAGCAAAAGGCGGCTCGTGTCAATTGGTGCCGGTCTACTCTGCAACGCTTCAACGGAGGAAAGTCAAAAGCAGTTTATAACATTGTCTCTGGTGATGAATCATGGATCTATTCATATGAGCCAGAAAGAAAGCATCAGTCGGCTGTCTGGGTCTTCGCAGGTGAGATCAAGCCAACAAAAGTTGTCCGCTCTCGCAGCGTATCGAAGAAAATGGTCGCTTCGTTTGTCGCGAAAACAGGACATGTAGTCACAGTTCCCTTAGAGGAACGGAGAACGGTTACCGCTGATTGGTATACAACGGTTTGTTTGCCACAGATGATATCCGAACTCCGTAGAGGTAACCCGAAACGACGCATAATCCTCCATCACGATAATGCGAGCTCTCACACCGCTCAGAAAACAAGCGAGTTTTTGAAGCAGGAAAACGTTGAATTAATGGATCATCCTCCATACAGCCCTGATCTGAGTCCCAATGATTACTTTACATTCCCTAGAATCAAAGATTTATTGCGTGGTCAGCGGTTTCAAGGTCCAGAAGAAGCAGTGGAAGCATACAAATCGACGATTTTGACCATGTCAACTTCGGACTGGAATTGCTGCTATAATAATTGGTTCGAACGAATGCAAAAGTGCATTAACTGCAACGGAGAATACTTCGAAAAGCAATAAAAATAAATTTAGTTATTTCCTGTATGTATTGTTTTATATTCCCGATCATTTCGGTATGCCCCTCGTAGTAACCGGTAAAAACGGCTAGGCGATTTTCTGAAATAAACTTTTTGGTGTAATGATATAAGACGCTGAAAGATCCTGAGAATCTCTAAGTAGAGTATGTATTTTTTAATGGATTTATCTTCACTTTGCAAGTACTAGAAACGCGATTCCATGACTTAGCTCGATAGATTTTATTTTCAAAAATACCTCTTAGAAATCATATTTCCTCAGATTATACAACGTGTACAAAAAAGGAGTGATAATACTTAAAGGTGGGTATATATCCCTTGTATAGAATACACTGTGAAAGTAGCAGCGTTGTAAAGGTTAGTTTAAATTTCCATACATTTTTATTTCATAGGTGTAACGTCGTAAGTTTTGACAACCCTAAATGTTTGTTTACCAACGCGAGCACTGGGGCCAATGATGAATGATCTTATCTTTGGTTTCTGGGGTTATTGACACATGTAGAACTAGGATAGGGATGAAATTCAAAAATTTTAGTCAATATTTTAAATTCGTTTTTGTCCAGATTCGTACGGTTTACAGATGTCTACTACCGCTCCAAAGGTAAATAAAATCTTACCTAACATATACCGCACTTAAGTTTTATCACTCCTTTTTTGTACACGTTGTAGACAAAACAACATAAGGTATATCAATCTAAATTGCTTTAATTATTAGGTAGTTTATTGAGTATTATTAGTTCTCAACTTGCTTTTTTTAATAATCCGTTTCTAACAGTTATTTTTGACATGAGTTAAATGTGTTTTTTCGCGTTTCTATACGCAGTGCTCTCGCGGAGCGATGATATTCTCGACCGTATTACTCTAGTATTAAAGTTCCAGATTGTCACACAAGCTACGGACATTAGAGTTTAAGAGGATTTGCTGGTGTCAAAGCGCCCATAAAAACGTAGTACCGTCATATTTTTAGTAATAAGCGATGAAAGTCAATGAAATTTTCAAGACACAATCTAGAACTAAATATCTGTGTCGGTGGTGAGTCAGATTTTCGTTAAAGTATAAACTATCAGAGTTACAGGGCATCAAAGTATTGTATTTTTCGGTAATAAAAAGCCCAAACTTTGAACCTGTTTTACAAGAGTATGAATCAATTTAGAACGATTTGGAAAAACCACCGACATCTGAAATTTTATTAATATACTGTATTGAAAAATGGCTACATAATATACTGTATCCTTCAAATGATTCCTGGACTACGAAACATCAAAATAACGGGTGGATAACTTCGCGTAGTGTATGCTGTCTCACCGTACGCGCTCGGGCAGGATAGGGCTCGGAGAGGGACAGCTACAAAACAATGCAACCTTGAACACGGCCACGTGCTCTAAACAGACAAATGTCTTACTTTAAAAACAATCAGGTGATTCAGTCTGCAATTGGAGAACTGGGGAAAGTCCTTACAAAATGATTTTTGACAATATCCAGACAATAGGAACCTTTCGTGTGTTCACTCAGATACACGCCATATTATGTAGTGTACGACCATGCCTGCATTTAATTAATAACGGACATTTTCAACAAAGCAATACACACAACTATATCTTATATACAAATGTACAACTCTGATTACGGGAAATTCACACCTCTATTGTTTCCCGGGATTCCGGCGACGATGCCAGAATCCCGGAACAGTCCCGCGTTATCCCGGACGGAACAATGTCCCGTGTTATTAGTCCGGGATCCCCTCTCAAATATCCAGTAATATGTGCTCATTTAATCCAGGTCTACCTAAAATTTCGGGTGGCTATGATTTTGATAGAAAGCGGGACACGCACGTGTTTCCATTGTATCGTTTGCATGTGGCAAGACGTGAAGGCTGTATGCATTGAAATAATAAAACCTATTCCAAACATTTGTATCACTGGCTGCTAGGTTTTATTAAATCTAAATGACACGATCCGCGAATGTATGGCGCTAAAGCCTAGTCTTGTACACTTATGATTTTACAAGGCCATTATGAAATAAAAGTGATTTAGTTACCATTTTTGTATATTTTGGTTTAGTTTATTTGTACAAAAACATAATTATAAAACGCACGAAACAGGTAAGACGGGCCGTTGAAAACAAAGATGGCGTCAATAAAATTACATTTGACGCTATCACTTAGTACAAAAAGAATGATTTTGTACAGTTAAAATAAATGCAAAAATGTAATTATAGTATTTTTCTATACATATTTAGATTATTGCTTGATTTTTTGAATAGTGTACAAGTGCAGGCCGAATTCGAAACAACTCTTTTAACGAATTGGCCATAGGGCCGCCATTCTCGCACATAGACACAACTTTTGGCAGATCACGACCAAATTACTAGTAGAATTAGGAGACGCTCTCTTGATAGATGAAAACAGCATGAAAATACATTTTTGAGATCATCGCGAACAGACAGACAGACAGCGCGGTCGAGATAGTGATGTGTCAGTGAATCTGTTTGTTGGTTTTATTTAAGGCTTCAACGGCAAAATTAATCGTAATGAAATTTGAAATGCAGTTAGCTTAGACATGGAAAAGAACGTAAGCTACTTTTTTATTTCGACGCCCCAGTTACCGTGGGCAAATGTCTAAAATAACTTCACGCAAAAGATTTTACGAGCAAAACTAATAGCTAATAAATTAAATTGTATGTTATATTTTTAAACGCTGTTCACAATAAATATGAATATTTTGTTAGAAGAATGACCTGTGTGTGTATAGGTACATCCATATTTCACACAGATATTATCAACGGTCTACACTCAACCCCGTCATGGCGGCCCTCACATTTAATGCTTATTTGTATTGTCTCTAAACTGCTCCTGACGGTCCAGTTTGTTTCATGACTAGCCGTTGACAATGATTTTTAAATTACATCACATTGTGCCGCAATGTAGGGTGCCTCTTTGTTCATGAGACTGGAACGGAAGGATATTAAATAGCTATGTTTTGTCTGGTCAAGCGAAAGAGTAGAGGAAGAGTGTAGATGTAGAGGAACGCTAAGCTAAAATTGTAAGAGAGTTTTAAAAGCTTAAGTTTCATTTTTAGAGATCCGATCACTTTGTTGTCCATCTGTATGCCTATCAAAACCCTTTTTCTCAGGCACGCGTGTAAGTATTAAGTTGAAATTAATATAATATACTTACGTCTGCTATCCCTTGGACTTTTTCAAAAACCAAAGTTCTAAGTCTACGCGATAAAAAGATATGGCCGTTTATGCCGCATATTTTGTCGATTTTCCTTGATTTTTGCTACTTTGAAGACAAAAAGTATGCGAAGTTTAATCGAAATCAGCCCATTGGTTTCTTCGGTCATTCAACATTATTTTTAAATTGCCACCAATCTACTGAATAATCGAATAGGATTTAAACTGCTAATAAAAAGCACCGAAGTGTCATAAGACCCATAGTATCTCCGTCACTTTGTACAACATATAAATAAGAATAGTGATAACATATTTGAGTCTAGAACTGGTGTTCCTATATTACTAAACATGCAAAACTCTGCAGATGGATTTATAGCTCAATATGTGCCCTGACATCTAGGATGATGAGTGATAGATTAAGAGACACTTTGGGGGATAATGATTATTCCCCTATGTCCCAAATTTCACTTTCTTCATGGAGTTCCTACTCAAATTTGATGCTTATTTGTACAGAACTCGAACGCCTCCTGGCGGGCTCGTTCGCCTGATGACCCGCTGTTGAACCCTGATTTTATAGAGGGTTCCGCCGCCCGCCTTGTGCAGCGGTCCGAATGAACGCTTCTTTATTTATTAATATCGCGATACATTTGGATTTCTATGGAAATTTCTGGAAAGGTTCAATTTCCTTTTTCGACCTTTTTACTTTCAACCGACTTTCAAAAAAGATATTCTTAATTCGACTGTATTTTTGGTATGTGCCTCTATGTTACGCGGTAACTCCGCCAATTCTTACTAATTAGATGTGCTAGCACAGTTACAAAGCGTCGTGCCTACTTTAGGTTGAACACTTAAAAATAGTCTAAAACTCATTCGGAAACTTACCCAAGGCTTTATCACCACGCTAAATTCTTCCAACCATTATGGAAGGAACAAGGGTATATACTAAGCAAAGACATTTAATATTAATAGACCGGACAAAGCAAACAAACATTTTGATCCAAAACTTATTACCAATTGGTAATAAGTTACAACATCTAGTGTCACATCACGTCACGCGGCCGTACAAGACATTTGACACACCATTGACTTTTGAGATCAAAATGTTTATATGAAACGTTTCCGAATGACCGCTCTATAACCTATTACTATATTTAAATCTCTCTGATACTAAGGAACGAAATATTCGCAGCACCAGAATGTCACGATGCTAATTTCACACTGTCATAACTTGTGTTATGTGCCTTGAAATAAACTGGTTCATCTTACTTGTCCGCTTGTACTCGTAGCACCTGACATTAACATATGGGCCCGGGTGTCTGATATATGATTTAACTTTAATAACTCCAAGATATTCGTAGCTGAGGAAAATGGCTTCACAAGCACTTTTGTTTATATCTGTCCTTTGTCGGAAAAGTTCAATATCGAATGAAAGCTTTGTTATGACGTCAGAAGATTTTTATACTTTTTATGGTTCCGTACCCAAAGGGTAACCAACGGGACTCCATTACTAAGACTCCGCTGTCCGTCCGTCCGTCCGTCACCAGGCTTTATCTCACGAACCGTGATAGTTAGATAGTTGTCATTTTCACAGATGATGTATTTCTGTTGCCGCTATAACAACAAATACTAAAAAACAGAATAAAATAAATATTTACATCTAATAGCGAGTAGCAAAACTAAATTGAGAACGAAAATCAAGGCGCACTCGTTAGAGGATTGTTCGGTTCGATTTACGGTTTTCTGTATTTTAATAGGGTATGCTGTTGTCAAAGCGCCCATACAAACGTAGTCCAGTCATATTTTGAGTATTAAGCTATGAAAATCTATGAAATTTTCAAGACACAATCTAGAAACAAATATATGTGTCGGTGGTGAGTCAAATTTTCGTTTAAATATATACTTCCAGAGTTACAGGGCGTCAAAGTATTGTATTTTTCGGTAATAAAAAGACTTTGAACCTGATTTACAAGAGTATGAATCAATTTAGAACAATTTGGAAAACCACCGACATCTGAAATTTCATTAGTATACTGTATTGAAAAAATGGTTACATAATATACTGTATCCTTCAAATGATCCCTGGACTACGAAACATCCAAATAACGGGTGGATAACATCGCGTAATGTATGCTGTCTCACCGTACGCGCTCGGGTAGGATAGGGCTCGGAGAGGGACAGCTACAAAACAATGCAACCTTGAAACCGACCACGTGGTCTTACCAACTTTGCCTCTTAAATATCCATATTCTGTACGGAACCCTCGGTGCACGAGTCCAACTCGCACTTGGCCGTCTTTTTAGGGTTCCTATTACTAAGCCTCCACTGTCCGCCCGCCCGTCCGTCTGTCAGCGGGCTGTATCTCATAATCCGTAACAGGTAATTTTTACAGGTGTATTTTTGTTGCCTCTATAACATCAAATAATATCAATAAATTATTTAATTATATCGATTATATCTATGATTAAATAACTAAAACTTAACCATTATAAGTCCAAGTCCATATGCGTGCAGCCATGAGGCCTGGCAGGCGGGCAATTTTTTCAGATATAACCTACAGTCTAAAGTAAATTCGGATTACGTCTTTTGAACTTTAACTCTCTTTAACTGTTGTTTTGAACTTTTTTTGAAAATGGCTACAGTGGAGAATTCTTCATTCAAAAGAGGCGTCAAAATATAAAATGTGGTTCAATCTCTTTTGTGAATTGTGATTTTCGCACAAAGAAGGTTTTATTTGAAAAGTCAATTGAAAAAATATGCTCTCCCGCGCTTTCCATTATGTTTGGTTGGAGCCTTTAGATCCTGTTGCTTTATTTTCTTTTTCCGGGCAATAAACTAAGCTAAAAGCGTCCGGCGTAAAACTCACCAAAAGGTTCGAATTTAAAATTAAAAAAAAACATTTGCCGCGCAATTTTTGTGCGTTTTCCGCCTGTCACGGTCGCTAATTTATGTGACAGCTCATTTCTGTTTCGCAAGGGTACCGTAAACCGGAACTTTTTACCTACCATGTAGGTAGGATAATTTAATATAGAATCACATAGCATAAACAACATATATATATATATTTAGGCGTCCTTCCTGTATTTAATTTTATGACAAATTAAAATGGCGTGTGATGATGATTCCAAAATTAAATCCTCTCGTGAAAAGCCAGTTTGTCGTGGCGACAAACGAGATAAGCTGATGTCCTACTACAAAGTAATGCATGAGTAGAATAGCTGGCGTTGATAAGTAATAAAAATAAGAGATCTGTTATTTAGAGCTTGGTGCAACAATCTAGCATTTAATAATATGACACTAGGGTTGAAACTTCTTGTTCAATATATTGATGAAGCTTACTGTATACATATATCTTATATACAAACTAAAACTAGGCGAACAAACGAAATTAAACCATTCCTCAGCGTCTTACCTGATTAAATTACCTTCAGACTTGTAAAGTAAATGTACAGACGAAAGACAAACATTATTTCGGCGTGCTGTCAACGTAACAGAGTAAGAAGTTTCAATATGGCGTCGTCGTTTCACACCGCCTCTGTCTTAGGCGTAGGTCATATGTTGTCTTTGGTTGGACTCAGGATTGTGGCAGAACAATGATCCTCGCTAAAGATAAAATCGAATTTGGCATATACTTGCGTCTGTAAGGTTTCGCATATGTCATCAAAATTTCAAGTGTCGAAAGCAATAGTTGTTGCTGAGTTGATCATTGTGACAGACCTGTAGACAGGCACCAGAATAATCCAAAAAGGTTTACGATTTCTTCATGTGACGTACGAAACCATAAAATAAGAGACACTCCAATCCTGATAACTATACCATCTCTGGAACGTACCTGGAACGGCAAACAAACAGGCACTACTTCAACCCTGATTATGCGGTCTGACTACAATTGCCTTAAGTTTCTAGTTCACGATTTATGCTTCACTCAGTGTTCATTTCGTTTTATTATTGTTGTCCATTTCTGTTCTCCCGTTCGCGGGAAGACGTTTTATTTCATTTTCCGAGCAAAGAGTTTTCATGTTGCAGTTTTGTATCAAGAGTTTTAAGTGGAATCTCTTTTGTTCGCGGAGCTCTTTCAGAAAAAACGTCGTCGGTATAAAATCTGCATGCTTTCAGAATCAATCTCTTTTGCTTTTAAGTACTGGCCGAGCGTAAATTTAATTTATCATTTAATATCATTCAGGATTCCTGGCGCGAACTTGAAAAAATGGTGGTTCATTGCAATTTTGTTAATTGGTTAATAATACTGTTATGTGTGTTTTTTGTCTTATAATCGTGTGATACAGTGCAAAAAGTGTCATGGACGGTGTTATAGTAACAATTACGTAAAAATTACGAGGGTTTCGACGCGATCGAAAGTGTTTACCATGTCGAGTACATTCGGCATATGAATTCTTTCGAATAATGTTGAAACCAAGGCTGTCCTTTGGAATTCTCGTCAATAATCCAAAACAAGCGATAAAATGTACACATTATACATTTTATTGAGAAAGAGAGAGAAGAAATGTCTGCGGCATAGTTTATAACCTCCAAATTTGTTCACCTAATTTTACTCGTCATTGGCTAGATAACCACTGGTTAAAGCCATTATTTTAAAAAAACTTTCAAATGTACACATAAACAAAGTCAAGTTTATTAATTAATTACTTACACTACTAAAAGTTTTCGTAGCTACATTCAATATAACCTTTGAATTCACAAAACCATCGTTTTATGAGTATTATTAAATTTTTCTATAGTTGAAAAACAGGTAAACAAGAAAATAAAGATTTAATCACTAATACAATTTATAACGCTTGAATCAGTGGCTACGCTCTCCGTGTATGAAAAACGAATTATTTGCGCCTCTTTAGTAAAACTCTTTGGTGGCTACGCTCTCCGTGTATGAAAAACGAATTATTTGCGCCTCTTTAGTAAAACTCTTTGGTGGCTACGCTCTCCGTGTATGAAAAACGAATTACTTGCGCCTCTTTAGTAAAACTCTTTGGTGGCTACGCTCTCCGTGTATGAAAAACGAATTATTTGCACCTCTTTAGTAAAACTCTTTGGTGGCTACGCTCTCCGTGTATGAAAAACGAATTATTTGCACCTCTTTAGTAAAACTCTTTGGTGGCTACGCTCTCCGTGTATGAAAAACGAATTATTTGCACCTCTTTAGTAAAACTCTTCGGTGGCTACGCTCTCCGTGTATGAAAAACGAATTATTTGCACCTCTTTAGTAAAACTCTTTGGTGGCTACGCTCTCCGTGTATGAAAAACGAATTATTTGCGCCTATTTTGTAAAACTCTTTGGTGGCTACGCTCTCCGTGTATGAAAAACGAATTATTTGCACCTCTTTAGTAAAACTCTTTGGCTTGAATGAAGTTAATAAATAAAATGAAGATAATAAATAAAGAGTACGCTTCGCTAAACAACTCACGTCCAGTACTCCCTGGCTGGTGTTCTCGTCAACAAGCCCCCGTGTTTCCAATGAAGCCCAGTTTTCAATGGCTGTCGTAGATTCATTTACGTAGCATGAATTTTCAGCACGTCCTGAATATTCATCGGTGGTGGCGCTCGCTGCGAAAAATTTATGCTTTTCTTTACCTTCCTCCATATCATCATCCATATCATGTGTTTACATCGCTTGTTTTGCCTAGGATATCTTATTGAATATTTTCAAATAGCCAGAATATAAATGGCGGCAAGGAACACAAAGCTAGGACAGTTAGCAAGAATAACACAGCTAGAAAGATTTTTAGCCCCCGACGCAAAAAGAGAGGTGTAATAAGTTTGACGTTGTAGTCTGTCTCGTGGGTCTTGGGTTGGTTTGGGTTGGGTTGGGTTGGTATGCTTAACGTCAGTGTCAGTGAGTGACAGTTGACGAGAGCCGTGTGCGAGTGCGGACGTTGAGTAATACCGAACCTGTAGGCCTGCCGAGCCAGTGATTTGTCATAGACAACGTCGTACGGACCAATCTACAGACGCCAATGTCTGTCTGTCTGTGGCGTCATAACTTTCGAACGGACGGACCGATTTCGATGCTTTTTTTACAAATACATTTAATATTAATAGAACGAACAAAGCAAAGAAACATTTTGATCCTAATCTAGTGTCACATCACGTCACGCGGCCGTACAAGACATTTGACATACCATTGACTTTTGAGATCAAAATGTTTATATGAAACGTTTCCCAATGACCTATTACTATATTTAAATCTTATATATATCTCTATAACCTATTACTATATTTAAATCTCTCTGTTTTTTTACGTGAAAGCAAGTTTCCTTGCTATATTTGTTAATAATCGATTCAGCAGTTTAAAGATCAGCTGATTTTCGTCATAAAAGGGTTTATTTATTTATTTTCGTATCATTATTACGTTTTTTTTTTACAATTTTTAATTTATTTTACTGGTTTATAAAAAAAGATGATAATACCATCCAAAACATATCTACAAAAATAATAAGTCTCGGAACGCAGTCCTTCCACTGTGACAAGAAAGTTAAAATATTATGAAATACGACTACTTCTCAATAAGAAAAGTTAATCTTTATCTACTGGATTTATGTACCTGTCAGTATTTGTTGTATGCTTCCAAAATGTACGTGTGTATAATAAATGTGTGTAAAAAATTCTTGATTCTAAACACGATATTTTTATCGAAAATTTTTAGGTACCTCTTTACGTCCCTGAAGGCCGCCATTTTGAATTATGACATAATACACCTTATAGCCTGCTTAAAAAGCGAACTGATGAACATAAATAGGTGTAATTGCGTCACTTTTAAGTGACAGTCCCAATAAAAGTTGCATTGTAAAAAAACTGCACCAGAATTTGCTAAGTATTTTTATTAAAAGCTTTTATTTAACTTGCAATGTTTGTATGTATGTATGTATGTATGTATGTAAGTATGTATGTATGTATGTATGTATGTTCGGGTCAAATCTTGCAAGCTGAATTAGAAGCACTTCCTCTTATCCTAGGGAGTTGAAATTTTGCACGTTGGTTCAGTTCCGATGACAATGCGTTTTTCTGGTACCAGCGAGCTGGTCTGATGCTGGAGTCAGGAGGAATAAAGAGAAACTCTTCAATAGGCCCCTCGAATTCGGGCTCATCTCAAAATCAGAATACCAGGCTGACATAAGTGCAAGGGAGCGTGCTATATCGTTTCTATATATCGTATCGTAGCGCAGGTTAAATTCCTAACAAACTACTTAAAATCATTTGAAGTACCAGGTTAGCAGAAACAGAAGTAGTTTTGATTTAGCTCACATGACATATTACGCGCGGTTTATTCTACTAAAGAGAACGCGTAGCTTCTGTCACTTCTTTTTTTTAAATCTAAATAGATTCATTAACTTTAGACTTTAGTTGAAGTGTTTTAGATTCAAAATGCTATTTGTCTCTTTTTGGCCCAAGGGAATGAAAGAGTAACCACATAATCAAAACAAGTCGTGATTGTGCATTATATCAGTACCTAGTCTGTGCAAAGTCTGTGATTATATCCTCTGTGTAAATGCTGAATGTCATGCATAAATGCCAAAAATACAGCTAAAAAGCGTGTGTTTATGTTAGTTTGGCAATGGTTTTCTAAATAAATTTAAGACAAGATAGTGTCACTCAATTGAGGCTGGACAAGGCAGCGTATGCAATAATCATCGGCTGCAGAAGTCCACTGTTGGACATGAGTCTCCCTGTTATGGCGCGCCCACACATGCACGGTGATAGGGCCGAGCCACTTGCATCCAGTGACTACTCGCGAGCTTAACTAGGTCATCGGTCCTGGTCTGATGCTGGAGCCAGGAGAAATAAAGAAGAACTTTTCAATGGTCCCTCAAATACGGGCTCATCTTAATTCCAGAATACCACGTTGACATAAGTGCACCGGAGCGTGCAATATCGTTTTTGTAGCGCAGGTTAATTTCCTACCAAACTATTGAAAAATCATTTGAACTACTAGGTTATCAGAACCAGAAGAAGTTAATGACATATTCCGCGCGGGTTTGAGTAAAACTTATATTTTGAAATGAGAACGCTCAACTTCTGTCACTTCTGTTTTTAGGGTTCCGCAGTAAAACTACGAACCCTTTTAATTTCGCTCTGTTAGTCGGTCCGTCTGTCAGTCCGCGGCTTTGCTTAGAGACCCTTACTACTAGAAAGGTGTAATTTAGTACGGGTATACATATTAATCACGCCGACAAAGTAGTAGAATAAAATCTTGCAAAACATATTTTTAAGGGTGGCTCCCATACACGTAACTTGGGAATAATATATATAGCTTTTCTAATACTTGTGCTCAGAAAGTGATACGTTTTGTAGCTGTTTGGCGTGCTAAAAGTTCGTGATTTCAGAAGCTTGTCTTAAAAACGCTAGGCAAACGTGCGTTTTTCTTATTAACTAGTTATAAAGCCAAAAGCACTAGTACTTTTTTTTCTTATTAACCGAAGGAATGTTTTTCATTCAAAAATCAATACTAGTATTTTTGCCGAGTCACTGGGCAGTATTTGCAACACACTCTTGGCCACAATCTCAATAATAGACTACCAGGTTGACATAAGTGTCAGAGAGCGTGTAAGACAACTGTTCCGCACTAACCTCCGAAAAAAGATCGGGGTCTGTTTAATTAGATACTTTTTGCTGCATTCACATGCTCCAAGAGGATTGGCTTCAGTTCGAGTGTTTTTGAAAAAAGAACGCGGGCCTTCGCTTTTTAAATATACATATTTAAATTCGAATGTTGATAATGATTTCATTTAATTTTATGGGGATGACAGAGACCTTATGCCAAGGTATTATATATCTATTTTTCTCTCTTTGAAGTTGTAGTTAGACTCCATCTTAGGTATGAGGTCCTGGTACTTTCGTCTTCATATCAACCGATGTTAAGTGATTAAAGTCAACAAATGGAAGCGTTCTCACCTAGAAACGTTACTTAGGTATGCTTTCTGTGCTAACCGGAACACAATCATCTTCATCATAATTTTACTATTGTTATATTTTTTCGCAAATGTATTATTAAAAAATGACGTTCGAAACTAGTTTCGCGTTTCCCCCCGTATATCTTTTAAACTATTGCTTTTAAAAATCTGAATACTTCACAATAGTATGTACACTGAACTTATAAGAAAAACTATCAAGACTAAGCTGGCTTTGCAGGTGAATGGGTAATAGTCGACTAAATTATAAAATAGACTTCGAGGTGCCATAATGAAAGTTCCGTACAAATTCCAATCAAAATTACTTTACATCGTCCTGGGTGGGCCTAACTTGCACTTCAATGCTTTTTAAAATTGAAATAGATTCAGTAACTTAACTAGACTTTTTTAGTCTTAAGAAACACGTCGATAACTAAAAAATAAAAAATAAATTAATATAAAAAAAATTTCATAAAGAAGCTTTTATTTAAATGCTCTAAAAAGAAGAAAATAAACTTTAAATTAAATCAAACCCATCAATTGATTACATTGAACAATTTATATGCTATAAAAGCTTGTCGCGTGATTTTAATTGTATTGATGTCGATGTGGCGTACCATGAAGGAGGCCTATGTGTCGATGAACTAGAATACAAGAATTATGTAAACTGATCTAGAGAAAAAGTATGTATTGTATAAAATAGATAAATCTACATACATCTACACTAGTAAATCACGCGACAAGCTTTTATAGCATATAAATTGTTCAATGTAATCAATTGATGGGTTTGATTTAATTTAAAGTTTATTTTCTTCTTTTTAGAGCATTTAAATAAAAGCTTCTTTATGAAATTTTTTTTATATTAATTTATTATTTATAAAATAGGTCTTACTAAAGAAGTTATAAGTTATAAGGTAATGCCACATCTTACATTCCATGACGTAATAATTTTGAAGTCTCAGAACTATATATGTTGTAGTAATGAATCGATTCGAAGCAAACTCTTAAAACCGGCCAAGTGCGAGTCGCACTCGCGCTTCGTGCGCGTGCGGGTTCCGTACCATTCTCAACAAAAAAGGCAAAAAATCTAGTTTGTTGTATGGGAGCGTAAACCCTTAAATATGTGTATTATTTTAATCATTTATTTTTCAAGAGAATATATAACTAAATATTCTGTGAATATTTGAAGCGTCTACCTGTTGCCGTTATCAATATCTAGCAAAAACGAGCAAAAAAATAACGTTTGTTGTATGAGAGCCCCCTTAAATATGTATTTATTTTATTCTGTTAATTAGTATTTGTTGCTATAGCGGTAACAGAAATCATCTGTGAAAATGATGACAGACCCTGGTGACAGACGGACAGACGGACGGGTGGACAGCGGAGTCTTAGTAATAGGGTCCTGTTTATACCCTTTGGGTACGGAACCCTAAAAAGCTATGTTACCTAGCAAATATTGAGATAATTCGTTAAATTACTTATGTAGGATCATAATAATAATAAAGTAGGCAATAAGGCTTTTTAATATATTTTTTGTGTGGGTACTGAACATACATATATATATTTAGTAGATCAGTTGTTCCGAATTAACGTCACCGATGTAGCTCGACGAGTCAGTGAGCTTAAGTGGCAATGGGCAACATCGGTCGAACAACGAATAATTTCGTAGTTAAATTCCGTGAATGTATGGAGCCAAGGCCTGGTCTTCTACACTTATTAATTATTAATTATTGGACAAGGCCGTTATCGAATAAAAGTGATTTAGTTACTATTTTTGTATATTTCGGTTTAGTTTATTTGTACAAAAACATATAAAACGCACGAAACAGGTAAGGCTTAACGTTGAAAACAAGATGGCGTCAATAAAATGACATTTGACGCTGTCACTTACATTTTGTACAATTCTAGTATTTTTCTAGAAATACTTAGATTATAACTTGATGTTTTAAATAGTGTACAAGTTCAGGCCGAATATGAAACATCTCTATTCAATTCTCAACAAAATCAGCTCCAGCAAGAGGCTTTTGGATGAGCTTCCATTCTACGGCCTTGCTTTGCTTTTCAAAGGCTGTGCAAAATGCACGTTGCATAAAAACTAGTATAAAGTAGTGTTAATTAAACCCTGAGACTTCTACATTCAGCGAAGCATCTCCTCTCATCTACATAGTCTACAGTCTATGGCGGCACTCCTCGAAGCGCTCAAGCCACCGGCGACCGTTCTCTGAGCGGTCCAACGGCGCCGTGCAGCCGTACCCCCCGTTCCCGTTCACCATCATGTAGTCAAAGCAGTCCGTGACTCCATCGTCGTTGCAGTCCTGCAACAGGAGAGAGAGAGAGAAGACCATAATTTAGATTGAACTTGTTGCATTTTCAATTTCAACCGACTTCAAAAAAGGAGTAGGTGCTCAATTTGACTGTATGTTTCTTTGTATGTATTTATGCGAGCATTTCGCCAGTTATGAATGCATTTTAATGATTCTTTTTTGTTTCGTAGACCATACTTCAGAGGTGGTCCCGTATAAATTCCCGGGGTCGATTCCCAGTGGGGGTACCTATCAGTACTCCATTTGGTTGGTGGTAGGGCATTCTGTGTGTTTGGCTACCTACCACCATGTTACCAAGTCTGCCGCCAAACAGCAGTGTTAACTGCACTCTGTTAGACCTCATCTGTCAAACGTCACGGTAACAGAAGCGGAGCTGGAATTCGGAAGGTTGCGAGGAGGGCCTTCGAACTCTTTACTCGTATATAGAGTCACTGTTCAAATAGTGAAAACGTAACAGGACGCTGTCGGGTTTCAGATTCAGATTCGGAAGTCCCTGGTCAACAATGTAGTGAAGGTGGAGAGTGTTTCGACGAGAGTAGCGTACCTCAGAATAACCAAATGGTATTCGCTGACGATGCACATCCAGAAGACCAGGTAGAGACCATGTATGAGGACATCTCTAGAGCCATAAACTCTTCAAAGAGTGAGAGAGAAATGAGTAATATTTTAGGGGGTACTTTCAGTTACTTAAAACTAACGAGCTTACTTCCATAAAGGTTTTTAGCATAGACGGCTTAGTGATTAGAGTATTCGATTTCGTTCTTCAGGAGGAGGCTGCTCCCACCGGTAATATTATTTGTTAATACTGAACTCACTTTTCCAAATCTTTCTAGATATCCCTCTATGATCCTCTTTGCACAGTGATAGCTGCGTGCGCAGTCCTCCCACGCTGGAAATGGAAGAAATATTTACAATTAAAACACGACATTATTTTGGTTTAGCTTCTGGTATATTGAATCTAAAGTGTGGATCATTCATTACCCAGTATATAATATTGGTATAAAAATCCAATATATCAATGCAATATATGTCCGGGCACGTAACTTTAAAACAACGCACTGAAAATTTCGCCGCTGTAATTAAGCATGACATGATGTACCTAGATCAGAACAGCTAAGAATTGAAACCTAGGGCTAGAAGGCCATACAAAATGTGCAGTTATGAAGAGACAGTCTCGCGAGGTCATCTCACAGAGCCACTAGTATAATTTCGCTTACCGCGGTTCCTCTCAGCATCGTCTTCCTCCATGACGACCTTGCCAGCGTCGACCCAGTAGACCCTCGAGATGTTGAAGGGTCCGCAGTAGCCTCCGGTACACGTGTGAGAGGTGTCACACTCGGTGGCGACGTGGCAGAGGCATCCGAAACATTCTTCTGACAGGTTTGGGATGAACACTCCTGATTACAAACGAGATACCATCATCATCATCAACAGCCTATATATGTCCCCACTGCAGTGGCTCAGGCCTACTCTCCTACAGAGAGTGTATGGGACATAGTCTACCATGCAGGCCCAGTACGGATTGGTAGACTTCACCACACCTTTGAATTTCTTCTCAGGAGTGTGAAGGTTTCCTCACGATGTTTAACTTCACCGAAAAGCAACTGGGAATGATTTTTGTCATTCGTATATAAAATCCAAATAACAATTTGGAACTCATTGGTACGAGCCAGGATCGAACCCAGACCTCGATTGTTCTAGGATCGGCGCTCTACCCAACTGAGCTACCCCGGGTCTCCCTACGAGATACCATACCATTATGATATGAAAATTCAAGACTAAACAATCATAGACTTTGCATTTAAATCGCCAGGGTTAATATGTAATAACATCTTTGTAAAACAGCTTCGGTTTTGTATCATCAACATCGCTACGCAGCGCAGGGTTAATCTCAAATGGATTTATTATAAAATATCAAAGTTCAAGTTAACATCACAAAAGGTGACAAGTTGATAAAAATATGACGTGGATTTTATTGTCTCTTTATGAGACTTCAACAATGAGTTCCAATTTGATGTTTGGAATTTCTGTACGAATGATAAAAAACATTACCACTGGCTTTTCGGTGAAAGAAAACATCGTGAGGAAACCTGCACAAGTGCACACTCCTGCGAAGAAATTCAAAGGTGTGTGTGAAGTCTACCAAACAAACGAAAGAACTTATAATTTTTATGATCTTTGATTTTTTGCTTCACCCCGACTAGCAGATACTTAATTAAAACATAGAATAAATACACATCGACCTAAAGAAAACACAAAATGACTTGATTTTTTATAGAAGAATAGTAAAAATTATTTTTATCCGGATCGAACGAGTAGTTCCTATAGGATAAATGCTAAAGACCGCGGGAACAAGTTATGGTATAAAATACAAATTTCGTGTCAACTACTATATTATTGTTTTCTCCCTCTAAGTCTGACAATATATACTCACCCATGGCCGCTATGACAAGAGACACACAAACAGGTAGAACGAGCTGCAACCTGTTCATTATTTAATTGTTTTCTTAGCTGGAACGCAAGGCTGGAATTGAGAAAATATCTAGTTAGCTCAGACAGTAGCGATTAATAAAACTTGTCATATGATGAGTTAAGCCTATGGTAGCTAAGTTGGGTAGAGCGTCAGTCCTTGACTAATTGAGGTCTGGGTTCGATCCTGGCTCGTACCAATGAGTTCCAATATGATATTTGGAGTTTATGTACGAATGACAAAAAGGAAAACATCGTGAGGAAACCTGCACACTCCTGAGAAGAATTTCAAAGGTTTGTGTGCAGTCTACCAATCCGCACTGGTCCTGCGTGGTGGACTATGTCCCATACACTCTCTGTAGGAGAGTAGGCCTGAGCCCCTGCAGTGGGGACGTATATAGGCTGTTGATGATGATGATTGAGTGGCTACAACGGCAAATCCTGATGTGGCTGATGATCAGGTTGGCTTAAGTCCAATAGTGAATTAAGCTAATTATGAAGATGAAACACGCTTTCGCCGTTCTCAAAGGAAATTAATTGTCTATGAAGAAGATTTAAGTAGCTTATAAAAATTCTTCGAATAACACGAAACCCCAATTCACAAAGCAAATCAAAAGCTTACCTTATTATACGAAATCCCACAAATCTAAGATCTTTCTGAGTCGCACACTATTTCAAACCATTCTTCTGGATTCGCAAACACTTTTAACCATTCCTGGGACCACTGTCCTTCTTGTAAGATCATATGTTACTAAAGAACAGAACAAGACGCGTTATTCGTGTTTACATTCGATTATTTATTTATACATATGTATGAGAAAAACATTGATATGCATATTACATTGATGGGCGACTAAAGCTCCATTGAGGCTCGTATAGTAGGTGCATGTCACCCAAACGTGTTTACGCGTTCAAAGTGTCTTAGGTTCAGCGACAGTAAGGCGTGCAAGCATCGCGGCAAAGTGAACTCTTTCCGGTTTACAGTAGATTCAAAATTGTATTAATCGTGATGTTTGTTAACCCATAGTAAGCACAAGGATTTAGGTTATATTTTTCCCGTTTCCCGTGGGGTGATTCCTAAAGTAGTATGGAAATGCCAAATATAATGTGTTGCCAAATATAGTGTAGTGCTATAAGTGAGTATGATTATGCTTTTAATTATTGGATCGTATGAGATAGTTGATCTTGTGACATTCCAACTCCACAGAAATAGCGGTTTGGCTCTTATACTCTGTAATGTGGGTCAGATTGGAACCCAATATTCGTGACATATAGCGTACTACGAAGTGGAGTATCCATGGTTTTTGTAGGCCGCTGTTGAATACTGGTTTTGAAAACCTGCAGCCGCCATACTACGGTGGTTCTACAAGGACCTTTACTGACCATGACCCTGGGACGAACAAGTGACGTTTGTATATGTTAATGAGATTTTAATACGAAAACATATAATCAAATACCTTTGGTTAAAAAAATCGGATTTCCGATTAGGAGGTTATATAAGGGCGCAGGAGTCGCTGGATGCAAGTGGCTCGGGACTGGTCAATGTGGCGTACCACGAAGGAGGCCTATGTCCAGCAGTGGACGTTTCCCGTCTGCTGCTGCTGTGGATATCAGATTGGCATCATCATCAACAGCCTATATATATCTGTCTCCACTGCAAGGGCTCAGGCCTGCTCTCCTACAGAGTGTATATGGGACACAGTCCACCACGCGGGACCAGTGCGCATTGGTAGACTTCACACACACCTTTGAACTTATTCTCAGTAGTGTGCAGGCTTCCTCACGACGTTTTCTTTCACCGAAAAACCAATGGTAATGATTTATTATCGTACATAAATTCTAAATAACAAATTGGAACTCATGGATCGAACCCACGCCTCGATTGTTCAAGGAATGACGTTCTATCCAACTGAGCTTATGGTCTCAGATAAATCATTGCATCTATATTATAACAGCGAGATAACAAACAAATTGGGTGCACGAAACTATTAAATTAGTATGTATTAGAAGCGTGTATATTAGGGATTCCCCCGGCGTGCCCTGTAATAACTTCACGATGTAATTTCCCTCCAGACTCAGGCAGACTTAGAATTCAAACAGCAACTAAGTTCCATCTAAGTCTCAACGTTTGTACCTAACTTAATTCTTTCTAGCACAATTGAGAGTTTCTTCACTTGCGTTCATCTCACCTGATGGTAAGCGACGATGTGGCCTACGATGGTGCGCGTTGGTCTAGAAGGTGCCTGTTCACCCTCGACTTGAAGACACCCAAGTTATAGTTTTCAGGGAATACAGACGCCGGCAGCGCGTTCCACTCCCTGGCTGTACGCATGATAAAATTAGAAGCAAAGCGCTTAGTGCGAGCCATAGGAATGTCAACGACGTACAGGTTGCGTTGGATGTAAAGCTGGCACACCCAGAATGTAATGAGGCGCTAGCCCTGTTACCGGTAGATAGATAATATTTTTATTAGTTGACACAAATAATATACAAAAAGAAAACTTAAATCTAATACTTATGTAAAGTAACTAAAATAAAGTTAAACATTTAAAAAACTAAAATAGGGTACACTGGGTTGTAAGTCGACGGAAAAGGCGCTGACTCAGCATGTGCTGCAGGTGTCTACAGCGCTGATATTCTGTTTTAGCGGCAGACTTAGATAGCAACACAAATCAACACGAAAAAAATCAAAATACGGTGACGGTTTAAGACATTTATTTCACAAAAAAAGAATACAATTCACTTATACGTATTGTGAAATACAAGATACAGTGGGTAGTAATATTAATTTTTTAACTAGTGGGTAGTACGATATTGAATTCAACCTGTCTTATACAGAAAAACAAATCACAAAACAAAATGCTACCCACATGTTGAAACAATATTCAACGACCAAAGAGATTGAATAACAATAAGTGCTAGATATTAGGTGTAAGCTCACATGTCAGAAAAATCTTTAGAAATGTGATGTTCCACAACGCGTTTGTATAGGAGAAAAGATAAGAGAAAAATCATAATAAAATCAACATTATAAACCGATGTTCCTATTTTAAGATAATTCCTGTACAAATCTAGCTATCTTCCTGTAAAAGATTATGGTAAAATAAATTTTCTACGAAATTTTTATGATCGAAATCGTGTAAAGACTTTTGAGTAGGTACTATTGATCTGAACGCTACTTTGTTTCTGTTAAATATTCCCTTGTAATAAGATTAACAATATATTTGACAGCTTAATAAGAACGGATATCTTATTTGTTATTTATTAAGGGCATTAAGTACACTAATAAATCTTGTAAGGGTGTACGTAGACGCTTTAATGTTGAGGGCACAGCCCGTTCCAGAACCCTTAAGTGCGATAATCTCGCAATTTTGGTGGGAGCTAATTTTTGTAAATTATGCCCGTACGGCCATACACGAGGATTTTCAGCGATTTATTAGGGTGTACTCGCCAGATTGTTTTTAATTCCAGTTTGCGTTGCTCCGCAGATTTGTTTCATACGAAAACCAAACTCATATATGATTTTCAGTACGTTAATTATTCCATAGTCTGTACTTGTTCACTTGGTCGATTTTTCGGGTTCCGTAGTCAAACAAAGAACCCTTAAAGTTTCGCTCTGTCCGTCTGTCCGTCCGCGGCTTAGCTCAGAGACCCTTACTACTAGAAAGCTGTAATTTGGTACGGGTATACATATTTAATCACGCCGACAAGGTGGTAGAATAACATTTTGGAAAACATGTTTCGTAACGTAGTGATATTGTGTGGGGTTGAAAAGGTCTTTCAAAAATATTGCAGATCTAAAAACCGATTGTTAAAAACGTTAAAAACCTTTTCGATTCAGGAACTCGTATTCGAGCTTTAATGTGATAATTTTTATCAAAGTCTGAACAAAATCACAGTAGTAGTATGTATACTGAAGTTAAAAGGAAAATCACGACTAAGTTGGCTTTATAGGGTAACGAGTAATAGTCGATCAAATTATAAAATACACACACACACACACACACACACACACACACACACACAATATTATATCTTTTTGTGTTTGTCAGTAAATAATCCGTCTTATTGTAATTAACCCCTTTATGCTAACGGAAGAGCGGAAACCTCTACTACAAGCTTCAAAGCTTAAAAGAGATTTTCGGCCTCCAATACTGTTTAATTTTTTGGCTAAAATAAAAACGGTTTTATTTTTATTATACGTGGAGTGGTCCAAATGAAAATATCGTACATTTTTCATTCAAAATTACTTTCTATAAAACCAGTTCAACTACGGAACCCAACACTGTGCGTGGCCCGACTCGCACTTGACCGGTTTGATTTTCAACCGACTTCAAAAAAGCAGGTTCTCAATTCGACGCGTATGTTTTATTGTACTTGTGTTACGCGATGACTCCCCCAATAGTGAAACGATTTCGATAATTCTTTTTTGTTTGGTAGAGCATACTTCAGAGGGGTCCCATATAAATTTTATCAAAATTGTTTGATCGTTCTTTGAGAAAATCAACAAAAACCAAATTTTAAAGGCAATTGAAGGCGGTTTTTAGTTCTTTTTGAACGCGTTAATTGAAAATGTAAAGAACGATATATATATAAACTAACTAAAATACTGGCATATGCCTTCAGTCATCATCATCGTGGCTGTATCTTATATATGCGAGATTAATTATAAGTTACAACTTTAAAAACAAAACAAAGATATGTTTTTTTTAAAATCATATTTCAAAGCCACTTTGTACGAGTATGTGGATAATATCTACAAACGTTAACATTAACCTCGAATTAAATAAAAAATATATTCATGAATTTTACACCCGGCTCGCGTAATTGGGTTGGGCGGACATTTTGTGGTTTAAATTATTGGCGCTGTAAGTATCGTGTATCGTCCCGGGCGGGACGTGGCGGGACATGCGAGGCGGGACAACGGGACACTTTATATGTCCCGCGGGTTGTGTCCCACAACTCGAAATAGAAATAAAATCTTACGCGAGCTAAGCTAGGTCATGATATTTGCTGAATGTGTTACATACTGTTATAATTGGGCCGACTTCCTATTCAAGTTGACAATTCCCGTTGGGGTATCTAACTGATACATGTTTTTTAAATGAATGATGGGTATGCACTTGGCCTTCATATCACCTAATGGTAAGTGACGATAAGTCCGTTGGATGGTAAGCGTGCGCACTCAGCGACAAGCTAAAGAGGCGCTGGCTCTTATACCTTCCATATCGGAACACAATAGTGCTATTAACACTGCTGTTTGGCGGCAGATTTAGGTAACATAGCCAAGTGGACATAGAAAATCGAACCCGGGTACTCCGGATTGTAAGCGTAAAGGCTACACATTATTTCCCGTGGGATAATTTTTGAAGTCAACGCGAATGAGATTGCGAGCAAAAGTTAGTTTAGAATAAGAATAACGACATTACCTGGCAGTATCAAATAGAGATATTTTTACAATCGTTTTGTAACAGAATTCATCAATTTTCTCCAGTTCCACGATGCCGTTGCGATTTCCCTTTTTCCCAGGAAGCCACGATTCAATGAACATTAAGATTTCAAATCAACTGAAATGACTCGAGTGAACAGCCACGTTCAAAAGGACTGGAACGAGCTCGGAAGGAGTTGTTAAATGCGAGAAAAATGTAAAAAGAAGCACAACAGGCCAAGAACCAAATGTTATTTACGAACAGTGTTCCGTATAAATACTCCTTTGATCTCTTATCGACCGCACTTACTCTGATTCCTTTTCTGTTCATACAGCGAAACTCTGGAATACACTTCCAAATGACATATAACATTTGTATAACATCAACAGACTAGTCTCAGTCCTACTCAGACAGATAGTGTATGTGCCATAGTCCACCACGCGGCCCAGTGCGGTTTGGTAGACTTCACACACACCTATGAATTTCTTCTCAGGAGTGTGCAGGTTTCTTCACGATGTTTTCCTTCACCGAAAAGCCAATGGTTAAGTTTTATCATTGGTACGAGCCAGGATCGAACCCAGACCTCGATTTTTCAAGGACTGACGCTCTATCCAACTGAGCTACCCGGCTATTAGTAGTCATCATCATCAGCCGGGAAACGTCCACTGCTGGACATAGGCCGCCCTCATGGTACGCCACATCGACCGGTCCCGAGCCACCTGCATCCAGCGACTCCCTGCGACTCTAACCAGGTCGTCGGTTCATCTAGTAGGGGGACGGCCTGGTAGACGTTTCCAGGAACGTGGTCGCCACTCGAGAACCTTTACTCCCCACCGGTTATCGGTTCTTCGAGCGATGTGGCCTGCCCATTGTCACTTCAGCTCACTGACTCGTCGAGCTATGTCGGTGACCTTCGTTCGTCTACGACTCTATGGATTTCCTCATTCCGGACCTTATCACGTAGAGAAATTCCGAGCATAGTTCGTTCCATTGCTCGCTGAGTGACTTTGAGCTTGTTTATTCGGCCCACAGTAAAGGACCACGTTTCAGTTCCGTATGTCATCACTGGCAACACGCACTTAAATGTATTTATAGGAAATTTTAAGAATACCTTACATGAAAATAAAAAAGGAGAGTCATACTCTACACCAGGTATTAACCTGCGAAATGTATATTTGGGTTATTAATGTAAGTAATAAGTACTACAACTCAACACAGACCACGAAACTATTAAGTTCTGAGATATTTATCGCACAAAACACAGAAAATGCCCTCCTCTCTTCACTGTTTGCCACTTGACCTAGGACTGCTGTAAGAAATTTCTTTTACAAAAAAGCTGTTCCTTTTGTATAAATGTATTTTTGGGGTTATATAAATTTTTTCCGTGTACAATAAACTGTGTAAAGAAAAATAAAAAAATTGTGAAAAAAAATGTAAAATAGCAAAAGGTTTTCACATAATGTTACGGCGGTTGCATTTTTTCTAACGTCTCTTCCACGCACATACGTTTTTCCGTTTCTCGTTCTCACTCGCACACATTGGCCAATTTAGTGCGTTTTATTTACGGCTAAAATATTATTTAATACAAAACATGGCAGGAATTTTATAACCAAAGCGGCATCAAAATGGCCGATGTTTTTCGTCTGGCAGAATAAGTAAACACGATAATATTCGGGGGCATTCCCTTTCTCAATTTCTGACAAGCCATCGCTCCTACTGGCCGGCGCCGCGCCGCGCTGATGGTAATTGACATTATTTGGGAAATCGTATGTATGGCCTCGTTCAGTCAGTCTAACTACGATATAGTTTGACATCATATGTTCATAAAAGTTGTTGCGGTTCCGCCTCTGTGGACAAGGGTCGTTACCTCACACCGTACGCGACAGTAAAACTGTTTCTACTTTTTAGAAAAACGTCAAGCAACATTTTCTGTCATTTATTAGTACGTAGTACATAATTATTCTATGTAAAGTATGTATTATTATTATTGATATATATTAGTTTGTTTTTGTGACTCGTATCTATGTAATCGTTAATTATATTTATTATATCGTACACACCTAACTGCCCTCTCTTCACTATTTCTCCTTGACCTAGGACTGCTGTAAGAAATTTCTTTTAGAAATAAGCTGTTCTTGTTGTATCTTTTTGTGGGTGTTATGTAAATATTTTCCGTGTACAATAAACTGATTAAATAAAAATAAATAAAGGGTCAGTTGGACTCACAATCTGGAGGTCATGGGATTGATTGATGATGATGATGAAGGTATTTAGGTAGCAAACAACAGTGCATAAAATTTTTATAGGAACCAGACTCTTTAGGGCCATTCCCTGGGCCACAAGAAATTCAATTTTTTTGCCTCACTTCCCGACTAATTATAACACATAAGAGTGAAATATTGGCGTAAGATGTAGAAATTCTAAAGCTATCAAATTAATATTTAATTTATGATTCATTTTGCAACCTAGTTTCATTAATTATAAATAAAGTAAAGTTTGTTTAAAAACCCATACACCGTTTTGGAGGTTATTGAGGATGAGGCTTTACCTAACTGAGCTACCATGGCCTCACTCTAGCCTCTAATAAAGAAATATTCACAGTAAACAAAGCGAAGCAAACAGGGTAAAGTTCGACGTCCTAGCACGGCCGCCATGCCCGCGGCGTCAGTCTCTGCTCGTAATTCACAAAACTTTTTATTAAAAAATAAAAGGCCGCGGCTCGATGTCCACGGCCGCTGTCAGGACGCGCCTCACAATATTAGGACCTTTTTACTACGTGACCGTATTTCGCGAATGCTTGCTCCGTGTTTACACGGATTCAGAGTCAGGGGCGGAGCGGGGAGTGGCGTGGGGGCCTAAACAGAGATCGAATGGGCCCCGTATCAACGGAATTGAATCAACGAAGATGGCGGAACGATCCCGTGCGCCTGCCGTGTTTTGACGCAGGCGTTACACGCTGTCGCGTTGTCCTTGTCCCTCGCATCTCAACCGAGAAGCAGCACCAATAGTATTCAATACTGGCTATCTGCATGAACTCATCATCACCGTCCGCCATGTATTTTTGGCTATAACGTGTCTCAGGACAGAAATGCGTATGCTGCTATGGGTAGGAGACCACTCTAAGACAAGCTTCAAGGTTGCAGAAATATCGTATAAATTAAAATAGTCCAGACAGAGGAAACCTCAAACTACATATTTGACGACGGTCCTAAAGTAAATGAGGGCGATTGTTTATGGCGTATCAATGGCGTGATGGCGTCCAAGACCGAAAACAAATGTCGCCGCATGATTGGGAAAGCCGACTCCCGTAACGAGAAAAGGCGAGGCCAGAGAAGAAAAATAGTATGTTTAGTATCGTCGCATACTTAAATCACGCTCGAGTCCAAGTCGCATGAAACCAATCGGAAAATAATAATTTATTCATAAACAAGTTTTCCGTATTTTTGAATCCTCACAATTCATTTCACGCAGAAACAATGAAACACTTTAAAAATGCACACTGAAAGGCTACTTGAAATATCCTGGTATGTTTGTTTTTACAAACTATTGACGATGTTAATATTTGCTACCAACCTATTTATCGCACTCGCAATAGCATACGACCATGCCCCCTCAAAGACGACCGCCTAGCTCCACCCCTGGCATCCTGTTATTAAAATAAGTCCGTTTAGTATTCTCCAGAGCTGGGGGTCACGATCATCCACCCAATAACGTCGAGGTTGTATGGTTGGTGGCTTCTGCTTTAACGAAAAAAGGTTGCAATCTATTAGGTTTTTCAGTTTTTATTATTCTAGGCCCTATTCTGCTACTGGCCTTTTGTATCTACCAAACTGGTCATAACCTAAAATATTTACAATGCAGGACAAGTTTTTGTATCAGAAAAATTTCAGACAATTTATAATAATAATTACAATTACTTATTTCATAATTTAAAATTTCAACGCAAAATCAATATTTTAATGTGGTGTACAGCTGCTATCCTTACATCCTCACAGCTCGAGGAAGTCTTTGCTAATATCATTCGATATTGATCCATGTTGCGTGGGAAACTAGAGATATCGTTAGCCAAGGTTAGTTAATGACACTCCTAACCACTAGAACGAGAGAAAGATAACAACTTCAAGAATAAATTAAGGTCGCTCCTGTTTGGAAAATCACATTATACATAAAAGAATTATTTATGGAAGATGTATAAAGATTGACTATCTGTATTGTATACATTACATACAAGATACATACAAGAATCGTCGGTGGCGCAGTGGATAAGGCGCGGACTCTCAATCTGAGGGTATCGGGTTCGAATCCAGCCGTGTATCTATGAGTTGTTTTTCAATTTAAGTACATTATCCGATTGCTTAACGGTGAAGGAAAACATCGTGAGTACCTGCATGTCTTGAACAGGCATGTGAAGTCCGCCAATCCTCACTGGGCCCGCGTGGTGGATTATGGCCCATACACTCTCTGCAGGAGAGTAGGCCTGAGCCCCTCCGGACATATATAGGCTGTTGATGATGACGATTGTATAAATTTTGCTATGGCCTGACAGGGTTCATGTATATATATCCAAACACTATTTAAATTCGAATGACTGAAAATTACCAACGTACATGCTTCGAGTTGCCACTCCAGAACTCTTACGCCCCATCGACTATCCGTTCACTTCAGCTCACTGACTCGTCAAGCTATGTCGGTGACCTTAGTTCATCTATGGATTTCCTCATTCATTACGCACGTTAGCAGAGAAATTTCGTGCATATTTCGCTCAGTGACTTTGCGCTTGTTTATTCGTCCCACAGTAAAGGACCACGTTTCGGTTCCGTATGTCATTACTGGCAACACGCACTGATTAAAGACTTTTGTCTTTAGCCACTGAGACTATACCAGAGTTCTCGATTGGCTAACACCTACCGGGAAGCCATGGTAGCTCAGTTGGGTAGAGCGTCAGTCCTTGAACAATCGAGGTCTGGATTCGATCCTGGCTCGTACCAATGAGTTCCAATTTGTTATTTGGAATTTACTGCCTGCACACTCCTGAGAAGAAATTCAAAAGCCTGTAAAGTCTACCAATCCGCAGGTCCCGCGTGGTGGACTATGTCTCATACACACTCTGTAGGAGAGTAGGCCTGAGCCCCTGCAGTGGGGACATATATAGTCTGTTGATGATGATGCAAGCAGTTCGGGACCGGTCATCATTATGACTTACCATACGGGAAGCCAATGTTCAGCAGCGGACGTGTTCCGGATGATGATGCTAGTATACTACCACCATGAGGATTATATAACCCCCGTTGTTTTCCGGCACTGAAAGACAGCACAGCCAATGCGAGAAGTAACCGAAAACTGTAGCTTATAAACTTTGACGTCGTGTTTTTAATCGGCAGTTGTAAGGAACTTGTCTCCAGAGTGGAAAAGTTGAGGATATCTCTCTATTACGCCTTTGGGACAGAAAACAATCAACTTGATCGAAACTGGGTCGCGGAAACTTCAACTTCAGACAACTTCCCTTAAACGAGTATGATGTTTTCGATATATCTTTTTACGAGACAAGTGGGTTTGAAAACGAAAGATTATTTTAAGGAACTCAGCGCGTCGCTACCTCTTCTAACAGATGACTTTTCCAAACGAAACCTGCAGAATCTGAGCTAAATAATGGATTGTAACATGTCGATATCCTGAAAGATATCTTCGATTTTGTAGATGTTTTTTTTGCGTAGTGGAGGCCGTTGTTTGTATCTTTATTACATGCATTTCTGCCACGTTTAAATTCTCGTGTAAACACATATTTTGTTTGTAAAGTGCAGGCAAAGATATTTGTAACCGCACAATGTTCGAGTTTAGCGTACGAATCAATTTCCCGACAGAAGTGCCGAAACATAATTAGATAATTACTGTTTCTTTGTCTTTAGCTTCTAATGAACTGTGTATAACTTAAAACCGACTTCAATTGTTTTAAAATTTAGTTTTTGTTGATTTCCTCAAAAAGCGCTTAATCAATTTCGATAAAATTTATATGGGACTACTTCTGAAGTATGCTCTACCAAACAAAAAAGGATCATCAAAATCGGTTAACAATTGGCGGAGTTATCACGTAACATACATACAAAAAACATACAGTCGAATTGCGAACCTAGTTCTTTTTTGAAATCGGTTGGAAATGTATAACGCATTCTTATAGCTCGGTTATTACCCAGTTGTTGATCTCGAACTGATTTATCAACCTAGTATATCCTCCAGTGTTAACTAAAGTAAACCTCACAAAGCCTCGAAAACATTACAATATAAATACGTACATTGCTAAGCTCCACTTAAAACTAATCACCGCCAGAATCATCGGTTCGCTATCTATATTATAATCAAATATCAGAAAACAATGCTGAAAACAGGGCCGCCATTCGGCGCGTTTCGGTTATGGCGCGGAAATGGCGTCGTTTTCCCCGCGCGAAATAGTTTCCTTTTTCGACGAGCGATCGTGAGGCACGGGATCCGCCGCATTCAGCCTCAATACTGACGTTTTATTTTTTATTGGCATCTGATTTTCAACGGTAAAGGCAATATACGAGAGCCTGCTATTTCTTATTCTTTGGTTTTATTAAACTATTCTAATATTGTCATGAATCCTTCGGATTTAGCTAGTGGGTCGTTAAAACGAGGATAGTTTAAGTGTAAAGCTATTTATTCATAAAGACATTTTATTTGATCATCATCAGCCGGGAAATTGCTGCTGAAAATAGACCTTTTCCATTCGCACTTTTTAATATTTTTTAATCTCGCAAAATCCAAATTAAAGTGAAAAATTATAAGCTTTGAGAGAAAGTTTTTTAATGTCTTTTAATGTATAAATACAATACAGTTAGCTTCTACCGACTTCAAAAAAGGAGGAGATTTTTCAATACGGCTGTATGTTTTTTTAAATAAAATAAGCTTAAAACAATAATGAACGAACAATAAATACTAGTATTATTGTGAAAAAAGCGTGGGCGCTTTGTGCCACATTTTTCGTTTATCGAGCACCCAACGCTTTTTTCACAATAATACTAGTATTTATTGTTCGTTCATTATTGTTTTAAGTTTATTTTATTTTAAAAATTATTTTAAACTTTTTAGTTCGATATTCTTTAAAAGCGTGTTTTTTAGTTTTTTAAAACTATATTTATTATTACTATTGTTACGCAATAATTTCGCTGATATGAATAGATTTTGATGATTCTTTTTTCTTTTAGTAGAGCATAGAGCAAAATTGATTCAGCATTTTTTTAAGGAAAATCAGCAAAAACATATGTGTACCCAGATAATTCTACCTCTAAGGGTGAACATTTTAGGGGATGAATGCTGTAGACTTGGGTAGTTGAAGTTGGTTTGTAGTCTACATAATTTTAATTCGATCGCTGTTAACAAGCTATTTCAATGTACAGTATACAGGTTCTCATCGAGCCCTGGGCACTCCGCGTCACGTACAAAATCGGTTGTTTGCGATTAAATCTCCGAACAAACAGAGCATCAGAGCAGATCGGTGGGATAGCGGCACGGTCGGTAGCGGGGAGAGAGCACGTAGCCCTGCCCAAAGCTCAAGATAAATTAAATGATATTGGAAAGTGGGGCAGGCATATCAATATACGGCATGTATGGAATATTGGGTTGCCTTATCATCATCAGCAGCCGGGAAACGTCCACTGCTGGACATACGCCTCCTTCATGGCACGCCACATCGACCGGTCCCGAGCCACCTGCATCCAGCGACTCCCTGCGACTCTAACCAGGTTGTCAGTCCACCTATTAGGGGGTCAGCCTGGTAGACGTTTCCCGGTACGTGTCTTATGCAATATCTTAATATATAAAGCAATGTTGGGTTTGTTTGAACACTTATAGCTTGACAACGGCTGCATCGATTTTCATGTTTTTTTATTTTCTGTATTTGTCTCCTTCTCGATTAGCAGAATAACTTTTAAGAGGTCATAGAGCAGCAGCAGAGCGGCAGTGGCGTCCTCATTCGATCTTTTTTTACATTGCTACACAATTATACAATAATTTCAAAAACCAAGCCGGACTTTTTGTAGTCATTGCTTGTTCACGGTTTATCGAAGGTCTGGCCCTCGCAGGCTCTTGGACCAACAGCGGGTGGTGGTGCGCGGGCGGGGTGGCTGCATCTAGCGAGCACTGGATGTTTTGACATGATAAATATGTGAAGCTTTGCACTTAGATGAATGAAACGCCCAGAAGCCTCCAGCTAATGGGGGGGGGGGGGGGGGGGTGTCTAAGCACGCGCTAGCTCTGCTACCTTTCATGCTACAGTGCTAAACTGTTACGGCGGCAGACTTAGTAACATGACAGTTTGCCAGGCGGACATAGAAAATGCTTTACCACCAAACAACCTGTGGACCGATAGGTACCCACCCTCACCGGGAATCTAATCGAACACATCCTGTTGCACGGTAGTGCCCCCGCCAAGTCGAGCTTTAGAATTAACAGCTAAGGAGCGGAATTCCCTGCCTTCTTGTGTTTCCCGAGAGAAGCTCGAGTGTTACAGTCTGTATTTATTTAAATCGAGAATAAATAAACTGTTTCTGGATAAGCTTGTAACATCCTGGATCACATGTGTGGTCAAACGCAACCCTGTTTATTACAAAGAAGAAAGAAAGACAATAGAGGAATATCAGTAGAGCGTTTAAACACTTTGTAAGCACTAAGCTGAGTAAGCTCTCAAGTTTATTGTAGACATACTCAGAATCCGAAACATTCGCTTACAAATCCACAGAATTCCTTGTTAAAGGCGTATTAATTAATTTACAAAACTATTTCCGAGTGAATTTCTGGGAACGAGCGCGGCGCGGCGCAAAATGGCTGCAAACTTTATGCATTGTAAACAGATTTCATAGAGAATGATACTCGAAAATTGTGCTTTATCTACATACGCGTACATGACCCACATTCGTAGTGGAAAGCTACGTATGGACGATCATTTTAGATAATTAGTAGAGCAAACGAATAGTTGAGCTGTTACTTTAGTTTAATTGAGTGTACAGTACTCGCAAATTATGATTGCCCCTCTGAAGTTAGCCACAAAAGACCGCGAAGTATCAATTATTAACGTATATGGGAGGTAAGGCAAGTTAGCGGGTGGAAAGTAATATACTAGTGTTTTATGTCATCTAGGGATAGTTATTATCGGAAATAATAGACACACATTCCGTCTGTACAAGTTTGAAATTGCGGAGAGCTAACTTCAGAGAAGCAAACTTGGAGTGCGAGTAGTGCATTGTACGTATTTTATGGGGATTATTTTTTTGGCAAGCAATTCACAGAAAATGATATTTATTTTATTGAAAACTTTGTTTCAGACATTGCCATTAAATCGGCTGTATGCAGGTGTCTCAGGACCGGGTCATTTTGACATATCATGGAGAAGGACTATGTCCAGCAGTAGTCTCTCGGCTTTGTCCCGGGCTGATAAAATTGACAGTCCCTTGAATGAGATCAGTTTTGACAGCTAACTTTTTTATGATTTTTACAAAATTCACATTTTTGTACATCGGAACCCTAAACAAATGTTTCTTCTTCCCAAGTCTCAACGAACAATATGTAAACAATCCAGGAACATCGTGTGATGGCGCCGCAGCTCGCATACGAAGTAGTTCACGAGCTATTGTCACTGGAATCACGTCTGCGTCACTCCTGCAATACGCAACTTTAACTGGGATATTGCGGTTTATGTTTGAAACGATCCATAGTCTGAGAGATGGGTGCCAGTGTCTTTTTGTACTACAACCAAATGTTCCATTACATGCTCGAAATTGATTTCGAAAATCGAACTTTCCGGGCACCTTTATAAGATAGGTTTGTCCAGAGACTCGAAATGATTTCGTGGTGTTAACCTTCGCGGCTGACTAGAATATATGTCCTCTGGTGTTTCGAGACTTTCGAGAGGTCTCGAAACGGTGATGCGCAGTGTAAGCTTAATAACTTTTTTGGACCCCTAACACACTCCGCGCTAGGAACACTACCTACACTCGACCGCGATTCGTGGTGCCTAAATATATCGAGACTCACCTGGTTGAAGGTGTTCTTAACCAACCATGGGCCTATGTGTGTGCCCGTGACCAGGAACTTGTTCGGCGGGGAGGGCACTCCGTGGCTCGTATCACAAGCACATATGAGACAATGGTTCATACACTTGACAAACAACATAGATGTAGGCAAAACTCCAAGAGGCCACCGAGAGATAGACGCGGATTTAGCTCCGATTCAAACATAACGAAAATACGTGCAACCAAAATTATGTGTACGTAACAATAGCACTAAAAATAATCAAGATTATATATAAAATCAGACTAATTACATGCGCGCATAAAAAGGGGCTTCATGGAATGAAGCTCAATCAAACTCAGAAGCAAGTGACAGTGCAAGTCACAACTGACAGCCGCTGTCAGAGATGTGATAATAAAACAGAACATATATAAATAAAAAAAAAGAAAATTCATCAGCATTCATCTTATGACACAAATTTATAGGCAATAAATCCATAATTAGACCATGTCTTGGCGAAATACATATTATAAAATATACTCGTATGTACACTCTACTACAATACTGGGTCCATATTTTCTACTAGAGTGTAAATATTGACGTCACTCGATTAATTTTCAAATGGAAGTAAATTCCAGTACAATTGGCTACTTTCCAACTGCTGTTGAATTTTTTAACAGTGACCGTTGATCTGGCACTATTTCCCTTTTGTTTCATACTATAATATTACAAATACTGGTTTGGTTGCTATACTGGCTGGTCTTCTTGGCTACCAGCATGCAATCCCAATCTGGCGCCAAAGATAACAAATAGGCATCGGCGCAAAGTACCACTGCTTTTAGTTTTTTAATAGTGTGTTTGGCCTTCATCTCACCTCATGGTAAGTGACGGTAAGGCCTTTGGGTAACCCAGAAGCTTTAAGTTAATGAGATGCTGACTCTGCTGCCCTTCATGACATGTTATTAACAATCATGTACAGCCTGCGGCAGTCCACTGCTGGACATAGGCCTCTCCCAGAGTGCGCCACTCGATTCGGTCCTCTGCTCTCCGCATCCATTCACGTCCGGCTACCCTACGTAAGTCGTCTTTCCACCTCGCCGGGGGACGTCCTACACTACGTTTGCCTAGGCGTGGTCTCCACTCGAGAACTCGTCTGCTCCAACGACTGTCTGTCCTTCGGCAAATATGACCGGCCCACTGCCACTTCAGTTTGCTAATACGGTGAGCTATGTCGGTCACTTTGGTTCTCTGACGGATCACTTCGTTCCGAATGCGGTCCATCAGAGAGACTCCGAGCATAGCCCTTTCCATAGCCCGCTGAGCGACTTTAAATTTGTGGATCAGTCGTGCCGTGAGTGTCCACGTTTCGGCTCCGTAAGTCATCACGGGTAGGACGCACTGGTTGAAGACTTTTGTCTTGAGGCATTGTGGTATCGACGATTTAAAGACTTGACGTAATTTCCCAAACGCTGCCCACCCTAACTGTATCCTCTTATCGGCTTCTCTCTCGAAATTGTTTCTACCTAACTGCATCGTTTGCCCGAGGTAAACATATTCTTGAACAATGTCGAGAGTTGTTCCATCGACGATTACCGGTCTCGGAACGACGAGGTCATTGAACATAACCTTAGTTTTGTCCAGATTCATTCCGAGACCTATACGTCTAGAGGCTACATTAAGGGTGTCCAGCATTTCCTGCAGTTCCTGCGGGGTTTCTGCCATGATGACGATATCGTCAGCGAAGCGTAAGTGGGAGATGTACTCGCCGTTGATATTGATTCCCCGGCCAGTCCAATCCAACGATTTGAAGATATCTTCCAATGCGTTCGTAAACAGTTTCGGAGATATAACATCTCCCTGTCTTACTCCTCTACGCAATGGGATAGGTCTTGTTTGTTGGTTTTGGACTTGGACGGTCATCGAGGCGGCGTCATACAGACATCTCAGCACTTCGATATATCTCCAATCAAGTTGGCACCGCTGCAGGGAGTCCAGAACGGCCCAGGTTTCAACAGAGTCAAAGGCTTTCTCATAATCCACGAATGCAAAACACAGAGGCTGATTGTACTCTTCAGTCTTCTGTATAATCTGCCGCACTGTGTGTATGTGGTCTATGGTACTATAACCCTGTCGAAACCCAGCCTGCTCGGGAGGTTGGAACTCGTCAAATCTTCGTGTGAGACGATTTGTGATGACTCTCGAGAACAGCTTATAGGTGTGGCTCAGGAGTGAAATGGGCCTGTAGTTCTTCAGTAGGGTTTTGTCTCCTTTTTTGAAAAACAAAACTGTGATACTCTTGCTCCACGCCTTTGGAGTTCTCCCTGATTCTATGACGGCATTAAATAGCTTCTGTAGCTCAGTCAACACAGGCTGACCACCTGCTTTCAGAAGCTCGAATGTAATGCCGTCATCTCCAGGGGCTTTTCCGTTTTTAAGCTGCCTGAGTGCCAGTCTCAATTCGTCTAGGCTTATTTCGGGTAGCTCGTCAGTGTAGTGCCGGGTAAGCCTGGCTCTAGGATCAGTTTCATGGGGCTCTGCTCTTATGGCTTGTTGCGCGTACAATTGACCATAAAAGTTCTCGATCTCAGCCGAGACCTCGGGCTTGGAGGTAACGATAGCGCCATTGGAAGTTTTCAACTTCGTCAGATTGCTTCTCCCTAGTCGCTTGGCGAATACTTTTGATCCCCGATTCTGCTCGATCGCCTCTTCTATGAGGCGTGTGTTGTGGCATCGGAGATCATGTCGTATCCGCTTACGAATTTTTCGGTTGAGCGTCTGTTGGTCTGATTGCTGAATGGCTTGGCTGTTTTCACGTCTTTCCCTCATCAAGTCCAAGGTTTCTTCTGAGAGCTTGGACTTCGTGCCAGTACGACGAAGCCGACAGAACTTTTTGCCCTCTTGACTTAAAACTGACTCCACTTTTTCGAGAACCTTGTCCACGTCGATTGGGGTGTCTAGGGATTCAAGTGCAGCGAACCGATTTTTAAGTTCCAACTGGAAACGTTCGGATCCAATAGCCATTTGGTGTAGGTTTGGTCAGAGTGTTGACTTCATCAGGCGTTTGCGCTCCAGCTTGTATTCAACATCCAGGATGCCTCTGACAAGTCGGTGATCACTACCGGTGTTAAACCTATTGATCACAGAGACATCTCTGAATATGCGCTTTTTATCGGCCATAATGAAGTCAATCTCATTCTTCGTCACGTTATCTGGGCTTTTCCAGGTCCACTTCCTTTGGGACTTCTTCTTAAAGAACGAATTCATAAGGAAAAGTCCCTGTGATTCGAGGAAGTTCACTAGCATTTGCCCCCGGTGATTTCTACACCCGTAGCCAAATGGTCCTACTTTCGATTCGCTGCCGCTCTGACCTCCCACCTGATCTGACCTCCTGACCTGATGATGATGATGATGATGATGACATAGAAAATACTCTACCACCAACCAAAGTACCGATAGGTATTACCACTGGGAATTTAACCCGGGACCTCAGATCGTATGCCCAAGCGCGTGTAGCCTCGAGGAGGCCACGGAACGGTTATTGGAAGATTGGATGAAGGTCGAAAAATATTTGAAAAGGCAAAATATATTCCAGTGCTCGTGGTGTACATAAAAGGAATTCCAGTTCTTAGGCACTTATTGATGTTGAAATATGTTTACTTGAACCCTAATGATGATAAAACTATATGATTCTTAAATAAAACAAGGTCGTCAAAAAACACTGAACGCTATATTCAATATTCTAGAAACAACATTCAAAGTGGCCTAATGTTTAAGTTTACATATTATTAAACATGTTAACATTAGGATACTCGACATCTAAAATAATTTATACAAAACAAATTATACTAAGGCAAACACGTATTCTTATTACAATAAATAAATCAACTTGTTTTGAACTTCATATATTGAAAATTATATATGTATTCTTAAGAACATTCTGAATAAATTTTGCAGTTATACAACAAATCAGAGGTCGAACACTTTGCCAACATTTAAGTTTTTAGACTTCTTCACAAAAGGTATTAATAGAAATAAAAATACATTTTGTATGACGAATTTTAACTAACTTAGAAATTAGGTTATCAGAAGTAAGAATGATATGTACAATGAGATATCAAATTCAGTGTATGGAATAGTTGGAATTTATTTGTGGTGACAGCTCTTGGACTTTTACTATTGTTGCATCCACAACACATAATTTGTGTCATGTGTCAATAACACACATTTACTGTTTACTGAATTCAATATTTTTTGCACGAATATACCCGACTGCTTCGAAAAAAACAACAGGAATATGTTCAATTATTGTATGCTGGTAAGGCAATTATGGCTATTTCAACAAATGGTGTAACTATACGCAGACCGTCACACTGACCATATTTACCTGCCTAATACTGGTATTATAATTTGTGTAATTTAATTACGTCACGTCACTGATACGCAATGCGTGGAATACCTGGGAATACCCAACAACGGTTGGACGGCACGTATATTTCATATCTGTAAACCGTCGCCATCTTGCTCGTAATTTTTCAAACAAAATGGCCGATTAAGTGCGCCATTTTGTACGTATTGTTTAGCAATCGGGCCTCAAATAAAAGTTTTTGTAGTGTCTTTCAGGTTTCCTATAAAACATGAAAAATAGTGCAAGTATGCGTACAGTGTACATACTTCTTGATAATTAATCCGTAACGCTATTAAATATACAATTATTAACGGAAATACAAACTAAAGTATCAACTAAACGTATCAGTGGGTAATTTTCATACATAATTATATGTCAAAGGTACATAACCAGTTTAATTACAATAACATTTCTTTTAATTAAAGCTAACATTCAATTTAAAGCTTGATATAACTTACAAACAATAAACGATACAAAATAAGTTGTGATATTAACAATTTATAAGTTTTCTTGTTTAAACCAAAGAAGTACTTTTTTTACTAAAAAGTATAGTACTCGTTTTTGAAACTTTGTACATTAATATTTATCTTTCTTCAAGCTCGCTGTAGATTTATAAATGTAATTCATGTAAATATAATAATTATATGATTTAAATAGCAAATTAATTTTGTCTTAAAGATTTAAGTGTTAGAAGAATTCAAAATCTTTAAGCATAATTAGATTTTGTTAAACTACGTGATGAGGTGAATTATGTTTGTCGTACTCGAAGGTGTAGTTTTAAATCTTTTGCTCAATTCTGAATGCTTCAAAGATTTTGAAGAATGTTGCAACATCGAATTTTCATAAAATGTACAAAACTCTAAATTCTAAACAGCAGACATGGACGTGCTACTAACTACAAAATGGACCTCCGTAATTTAGTATTGTCCATCATTGTGCTTTTTTTAATACAACTATCGTAACCATATCACAAAGGAAACAGCTTGTAGCTTTTGAAATTAATTTTAATTTATCATATTCTTTTTCTTTGTAAACTTAAAACTACATTAAGCCTCAGCGTTTCGATTAAAACAAGAACAACTTTGGTCCTATAAAACAATTCTGAATATTTATAACCTTACTTAGTCTAACGCACATTTTGAAAATGCTACAATTTTAGAAAAACATTCAAGTAGTTGTATCGTTATGTATATGAAAACACTTATTTCTCACTACATACTTTTTACAGTAAATACGTTAGGATTTTAAGCTGTAAATATCGCCTAATATATGAGTTTTGTTTTGATATTTTATAGTTATGGGATCGAGCGTTCATTCTGCCTTTTCTAAAATTGCTGTCTATTCAATCCTACCCTCACTGAATTCTCTAATTTTTACATTATCACAGGCATATTACGCTCCTAACCCGTTGGGTTAAACCTACATTGCACCTTCATTTCACTTGATACCTTTCAAAAGCCACAACATAGTTCAAATTTCACTGTTCCATAACATATTCCATGACGACACTTTCTTAATATCGATTAGGCTTTTTATTAACTATAACAACGTTTTTATGTAAATTTTAGTCACTTTCTTACATACTTTAAAGTTATTTATACAATATCCAACTATGCCGAGATGTCAAAATACATCTTACGAATTTTGCTTTCAAAAATAACGCCTGGGCATTATTGGAGTTGGGGAGTCCCGCAAGGCGATATCTTCGGCCCCAAAATTTTGTTTCTTGACATTTTTTGTCTCATTTGTAGGATCGTTTTCGAAAAGGGGTTTAGACTTTCGAGAGTCGAAAATGTATAGCGGTGGTCACCTAGCAGTCGTGCGGCCACCGCGAGGGGTGGCCGGCGACGGATCACATAACGCAGCAACTCTTCGCCCGGCCTTTCAGCTCGGCCTTCAGGTCACGCTTGCTCTTGCTTCGGCCAACTTGCTTCTGCTGAAGAAATATAAATTTGTTAACACAATACTGAATGTTCATTGTTTGGAATATTGTCATCAGATTTCCCTGAGAGTAGTAATACGACTAATGGTAAAGTAGGAGCAGTGGCAGCCTTAGGCGCCGAAATCAAACAAAATGCGACCATGAGCACAGGCAATTTTTAAATACATCAATTATTTTGGCTCCATATTGAGATCTCGCACCACATTAAAATTTCCTCGGGTTGCCACTGAGCAGGGGACAGACATCAACATTTCTAATCCGCTGGCATGCATACAAATTATGGCATAATCTCCTCATGGATAGACCGATCACCGTAAATTTTGCATATTTATGCCTTTGTGTTTTTTATACCTTTTTATAGTTTTTATATATGATAATATTTCATAATGGTAAAAAAGAATAACGTGCTATAAAATCACATCGGTAAAACGAGTTCTACATCATCATAAAATAAACATAACTGCAAGGATCTAGTTCGCGGTTAGTTTGTTGTGGTTTTATTGAAATCAAATACATATTTAATGGGTTTTGTTATGTCTGTATGTGGATCGGAAATATGTATCACGTCGATGTTTTCCTTGTATTTATTTAAACTATCTATTGTACACATAAAATAATTACAAATACAGTGAAAAATATATTTAAAAGGAACAGCTTATTTGTATAAGAAAGTTCTGCCAGGGTCAAGCGAGAAATATAGTAGGGCACCATTGATTTTTTTTAAATTTTTATTATTTGTTGTTATAGCGGCAACAGAAATACACGTTCTGTGAAAATTTCAACTCTCTAACTATCACGGTTAATGAGATACAGCTTGGTGACAGATGGACGGACGGACGGACAGTGTAGTCTCAGTAATAGGGTCCCGTTTTTACCCTAAAATGGATATGATGTGTCTCCAGCTGTTTTCTTTTCAGTCGTTTGTAAAAACATATATTTTTTTTCATCTTAGAAGACTCGAATGACCCTTTAGTCTGTAAAATGATAATCTCTGTTTTAAAAGAGATACTTTTGAAAAATAAATATCCGTTATAAAAGTTTGCCAATCGTATAACCCAATGGTCAAATTCATCCAAAAGACATGGTGTATAAATATCACTTTCATATGTTTCCTAATTGCTGAGAAAAATGAGATTCAAGCTACGACGGCGGCGGCTAAAGTCTTCTGCGGCTTCTGATCATTATCAAACAAATCATGTCATAGTTGTGGAACTTTTTAATCAACTTTTAAGTCATCGGTTTCTTGGAAACGTAACCGACTTGGTCAATCTGGATAGTTTAATTCAAATTATATTGTTTGCTCTCTCTCTCGTGTTTCAAATAACATTTACCTGTTGTTTGTTTAGTTTCCCTAAAGCTGCCAGGGCTGCCACTTCGAAGGCATCTTTAACACCTTTCGTTGAAGTCTTCGCTGAAGTTTCCACGTACGTGGTAGCTCCTAGCTGTCTCGCAACTGATAGCGCCTGAAAGGAAGATTTCAAACATGAAATTAATAATTTTGAGAAACACAATTTATAGGCGTTTTTCGTAAATCAAGTAATTACAAGGTTTACTACAAGTTTAGATGAATTGATGGAAATTGTCTGATCAGAACTGAGAAGTAAGATTTGAATTTCGATTTTAGATCTATCAGAGATAGCTCTAGTGACAAAACAGTGCTATTTATTATAATGGGTCTTCCGGTTAGTTTTGAGGGATTCATTAAAAACAAAAAACACTTATAATATAACAAATATAAATTATATTTTAATCAAAATAATTTCCATTGTTAGCCACAATCTTCTTCCATTTTTCTGGCAACAAATGGATTCCGTCGTAAAAAAACTTTTCATCTTTCGAAGCGATCCATTCATCGACCCATTTTTTTATACTGTCATAGGACTTGAAGTTCTGTTCTGTAAGGCTGTGTTGCATGGACCGAAATAGATGGTAATCTGAAGGAGCACAATCTGGGGAATACGCGGGGTGTGGTAACACCTCCCATCGAAGAGCTGAAAGTGTATCCTATACTGCTTTTGCGACGTGCGGGCGAGCATTGTCGTGCAGTAAAATCACCTTGCGTTTTTGTTGTGCAATTATTGGGCGTTTTTGATTCAATGCACCATTCAGTTCGATTAACTGATGTTTGTAACGCTCAGCCGTGACAGTTTCATTTGGTTTTAACAGTTCATAGTAAACAACACCTTTCATATCCCACCAAATGCACAACAAAACCTTACTTCCGTGAATATTGCGTTTCGGAGTTGATGTGGACGGTTGACCGGGGTCAACCCATGATTTCCTACGTTTTGGATTATCGTAATATATCCATTTTTCATCGCCAGTGACGATTTGATGCAAAAAAGGTTTCTTTTTGTGGCGAGACAGGAGTGAAGAGTGAACATATGGTTACGCGATTTTGCATAGCCAATTCTGACAAATTATGAGGAACCCATTTCCCTTCTTTTTGAAATTTTCCCATTGTGTGTAATCGATCAGAAATTGCTGTTTTACTTACACCCAATGCTTCAGCCAACTCTTGCAGTGTACGGGCTGGGTTTTCGTCCAACAAAGTCTGTAAATCGGCATCTTCAAACTTTTTCGGTTGCCCTGTGCGGTCTTTATCCTCCAGATCAAAGTCGCCACTTTTGAATCGTCGAAACCAATATTCACACGTTTTAATAGATGGCGCAGATTCCTTATAAGTATCTACGATAAGTCTATGAGCTTCTGCTGCCGTTTTCTTTGCGTCAAAAAAGTATAGTAATAAATGTCGAAAATGATATTTGTCGCGTTCCATATCGAATCGTACTAAAAACGTGCGCGCGTTTACGATAGTTGCGTTACTTCAACTGAGTAGACTACTAGCTTTAACACGCCGCATCAAATATCCAAAAATCTTGTACAGACATGTTGCGACAGGTACTTAAACCTTTCCCTCAAAACTAACCGGAAGACCATTATTTTTACTGTAGTTTGGCAAGAAATTCATCATCATCATCAACAACCTATATATTTCCACACTGCAAGGGCTCCGGCCTACTCTCCTACAGAGAGTGTATGGGACATAGTCCACCACGCGGGACCAGTGCAGATTGATAAACTTCACAAACACCTTTGAATTTCTTCTCAGGTGCAGGATTCCTCGCGATGTTTAGGCAAGAAATTATTGTAAATCAAATATTAAAAATCTATTTCCGAATAAAAAAAGACTTTTAATGAAACTTCATTTCAAAAGCAAAGCATCACAATTCAAAACATAAAAGCTCATCATCGTTTATGTCAGCCAGTATTCCCTCTAGTCGAGCTCCAATTAGTCCGCCATGTACTCTCGGGTGCTAACTATTCGAAATAAGACCTCAAATTAATAGGGATCGCTCCCGACCCCAATTGGACCTTTTCAATTGCCACTAGCGCTATAACCGAATATAATGGGAGTATTGAAAGTTTGGATATTTCACTGTTGCTTTTGAGTTTCCCCGGGAAATTGTTATGAAGCGTTCGGTTGGGTTCTATTTACAGAGTTTGTTTAAGCGACTAACCAACTATTTCTAGTCTATATTTGTTATAAGTGCTTCAATTTAGAACAATTACAACAGGCTTTAAATGTAACAATTTCTTGTCATCGCCATAGGAATTCAAGCATCGATTTAAAAGTCAAACAGCAAGGCTTCTCCAGTACATAATTAACCTCCAAATGGCTCGTAGAAAGCGTTTCGATGTTCCATTCTAACTTTAGCATGCTTGTTAGGGTGTGGAACGCACTGCCGGCGTCCAGGTTGCCACTGGCTCCTTCTAGTCTAGACCAACGCGTACGCATAGCCACATAACTTGCCAGTAGGCCAAGCATTGCTTTATTTCCGAGTAATTTTTGTCTCATTAATTTTTCAAATATAGTATTGATTTTAGGATGCTTTCTCTAAAACGTTAGCACCAAAAACTATTTTCGTTCTTTTATTATTATTGGCAATACAAGTAGAACGATGCTCGGGTACGATATCACCTGATGGTAAGTGATCGTGATGATGTGGTCAAAGATGGTACTAAAAAGATTGTGTGTGCTCAAACGTTGAGGCGAAAAGCTGAGTGCGATAGGAATGTCATCTATGATTTGATGAAGCAGTGATGTCGTCTGTACGTCCTTTTCATGCCCTTGCGTTTTAAAAGGGACGGCGTGGCATAACTTTTTGAATTAAGTGCTATCAAATGTAATTTTGCCTTAGAGAAGCCAGCACTGGCGTCATTTTAGAGTTACATTTATATTATACCCTTTTAGCACTCCCAACGGTGCAATCATCATTAAAAGTTCACGGTCAAAATTCGGCCATTTTGTTAAACATAACACTTTGGACGTTGAGGCCAACTATCAACCGCTTCCGTTGCCTCGTGGTTACATTGTTAGAATTACGGTCTTGAGGTCATAACTTTCTGCCATCAAACAGCAGTATTAATAGCACTGTTAGGTTCCACTACGAAAAGGAAGCGACTTGTGGATTATGGGTTTCCATTGTAAGGATTACCGTCATTTGAGAAAAGGCAAAGTACAAACCCATACATGAAAAATCCGATCTAAGTAGAAATGACATAATTTCTATGCCTAACGGGGTATGGCACTCGCTGGTCGCTTCCGCGGCTCATTCGCTTTGAGTTGTGGTTACAAGGAGTCTTGTGTATAGTATTTTCATGTTGTCTATGTACTCACCTCTTCGCTAGTAACGGGGTGCGTCCTCAGCTTGGATAGTATCGTGAGGGTCTCTTTGTCGTGTCTGAGGTCCGCCTTGCATCCGCACAGCACTATGGGTGCTGACCCGCCGTGCGTCCGCAACTCCCTGTACCACTGCAATATAACAGTTGCTGTTAACTATATAATATATATGTATATGTAATATAAATATATATGAACTTGTTGTTAACTATCAGTATTAGTAATTTTTAAACGACGCCATTTCCGCGCCATATCCCAGTCTCTAAGAGAGATTAAGTTTGTACGTATGCCTTTTCGTATAAAAAATATACAAGAGATGAGAGGCTTAATCCTAACTATCACAATATCTTCTTGCGATTAATAAACCTACTGCCAAGCGAGGCTATCATGACAGAATGCCCTCATGGAAATTCCGTCGTGGCGATCTATGAGGGAGATTATCAATTTAGATAAAACATTGTAAATTAATGAATTACCTTCGCAGCAACGCTGTGTAGACTGTCTGGCTCAGCAACGTTGAAGCACAGCATGAAGATCTTGGCGTCTTGGTATGCTAGTGGTCTCACGCTGTCATACGCTATCGTACCTGTGGGGAAACGAGACAGCTATTTACAATCTGTTCACTTTGTATCTATGAGGGTCTTTTTTCAGAATACATTTTGGAGAGCGCAAGAACTGTTTATGTTGATCCCGCCGCCATAGACTAGAAGATTCAGTAATTTTCAACGCTGAATATGCGGTGGAAACTTCATAGATAAAACCGGCCAAGGGTGAGTCGGATTAAAACACTACCGCGAAATCAAACAAATACATCTAAAACACGTTTGACTTTTTAATTTGTAATTACAAAGTGTCTACCCACGATTTACTAGATATAGCCGTTTATTAAAAAGATGATATGTATTTCCGAGCTTACATAAAAGATCTGTGTGAATTTCATTTCCAAAAACAATTCATTTACCGAGAACCATCCATTATTACACGTACACACAAAACACACAACAATCACACACATTAAACACAACACCCCCTTCTGTAACAGTCGGTTAAAACAGAAGCTCCTGTTTAGTTCAACATACGGAAAGATAAGCAATCGTAAGTTATTCTGACCCGAAACCGAAGTTGATGGAGAAATAATAAACAAGTAAAGTGGCACCGAGGCTGTCGACAAGGGGCTATTCATGTATTACGTAAGACGTTTTGGGGGGAGGGGATCCGATCTAGTCAAATATTTTCTCACAGGTAAGAGGCGTAGTCTAAACAGTAGCTTTTACGTACGATTAAAAGTAAGTTACAATCATAATACAATTTCAAAAAATGCGACCACAACATAGTTATGTTTTGCATAATGCGAATGTGTGTTTGTTTGACTTTTCGCTGTGGCGAAAAGCCCGAAATTATTTCATTTTTTTTATAGAACTAAATGGGTCGGAGGCCGATAGTTCAAATAATAAAATAGATTAAATCAATTACGTGTTTAGTAAGTAGGCATGTATAAACTAATTGTAAGGAAAAAGCAGCAATGAAGGCTATTTTTATTTGTTAAATGGGTCGGAGAAGGCTATTTTTATCCCGATGAAATACGGGATACATGGGTCTCATGGGATAAATTTTGAAGTCCTCGCAAAGGAAGTCGCAAGCAAAAGCAAGTATTTTATAAATGAACATCACCTAAGTTGAAACTTGGGATGTATGGGTCGTGTAACCCGCGGGATTCATTTCCGAATTCAGCGCAAATAAAGTCGCAGGCAAAACGTACTTACGTAATAAATGAACAGCCCCTGAGTAGCTGATACCGACACGTGTTTATCGATATACATAGATTATCCCGGTTTCACCTGCGCGGGCTACATGTTGTAGAGTGGGTTTATTTTGTAACAGGTTCTGGGTTGTGCTAAATATATAAATAGTTTAAATCTAATTCGATTCAACTGTGTTTTCACTACAAGGATGAAAGGAAATTGTTATCAACACAACGGAACATTTAAAAAACAGCTCAAGGAGCACTATTTATCCCTCATTTAAGTAATAAGCAGTTTATATGTATGTATGTATATATTAATTTATATATGTATTTTTATATATGTAGTATTATTTATGTATGTAATACAGTAATGTAAATCGTGTTTTTATTTATTGTTATGCTTTTTTCCCTACATTATCTTCTCTAATATATACTTTTTGTTTTGTTTATGTACATGCATGTAGGTCTACTTACAGTATATTTATTTTTTGAAAGCTGCAGTGTGAGTGCCGGGAGAAATCTCTTGTTAGGGATAGGCAACTCTAATTGTACAATTTAAGTTATAATTGACTTTGTAATTATTATTATGTGCAATAAACAAATATTTGATTCTAATTTTTTTTAAAAACGTCAAAGTGCTTGGCGGTTTGCTAGGTCACAGCAAATGCTCTGCCAACAACCTTTTGCGTTCTCGGCTTCCGAGGCAGTTTAAAAATAGTGTAAACTTCCGAACTGATTCCTATCTACCTTTCTTGTATCTTCTAGGCCAACGAGTACCTATCGAAGTATAGTATAAGCACTCTTTCACACTCAACAGCTTGAGATCTTACAAAAAAAGCTGACTAACGTCGCCCTATAAGATCCCCGGCTTTCACGTAAATTACAACATTACTTATCTACTCTTTGCCGCTGTGTCGCGCTGTAAGTCGAGTTTTATTACTTAAAGCTTTTGGGTCGCCATTTTTCATGTGCCTTTGCCACTATATTTAGCCTACTCCTACAGGTGGTGTCTATTTGCACCTACTTTGTACCTGAGTCTTGTTTTCAACTGAAGCCATTTAAATTCTGTAGCGTTTGTAAGTTTGTGTTGTTAGGATTGAAGAAAAATTGGCCAAGTGCGAGTCGGACTCGCGCACGAAGGGTTCCGTACAGAATATGGATATTTAACATACGGAAAACCATACATAATAATATGCACCGAACAATCCTCTTACGAATGCGCCTCGATTTTCCTTATCAATTTAGTTTTGCAGTAGTAGTAGACGAGTACGACACTAGATGGCGCTAGTTGTATGTTAGATAGCACGTCTCAAAAACTCACGTTTATTGTATGGGAGCCCCCTGAAATATTTATTTTATTCTGGTTTTTAGTGTTTGTTGTTATAGCGGCAACAGAAATACATCACCTGTGAAAATTTCAACTCTATAACTGTCACGGTTCATGAGCTACAGTCTGGTGACAGATGGACGGACAGTGAGGTCTCAGTGATAGGGTCCCGTTTTTACCCTTTGGGTACGGAACCCCTAAAATTAGTTGTTGTGGTATTTATTTATTTAATATTGGTATTTATGTCTGCCTAACAGTACCGTGTTTTCTATTTGTGTAAGAAAAATTCTGCGTTAATTAATTTTGGAAACAAAATTCCGTAGGTCAGTTTTTTTTAATGAAAATTGAATACATATTAATTACATGTGCAAAATGCTCATAAATATGTTTTGTAACAATAAAAAGTTCGACTTGCCGAAACCCGGGATTGAACCGGGGACCTTTAGATCTTCAGTCTAACGCTCTCCCAACTGAGCTATTTCGGCTGTGCCAGGCAATGCGAAATTTTGAAACCTTTGATCATCTCGAGAATGAATTCATGATACAATTGCTTGTCTGGTTGGAATAAATTACATACAAAACCACTAAAACAAATTAATATTTTTAAAGTGAAATATTAAAACATTCAATTTTCTTTGGATTGGCAAGTAAAGATTTACTGAAGAAATTAAGTTAGCGCGAACTTGAAAAATGGTAGTTCATTGCAATTTTGTTAATTGGTTAATAATACTGTTATGTGCGTTTTTTGTGTTATAATGGTGTGATACAGTGCAAAAAGAATATTATTATCAAAGACATGGCTGTATGGTGTTTTTTGCCTTTGCATTTTCCTGTAAGGAAAAATCCTAACAAAAATAATAATGAAGAAATTAGTTACTTTATTTTACAACGGCCAATGGCGAATCGGTCTCGCGCACCTTGTGTACCGATATTTTTATTACCTCGAAATAGAGTTCATTTTCCCGACCGAATTTTTTAAAACTTTACGAGATATTGATATATTACCTCGTTTAAGTTTTACTGTAATATTTACACAAAGTCCTGTCTAATGTCATAATTACAGAAAGAAACGTGGTCCGTGCGAAGAATTCCAGTAAATCATTAGCGGCACACATAACAACAAAACAATATTGTTATTTTGCAGCCCAGCTTATTATTTTGTCGACATTCTCATAAACAGTATTTCTTAATTGCTTACGTAACACCTACTAACTGTGTTCTCTTGGTGACTACCCGACTTCATTTCTAGACAGGGGCTCTCAACCACTCACACCCGTTCACCCCATAAATATTCTAACTGAAAACCGACTATATAATTCATTTAAATTCTATTTTATTTTATCAGAAAAAATTAACAGATATTTACATCTATACTTAAAACTAATTATATACTATATATAAGCCATTATAAAGTTTTCACCTACTGGTAATTCAGAAGTTATATAAATACAACTTAAAACACTATTATATAAACACAAGTTGTTTAAACAAATGTATGTAATAGATAACGTTTTTATCTCTCTATGAAATGTAAGGCAAAACAAACCAAAGTCATAAGGTTAGTTAATCGTATTGAAGTAGTCTCGGTGTCTAAAACAAAAGTCTTTAATCAGTGCATGTTGCCAGTGATGACATACGGAACCGAAACGTGGTCCTTTACTGTGGGACGAATACGAGCAAGCTATGGACGAGCTATGCTCGGAATTTCTCTAACTGATAAAATCCGAAATGAGAAAATCCTTAGACGAACTAACTGACATAGTCGAGTCAGTGAGCTGAAGTGGAAATGGGCAGGCCACATCGCTCGAAAAACCGATAACCGGTGGCGACCACGTACCGGGAAGCGTCTATCGGTCCGTCCCCCTACTAGATGCACCGACGACCTGGTTAAGGTCGCGGGGAGTCGCTGGTCAATGTGGCATACAATGAAGGAGCCTATATCCAGCAGTGGACATTTCCCGGCTGATGATGAAGTAGCCTTCAGCCATTATTTTTGCTTTACTGGTATTAAACAGATCAGTCGGATCATGTTTTTTAGCTAGGTATTTTTGGTAATTTGTAGAATATAATGGCACATGAAGAGTTTGGTGTTGTCTAAAAAGTCTGGATCGTGCAATAATGTCTTTTTGCAAGAGTTGAGACAGATATATGCTAGTTAGTTACATATTATGGTCGCGTCAGGTATCGCAATATGGCTCAAAATTGTACAGGAATACGAGAAACGCGTGGAAGTATCAAGTTGAAATTAATTTCAAATACTCAAGTCTACAATCCCTTGGATTTGAGAAGAAAATCAAACTTCCAAGGTAATCAACAATAAACACTCGTTTTAGGAATAATCGTTTCTGAAATCGTGAAAAAAGGTATCTATTTTTAAAAACAACAACAAATTATCGATATTTAAAAAAGGAATAATACGAAAGCGGGCCTCAATCACTAGTAGTTGTCGACCTCTGCATTAGATACCGAACGAGCATTAGCGCGTCGCTAGGTTTTAATGAAGCCGTATCATAATTTAGGAGACAATCTAATATAAATTAATTTGGCGGAGATAGCTACTAGATAAATAATGTACTGGGAAGGTAATAGTTACGAGGCGTGGGTCTGGCAATATGTGGGTATATTATATAGGTACGATTTGGGTACGAGTATATTTGTATAGATGGAAAGTAAAATCTTTTTATAGATGGAAAATAAAGGGTAGTAATCACTGCGTAATGAATGCGTATACATATTATCATCATAAACAGCCTACACATGTCTCCACTGCAAGGGCTCAGGCCTACTCTCCTACAGAGAGTGTATGGGACACGCGGGCCCCGTGCGGATTGTTAGAGCCTGCGCGCACTGCGGCAGCAACCTGTGCGGTTTGCTTCCGCAAAAATCTGTGATGTATGAATCACAGCTGAGCTGCACGCACTGCGGTTGTTCAACCGCAAACGTTTGCAGTTAAAAAATATGTGATTTGCCACAGATTTGTCGCGGTGCGCCGCTGCACCGTTTATTTGCATCATAGGAACTTGTATTAAACCCCGCGCACTGCGGTGTAAAAACCGCACCCGCAATTCGCTGCACCGCAGAGCGCGCTAGCATGTAGACTTCACACACACCTCTGAATTTCTTCTCAAGTGTGTGCAGTTTTCCTCACGATGTTTTTCTAAAAGCCAATGGTAATGATTTATATCATTGGTACGAGCCAGGATCGAACCCAGACCTACTCGTAGATTGTTCAAGGACTGACGCTCTACCTAACCGAACTACCACGGCTATTATTGATATATTTCTATTGATCTCCGTCTACGATGACCGTCTCCGGGATGGTAATATTGCTGTCCGAATTTTCATCGATGCCTTTTATTAATATTCGTATCCAATTAATATCCCTTGCAAATGGCGTGTACCACAAGCAATGTGGAATCTCATAGAATATTCAAACTGTTCAGATGGAATCATTGACCCGCTTGTTTACATTGCCGGGAATATGCGTACACTTCAGGACACGGTTAGAGACCATTTTAACCCCGACGCAAAAAAGAGAGGTGATCTAAGTTTGACGCCAATGTCTATGTATGTCTGTGGCATCCTAGCTCTCGAAACTTTGATGCATTTTTTTACGTGAAAGCAAGGTTTCCTTGCGGTGATTCTTAACTATATTTGGTAAAAATAGATTCAGTAGTTTGAAGAGTATCAGCTGATATTATGAATTTTTAGGCATAAAATAGCATATAATAAGAATTTATTTAGGTATAAAGTAGTAGTAGTTTTAAGATAATTGATGTGAAACATCTATAGCCGCACGTAAAACAAATTTCTGGCGTGGCGACGCATGCCGTGGCGACGCGTCGCCACGCTATATGATGGTGTATATATATACAGTATATTTATTATTGATATGTATAATTTACGATCTTTAGTAATATATTACAATAACTAGCTAAGATTCTTAAGTTTACTAGTATATTAAAGCCAATTAAAATTTTCTGTATATTTTAATAACATATTTTTTATAAATATTTCAGTACCCAACAATCATCACAGGGGTCACAAAATATTATTATTAAAACTGGACATCACCAAGACCAGTTAAATACAAGACATACTATTAATGTTATGTAAGATTTTATTAACTTATTCATCTAATATACAATCTCATACAAGAATATACTAATTTTTTATTTTAACTTCTTTTAACACTTAAAAATCGTAATATTTTATATTATCATTATGCCATATTTAGTTTATATCGCAATCTGTTCTTTTCAATCATATTACTTTTACTAAATAATGTCGATGTTTCACATCTGCCAGGCGTCCCGTGACGGATCACATTTTTTTGCATAGTCATGTTGATAGTCACATTAAATTAAAACATGTTGTTAAAATGTTTAACAATTTACAACATGTACATGCCTCAAAAAATGGAATAATCAATGGGGTCGATGTGTCAGGTATCAAGTTTCGGGTTCAAACGTCAGGATAGACGTTAATTAGCCAATCAAACAGCCAAGGAAGCCGAGAAGGTTATATTTTTCGAGAGTATGTATATAATTGTTTGGCAATCTCTGTGGCCTAAAGAGGTGTCGTTAGATTCGTATTTACTGTGAGAGTCAGACCGGATATATCAAATTCATAAAATAATAATGACGCACTCATGTTTTTTTTAAATTTACTTTTCATTCACTTGTTGCTATACTTTTCCAGTCCGCCATTGGACGGGAGCAATATTGGGCGTACGTTTGGTTTCCAGCGCAGTTCTGTCTGACCAAATGCACATGACAAGGTTAGAATGTGCCGAATCGAAATAATTGAACCAAACCCTCACCACTTTAATTGAAGCAATAGCGCCATGTTTGATGGTTTGAGAAGCTCTTTTATTTGTGTTTTAGTTTTATTGTTAAAGTCTCTAGATTTAAGACTTATATGGTTTTCACATGGACACGGGAAGCACCAGCTTTCAAATAGAAAAAGAATCATCCAAATCGGTTCAGTCAGTCAAAAGTCATCAGAGATAACAAAATAATAATAATTAAAAACATACCCGTCGAATTGAATAATTATTCATATATTACTCATCCATTTTTGACGTCGGTTAATAATGATAGGAATCGAATCCGGGACATCCGAAAGTGAAGCGTCATCCAACGTTGTAGCCACTAGGCTATGGAAGCGATGTCAAATTTATTTGATCAAATCCAAGTTAATGAAGTTCACATTGATCAAATCTATATTGGACGAGTGTAATGGGGCCCTAAAATAATTCTCATAATTCTCAGTGACAGCCGTGAGCCGCGTGAGCAATAAAACAAATGAATATTTACATAGAGTTGTTATCTCTGGTGAACATTCATATTCCGCGCTGGCAACTTTCCTATTAATGCCATGACTAATGGCAACATTTGAATTAAAGATCTATTATTACTTTTATATTCACCGACATAGCTCGACGAGTCAGTGAGCTGAAGTGGCAATCGGCACATCGCTCGAAGAACGGATAATCAAATCAAATATTTATTTATTTCCACAAAAATAATAATTTAATTTTTTTGACGTAAATGTAGTTATATAAAACAAAGACAAATATACCTTTTTGTTAGAAAATTGTTTGGCTTTTAGGTTTGTAACATAAATTGAGCCACTGCTGCCGAACTAGGTGGAACCTGTGCTTCAGCTAGCAGGGCCGATCCTCCAGGATGGGGAGTAAGTTCTCGAATGGAGACCACGTACCGGAAAACGTGTACTGAGCCGTCCCTCGACTAGATGGACCGACGACCTAGTAAAGGGACTGCTCAATAGAGAAGGGGCGTATGCTTTAAATTATATAAAAAAAACTGATCTGATCTCTCCTGATTGTAATGATAAGGGTGTAGAGTGGAAACGTGCTTACCCAGAAGTCTTTAGATAATGTAATGGAAACGATCTAGACTGGCATAGAAAGGTCGTGATTTGTGTCGTCTAAACCGTCAGAGTAACGATAGTCACACAACCGGGAATCGAACAAGGTACTCAGGATGCGTATTTTTAACTAGCTTCCGCCCGCGACTTTGTCCGCGTGTACTTCAGGATGTATTCGACTTGTTCGATAGGCACAGTTGACGTTTATGACAAATTATTATTTAAACCATTTAAACCATTTATTTGCCACAGACAAATTACACATACAAACACACACACATATATAAAACTAATTCAAACATTTACACATTACTATAATTACACATTAAAATGAGAAGGTTCTGTGGCAGGAGCTGTCTCAGCACCCGTCATGCAGCATGCTGCACAACACCGATGTTCAGCCAGACCCTATTCTAACAATAGTATAACAAACTTGCACGCAGCGATACACAAATATAATTAACTTACTTAACTAACTAACTTACTTACTTATACACACAACTCTAATTAATAATATAATATTATACAGCATAAGGTACAAAATAGTGTTTATTCTGTTACGTAGTCTAATAATTATTGCATTTTATTATTATTTTTATTAATTATTCGATTTTATTATTTGACATACTAATTTAATTTGACATACTATTTGAACATATAAATTTGACATCATTCATAATTGAAATTTAAAAAAAATGGACTGATAGTCTGGATTAAATAGTTTTCATTTCATTATTAATCTTATAAAACTTTTTTTTACACTGAATTTTTTGTATTATTTTGGATGACCGTTGGATGGTAGCACACCCTGAAGCCTCAACCTAATAATGCGCTGGCTCTGTTACCTTTCACACCGGAACAGTGCTATTAACACTGCTCTTTGGCGGCAGACTTAGGCAACATGGTGGTAGCTAGCCAAGGCAGAATAACATCACATGGTGCTAAAGGTTATGTCTTCCAGTTAGCACAATTCTCTAAAATAGGGTTCAAATCCCGGACGAGACCCCAAAATTGTAAGGATGGGTCTGGCGGATTTACACTCGTAACTCTGTTTAAATCTTTATTTTTACCGCTTTTATTTTATTTTACATTTTTCTCGTATTTTTTACGCAAGTCTTTCATTCGTCGTCGATCGTCGTCTCTTGTTTTCTTCCTGCCATTCGTTTTCTCTTTCTCTCTTATCAATTCAATCACATCATGTTCTCTTTCACTCACTTTCTTCTAAAATCTGTTATGCTTTCATCTTCTTTTATACATATATCCATCCCACATAAATATATCTGAAATGCATGTATTTTTCCTTGATTGTGTAAACAATGTACAAGGAGTAATATAAACCGTATTTAAAGCGTCTCTTTGCTTAGGTTTTGTTATCTCGACCGCGAACAAGGCCTTCCGCCATACAAGGCCAAGGTATCCAAAGCCTTTAATCTCTGCTCATGTAAGACTTCTAAGTATTAGGCTTCTTGACGATTAATTTAATAATAAATACAGGTATTTTTGGAGGTCAGCTGAAGTGCAGTGCAGGCCACATCGCTTGAAGAGTAAAAGTTGTAGAGGCGTCCTACCCGACGGATCGATGACATAGGTCGCAGGGAGTCGCTAGATGCCAGTGACTCGGTAACGTTCATTGTAGTATGCCATGGAGGCCTACGTCCAGCAGTGGACGTTTCCCGGCTGATGGCGGAAAAAGAACCGACGGCATCACACAATCGTACATACATTCGTACGCACTTTTCTCTTGTACATCGGTAGTCGGGTATATTAAAGTAGCTTACCAGAAGTGTCCCACACTGAGTAGCTGACTCTGTAGTCGGCCACACTGCTCGTGTAGCCGTATTTCTCGAAGCCGGTCGGTGTGTACGCCTGCGACAAAATAAATAGATTATTAGTAATGGTTAAAAGTGTAGTTTGTGCGCCATAGTCTCACACTGTCTCGTGTGTCTATAGGTTGGTTTGATAAACAGATAAAGTCAAGTGAGCCGTGGGCGAGTGTAGATTTTTAGTAGTACTGTACACGTGGGCATTGCCAAGCCAGTGAAGTGGTAGATTACGTCATAGGGACGAATTCCTACAAGGGGGTTTAAATTACCTTTTTCAATTCAATTCAAATCAGCTTTATTGCACACAAAAAAGAAGAAAAAAGAACATATATATATAAAAGGTACATGAAGGCGGCCTTATCGCTAAGATCTCTTCCATGCAACCTTTTTCGTACTGATTCTTTCGAATTTTCGATGATTTTTTTGACTAAGTAGGTGCTAAATCAAATTTTTTACGAAAAACTGACGAGCTCGAATCTCCATTCAAACGCAGTTACGTCCTTATTTTTGAACAACACGTTGCATCATCATTAAATTTGGCAAATATAATAAGATGAGATATATCTTATGCTTCAATTAGTTTATGACTCTTGAAATTTTATTATAAAGAAAATAGACCGAGTATAAGTTTTGCATTTTAGACCACCAAAACCCTGTTCAGTTCGGCTGAATATTACGTCCAAAATATGGTTTAGATTTAAGTCAACCCCTATTCTAGATATTGATTAAACTATGTAGTTTCACACGAAAAAGGATTTTTCGAAATTGATTTTGTGGTTTTCAAATGAAAACGAATCTACGAAAATCTGTTTAAAAAACTACAAAATTATGATGCTAATTTGCAGCCGGAACTAGCGCGGGGAACGGCAGGGGGGAAAGGGCGGGGCCCCCTATTTGTTCTAGGTTTTCTTTCTAGCGCACTGTCTCACTCTAGGTGAAACAACAACATTTTGAAGCGATGGGCGCGTGATCTCAGCGGGGAGATTCCCTCCCCAATAACAGTATGAGTTCAGAGCCTCAGGCCAATTTTAGTTTAAAATTACATATTACAGTACAAAGCATTTCTATGTATTTAAACCTTTGTATAAAGTTTAACTAGCTCTAGAAATGCATCGTTCTATCGTCGAGTTAAATCAACTGTAAGTACACAGTGGTGCAAGTCACGAGCGGGTGCGATAATTGAATACCCATAAATGTGTTAGCTTGCTAAACGCCAGTATCACAAGAGCAGTGGCGAGGCTAACACAATGAGTTCAATTTGTTGTCTCGCTTCCCCACTAACAATAACACGTAAGGGCGAAAGGATACTCGTAACAATCAGCGCGCTACGTCGACTCTCTTATCGATTTTGATTGCTTTATGTCTCAATTAATTTATAAAAAAAATATTGGTATAAGATATAGAAATTTTAAAGCTGTCATATTATTACCCCAACTTTTGATAAAGTTTAATTATGTAAGTGTAAACAAAGTAAAGTTTGTTTTAAAACCGTCATATTACCGTTTTGGAGGTTACTTTGGGATTTAATTGTACTAAGCGAAGTATTATGAAACGAGTTTCGACGTCTGTCTTATCGCGGATAGTGTCCTCAACATTCATATGTATTTGTGCCACATCTACAAATCTCAGAGTTTCTCTTAAAAGTATCATAATTCGGGGATGTCTGGGTCATAAAACCGCTCGTCGATTTTTAGCTAGTACCCAGAATTCGTGCGCACTGCCGAGCCAATGAATCGATAGCTGGAATGTATTGATCAACTCCTAAACTAATCATCCCCAACGCTCCAAATTGAAACTGACTTCGCCTGTGACTTGTACCCCAGGAAAAGTGCAATGCTCGCAAATACCGTACTTTTACAAGTGGGAAGTGCTCTCACGAGCTCCGACTTGAACGGTATCGGAGGAGATGAGGGCGACGAGTGCCAGTGGAATTCAACCGCTGCTGGGCACCTAAGGAGATTACAAGCTTTTCCGAATAAAAAACTTGCACTGAGCAATTGCATTTGTTTTGTCTAATTCTTTTTAGTCGGTAAGCCTGATATTACTTAGAATGTTAGTTTGTTACAGTTTCACATGTGAAACGCCTTGGCTTCTACTTTGTACCATCATCATCAATCGTCCACTGCTGAACAAAAAAGCTTCCCCCATCGATGATGATGATCCCGAGCCGCTAGCATCCAGCGACTCCTGGTACCCGTTTCTCAGTACGTGATCGCCACTCTAGAACTCTTACTCCTCATCGGTTCTTCGAGCTATGTGGCCTCTCATTTCCAATTCAGTTCACTAACTCGTCGAGCTATGTCGGTGAACTTATTTTATTAGTCGGTTAGCTCGTTTGGGAGCTATGGTACCACATACAAAATACAGAGTCACAGACGCAGGCGTCAAACTATAGCAAAGGAGTACATACGTCGCAGAGCGTTAAAAAACATTTTTTTTCTCGAGTGGGTTTGATGCTACAACATGTTGGTACAGCGACCTTTACAGCTTCACCGGAACATTTTGTCGAGCTCGGAAGATGCTTAGACGTTGCTTTTGAAATTTTACTTGCAACTGGTCTAAGGGTGCCCGTTTAGGCTTGACCTTGGCTTAGGACTGTTGCTTATTGGTAAGAGGATCGAAACCAACGGTAAAAACACAATTACCAAATGAAAGTAAATATATATGAATTACAATTTCGAACATTAAAATATAAGAATTTTTAAGTGTGAAGGCACGAGCGGTCCTTCATCAAGGCAATCCATGGTTAGGGCTTCAGTATGCGGGTGAGGAACTTGCAAAATATAGGTCGGTTGTCAGAAATTTATTGAAACAACCCGAAAATCAAGGCACGAATTAAAACAATATGATATTTAGACCAAACTCCAGCAATTATCACGGTCAAAAACCATCAGATGATGCAGATTGACAGCGATTCGTCGAGATCATGGTGATAAGCATTTTTCGATTAGGCGAGTTAATTTTTTATTTTTATTCTACTTTTAAAATGTATTATTTATTATATTTTCTATTATTATGTATCATATTGGTACAATGTGTAGAAATTAATAGCACTGTTAGAAAAAGAAAAAAACAACTGTATACGTTATTTACTCAAGTTTAACCTTCTGTTAAGTAAGTGCTTCGCTTTTCTTTGAAATTTTCAATTGTTTAATAGTGAGGACCTGTAATTGGCTTTCTGTAAACTATTTATTGTATTATACTTTTATTATTAGCTGTTGGTCTTCCGAAAAAAATAAAATAAAAAAAATAAAATAAACGAAACGAAACGAACGAATAAAACAATACGGCCGCTCCGCGACCATCGACAAGACGCTTCGCAAGAGTTCGTTCATTCGCTCTCGACCCCTTTTCCATACACACGCTGACATGTTTATGAAAGCCATGGTACTCGTAGCTCAGTTGGGTAGCGGGTCAGTCCTTGAACAATGCGATCCGTCCTGGCTCGTACCAATGAGTTCCAATTTCTTATTTAGAATTTATGTACGAATTCACCGCCTCCGTGATACATCAACTCCTCCGCAAGAGACTGGCTCAGAAAATGACCGTTACCGTATACACGTGCGCGTGTATACAAACGTCTTCAGTTCGATGTGTGCTGATATCACGACATTTGTTGCAAGTGTCCGGTCTGTGCCTCCGTGGTGCAGTTGTCTGAGCGTTAGATACAAGTATCGGGTTCGATTCCCGGTTGAGATATTTATGATGGCTCAACAACTCTGACAACAAGGGTTTGTGAGGTCAGTCGTCAATCTTACAACCTACACGGTAATGAAAGAAGTCCTGGTCATGTCGGGCACCATTTCCCATAACCATTCCATCTTTTAGGTCAATCAGCTACATCAGTCTATCTACAGATAGACACCGGAGTGATTCTGTAAGGGTTCGGTTTTTCATCGGTTATTCGGAACCCTAAAAACAACTTCTAATGCCTTTCATTTTCCAGTGTTGTTCACCTCAGAAGAATCACATACACCGTTTCTTATTGAACCCAAAGTCAAAGGGATTAAGTTTTACGAGGTGCCTGAACCTGGAGATGTTATTAGACTTAACAAATAACGTCTGCAAACTTTTATTCACATGTGTATTTACTGCGACATAATAATGTTGAAAGCCATACATCGGGTATGTAATTTAGCTGCAAAGTTAAGTTGGTTTTTCGATCAGAATTACATTATCGGCAGAGCATATTACCGTACCTATTATTTATGATTTTCGTTTTGATAATTATACTGTACGCAGCCCTCGGTGCGCGAGTCCGACTCGCACTTGACCGATTTTTCTTCACAGTTCCAATCTATATATATAAAAAGCTAATGTTAGTACGTTCAGACAGGGTTTTCTCTATCACAACCAACTCCGATTAACTTCCCGTTGAGGTAGTGAACACCCCTTGGTCTCCTGCTGAAAGTTGAGTTCCGCGATGGGTGGAAGTGGGTGGTTGTGGGTGGCAAAAAAGTGAACTTCACATGAGTGAAGAGAGAACTTCTGGAAAATTCTGAAAATATCTGTAATGATCTAGAATTGTAGAAAGATTACATTTATGCCAAAATAAATGTCCACCCGTGCGAAGCCGGGGCGGGCGGCTAGTACATCTATATATATTCATATATGAATATGACACATATGTCAAGTTATAAACTTTCCCGGTGATTACTGAGCCTCCATATTTTGTATTCATTACGGCGAGGTCTCGGTCTAGACTAGACCTTTCACTCCGCCCTGACACATCGTCTTAATTACAGTGTCGTTCATCATTCCTGGCGCAGTAATTTGTCATACAACGACAAGATACGTGGCTTATGTCTGATATGTGTGTTTTGGAACCTTGTTCAGTAGGTAAATGAAAAAAATAAGTAGGTTCTCAATTCGAAGGGTATGGTTTTTTAATGTTTGTTACCTCAGAACTTTTGACTGGGTGAACCGATTTGGATGATTCTTTTTTAATTTGAAAGCTGGTGCTTCCCGTGTGGTCATAATCCGGTCTAGTTCTGCCAACGGCATCCATGAGAAAACGATATGAATCTTAGATTTGCCTTAATAAAAGTTAACTTATAGGGAAATTGAAGTCGGTTTCCAGTTCTTTTTGAACGCATTTACTTGTTGTTACTCCTCATTTTTTAAAGTCGGTTAAAACAAGTTGGGTTCTACAATATGGATCGATCGTGTCATGGCGTTTCAAAACACGAATCAAAACGTATTTCGAGTTTCGTGAAGGTCCTCTCGCATGTAGTAGTGCACGCATTCGTCTACCTCTGAGTTCGTGAGCAGTATGGGAAAAGATAGATTTCAAAAATCGAGCGTCTGGGTCACAACTGTCAAAGTTACTTCCGTTTAGTGAATTCGAAAGTTGGCAACGGTTTTGGTGACATAAGTCAAACATCACAGTTTAAAAAATCAAGTATAGTGATAGCATTGTGTTATAGTAGAATTATTTTGTCCGTGCAGTTGGGGTCATAAATCATAGCTCGGCCACAGCGCGGCTAGGGCGGTGAGCATGATGCGCGGGCGCAACGCCATTATCGATAAAAACAAATGAGTCATCGAAGTCACACGGCGCAATGCGTATAGTAGGTACACAATTTATCATCATTATATAGTTTTAAATGAGGGAGCTACATGATGGTAAGTTTTTCAAAGCTACAATGTTGGCAGCAATGAAAGCACGGGTGGGTGACGTGACACATGGGTCCGAATAAATAAGCATTGATTCCATTCTAGTGACAGCAAATTCCGTTCTAGTGTCAATTTTTTTGATTTATGTTTTTACAGCGTGCATCTACGCAGCCCTGTCGCTAAAAATGATTGTTTAAAATCTATATTATTCACGTCTCAAAGATTTGTATTGAAATCACGATTTTCGACTTTCCACTAAAACTTTAATATTCCCATAAAAGGAGAAATAACACCGCCATCTGCGTAAAACGGAGCGTTAAAGAGGTTGTAAAAATGCATTCCAGCACCGAGATGCAGCTAGAAATTGCTCCATTTTATGTGGCGGAGGTATGTAAATCCCGTTCTCTACTATTTTTGCGCTAGATGTTTGGTTCAAATGTCTGATATTATAGACCTGCCTTACCTGACCTGACTTAAAATCTTGAGAATGTTTCATTTCCATATACCTCCTAGAAGCCGAGTTTTTACATTGCACCCCATGCGAAGGGCGCGTCGTCGCTAGTAAAATATATAATACGTAACAAGATGATTACTGATGATGATGATAGGCACCACTCCCAGGCAGATCAAGAATCTTCCGGTCAAACCGGCACACCGGGGGATGCAATTTGAACAGAAGTGACACTCTCTGGGATGGGAAAGGAAAATGCACCAACCACAGCCAGTGAATCACAGTCGACCGATAAATGCAACCTTGAGGCAACATGAGTTTATTGGATCACGGGATATTATGAGCGTTGATGATTTGGCTTGATTGTGATGATCGGGATTTTGATGATGTCATCCGAAGGTTCAGGCGACAATATAATAATAGGATTACTCATAGCTAATTAAAAACCGGCCAAGTGCGTGTTGGACTCGCGCACCGAGGATTCCGAACAGAATATGGATAATAAAAATACGAAAAATCATAAATAATATGCACCGAACAATCCTTTAACGAATGCGCCTAAATACCATTTTCGATTAGTTTTGCTTCTCGTCACAATTCCCGTTACTAATACTTTGAAACGCACGTCTCAGAAAATTTCATTTGTTGTATGTTCCCCCTTAAATATTTATTTTATTCTGTTTTTTTTTTAGTATTTGTTGTTATAGCGGCAACAGAAATACATCATCTGTGAAAATGCCTAACTATCACGTTTCATGATATACAGCCTGGTGCCAGACGGACAGACAGACCGATGGTTGATTAGCCCTTTGGGTACTTAACCATAAAAATGGCCAAATATTAATTTTTCATAACATTCTTACCCTCAATTCATCAGATATTTATTTGACTTTTTATAAACAAATCTTACACAACACATGCCCCAGTAAAATATATAAAAGGCAACCCGTAGCCGTTTGTAGTGGCTCTTGAAGCAACCGTCTGCGTCCCCGCCCGAGGCCGTTACTTTGAAATATCGCACAGTCACCCTACTCCACTCTCTGTTCACAAACAGACGCAAAGAGATTGTATCGAAAGTCGATTTATTTGCTTTTTCATCGTTAAGACCTTTCTGGGTAAAATATAACGTAGGTAACATCAATGCAAAAGAATTGCAAGCAGAAACTTTATGCAGTACTAGTAAGTTGCTTGGAGTTATTTCTTAGCAGAAAATAGACAAATAAATGGACGTTTCTAGTCAAAGTGTAGGTAAAATTATTTATCAGTGGGACTCTAAATAGGCGAGCGGTTCTCAAACTTTTAATACTACGGAACCCTTAACAAATTGGTTGTATTTTAAAGACTTAGCCCGTAGTTTCCGCAGAGCATTTTTGTTATTGAAATATCTGCTCTAAATCGTATAATTTCAATAAACAGTAAATAATCACATTAAATGAAGCATGTTATTGAAATGTTTAACAATTTAAAATATTTGCATGATTTTAAGAGGGTATGCTGGTGTCAAAGCGCCCATAAAAACGTAGTCCAGTCATATTTTGAGTATTAAGCTATGAAAATCTATGAAATTTTCAAGACACAATCTAGAAACAAATATCTGTGTCGGTGGTGAGTCAGATTTTCGTTTAAATATATACTTCGAGAGTTACAGGGCGTCAATGAATTGTATTTTACGGTGATAAAAAGCCCCAACTTTGAACCTGATTTACAAGAGTATGAATCGATTTAGAACAATTTGGAAAACCACCGACATCTGAAATTTCATTAGTATACTGTATTAAAAAATGGTTACATAATATACTGTATCCTTCAAATGATCCCTGGACTACGATACATCCAAATAACGGGTGGATAACTTCGCGTAGTGTATGCTGTCTCACCGTACGCGCTCGGGTAGGATAGGGCTCGGATAGGGACAGCTACAAAACAATCCAAATTTGAACGCGGCCACGTGGTCTTACCAACATAGCCTCTGAAATATCTAGTCAGACACCAAATCCTTCCTCCAAATCAAGCGTCAACTAATCCTCGGCAGATATTACAGCATATCCACAGAACATACTATCCCCTTATTATATTTACATAATAAATGCTAACAGTTAATTTGTAACATTTGCGCATGAATATTCTGTAACTTTCGGAGCGAAGGAACATTTCCCAAGTGTTCCCACCGACAAACTTTAGCACAATTTATTTACACGGGCATGTTTGAATGGATGGAGCGCCTGTGTAAATGTACACGTCATAAATTAGTGATTTAAATATGATCTTTATTTTATAAGATCTAATAGAGACTGCTACTCGTATGTTAGTGGGCTGCATGTGGCTTTACCTACAAATGTAAGTTCTAGGTTCGTGGGAAATACGATCGGCATAAAATATAAAGTAAGCCATGACCAAACTTTATATAATAGAACATCGTCCAAGCAAACCTAAGTTTCAAACCACTTAGCAAATAATCACTGGTCCAAACATGGTCGAAACCACGTCGAAACTATGTCCTCAGTGGCATAATTATACTACGTGCAAATTGATGTAATTTTCACAGATAATAAACTAGTGGTTAAAGAAACTGAAATGAAAAACTATAGATTTAGAAAGGCCAATAGATAAAAATCTATCGCCGCATTTACTATCTGTCCATCTAGAAGAGGGTTCTACCCGGTATACATCTCCTAGTACCAGCTGGGCGACCGAGCTTTCTACGGAGTTTTGGGCCAGAAGTAAAATTTCCTTTTTAATTTAGCTTAAAACAACAACTAGAAACTTCAATAAATAATAATAAAAAAAAGCAAAAAACTTTGTATCCGATCGGGATTTGAAACCAGACACATGTGATTGTCAATGTTGCGCCTTGGCCGCTTGACCTCAGCGACCTTAGTGAAATTAGCGACTATATTTTGTGTATAACACGCCTATTTCCAGACATAAAATCTATATCGATTTCTTACCCCCAAATTCCCCACATCTAAAATTTCAGCAAAATCGCTAGAGCCATTTCCAAGATCGATAGTATACATAAATAAATATACAAGATTTGGTCACCAAGCGGATAAAAAGTTCCTTTAAATTTACTTTCACTCGCCATACTGTAACAAAGCAGTGCACCTCACTTCCTTTGACCCGTTTACTTTTTCAACTTCCCGCCAATTCCGTTGTTCCAAAACCAAATCACACTTTTTAATTGGTTCCTGATTCATGCGCACAAAATATATGTAACCTTATTCCCAAACGCTATGGTAGGATTTCTGAAAAATCCCGTTAAATATCAGTTGGAAAGCGCGCTCCCAAGATTTCCATTGACCAACGATTAAGACCTCTCTCGTAGTGATCTCTCGCCTGCCGCGAAGTTCAATTATAATTTGATGGTTAGTCATTCATAAATGAATGCGTTTCAAGTTGAATGGTCAACGTGGGAGGGTTTGGTGTAAAATAACTGGCTGGTTTATAAATAAAGTCTGGGCGACCGGGCTTTGCTCGTAGTTCTTTAAAAAAATATTTATTTCTGCCCCTAAACATAAAACAAAAATAAAAGCAATTTTCCAACCGGGATTTGAACGCGGATATCTCGGACGGAATGACACGTATGAAACACTCGGCTAAAGTGATTATGTTTGACAGCGTGAAATTTCCCATCATATTTTGCGTTGAATAATGCGAAAGAAAAAGCGCATGAAAACTCGAAAACGCGCGTTTTCCCAGACATGAGACTAATCTACATCGATTTTTCGCTCCCGGATACCCCCAAATACCAAATTTCAGCGAAATCACTGGAGCCGTTTCGGAGATCCGAATTATATAATAATATATGTATATACAAGAATTGCTCGTTTAAATGTATAAGATTGGAAAATACCAAGCATGAAAATAACATTGTTATAGAAATAATATCTTTTTAGGGGTCCCGATTCCTATCAAAAATTGAGCCCTTAAAATCTCACTTTGGCGCCTGGAATAGATGGGGAATGCAGGCAATAAAACGGGGTTTCCAATATTCCATACAGAGAAATAATTATCAAAGGAATAGCTTCTTTCTAAAATCTAATACTAGGTGCCACACACAATTAGAAATCATGAATAGGAAAGGCTAGTTGGGCGTGTAAAATTTATGAAAGTCCATGATTACTTGCGAAGCGTCGGTGGCGCAGTGGATAAGGCGCGGACTTTCAATCTGAGGGTTCCGGGTTCGAATCCAGCCGTGTACCTATGAGTTGTTTTTCAATTCAAGTACATTATCCGATTGCTTGAACAAGGCATGTGTAGTCCGCCAATCCGCACTGGGCCCGCGTGGTGGACTACGGCCCATACACTCTGTATGAGGGTAGGCCTGAGCCCCTGCAGTGGAGAGGTATATAGGCTGTTGATGATGATACCAAATGATGATAAAAATACACTTCACAATTTATGACCACCTCCGTGGCTTACGGCGTATGTCCTATTGCGTTTGGATTCATCCGGAGGTCCCGGGTTCGATTTATTGGAGTACCGTCTAAAGCAGCAGTAACCAAAAAATATATTATCTTAATATTAATCTAAGCAATGTAGGTAGCTAGAATAATAATTTCAAACGTGACCTAATACTGAGAGCTTACACGAGACTTAATCTTGTTATGGAGAATCGCTGAACCTAGACGCGAGGTTGTAAGTATTTCAGGCACGTAAATATACAGTATCTACTTTTCTCGGTTGTCAAGGGAAAGAGTTTTCGAGTGGCAACTACGTACTGGGAAACGTGTGCCGGGCCGTCCTCCTTCCAGATGGGCCGACGAACTGGTGCGTGGGATAAGGTCCCTAAGAGTCGCTGGATGCAAGTGGTTCGGGACTGGCCATTGTGGCTTACTACGGAGGAGGCCTATGTCCAGCAGTGGACGTTTCTCGGATGATGATGGAGTTATTCTTCCCTTTGTTTGTTTGTTATTTACTAGCTTTTGAAGCTATACCAAAGAGCACAAAGACTTAGTGATCTACGCTAAAACGTCATGAGTCAAGAGTAGGGAAAGACAAACAGACTTAATTTAATATTAGTACGGATTATGCATACCATGGGCACTGGCCGGACACTTCAAACAAATGTCGTGATATCGGTTCCTATTCCCATTGAACGGATGACGTTTGTATACACGCGAATGTGTGTGTGAATTCACGTACGAACAGGGCGGGTCGACGGTCGTTTCATCTCACCAAATACTACAAATAGCCTTTGTTTATTTACCTATAAAGCCTACCTACCTATATAACTACCTACCTACCTATATACCTACAAATTTAGTTCCAGAACTTTATTTAAATTCGTGAACAGAAAATTACAGTGATACATTTTTAAAATCGCTAAACTGAGCATCAGTTTGTAGGCGAACAAATGCACTGGATCCTTGAACGGGTCACTTTCTTGCGGGGAGAGGTGAAGTATCGCGTATCAGTGGGGCGATGAACGTCTGTTCTTTTCGTAGTACCATATTAATTCTGTGCCATGGGAGAGGGAATATAGCAGTGGAATTTTCTCGGCTGATGACGTCGACGAATTACATGTATAGTCAAAACTAAATAAGACACCAACATTTTTTGATATGTAACTCTGTCTTTCGTTCCTATTGCTTTACAAGTCAATGGCTAAATTGATATAGACTTTGGCTCGCAATCAAGAGGAAGCTAAAGCCGGACCAGAAGCTGTATAAACTTATATCGGGTTGGAGTTCAGTCTAAAAGTTTGCCTTTGCCTACAAAACGGATAATGCAAAGAAATAATTCCACTAATCGAGTTCGAATCAGCGAAATTTAATTAATTCTAACTTCCCTCAATACGCAGAATCCAAAGCCCCTACCTTGAGCTTAAGACTATCGAAAGAGTGGAATGTATAAAAGTTTATATAATTAAGTAGCTTCTGCCCGCGGCTTCGCCCGCGTGGACTTTATTTTTCGCATTAAAAAGTAGCCTATGTCCTTGTCCTCAGGGTCTAAAGATTGTCTGTGCCAAATTTCATCAAAATCGGTTGAGAGGTTTAAGCGAGAAAGCGTAACAGACAGACAGAGTTACTTTCGCATTTATAATATTAGTAGGGATAAAATAATTTTATGGCGACAGTGCCAGTGCGATATATCAATTCATGCTGTATCGACAAACCGTAAGCCAGCAATAACTACAAAAATCCGTCTTGGTTTTTGAAATTATTGTGTAATTGCGGAGAAATGTAGAAAAGAGCGAATGAGGGCGCCACTGTCGCTTTATGGCCTCTTAATGAGTTTAGAAAAAGGATAATTTACTTTTAGGTTTTTCTGTCTCAGTATTTCAAGCTTAGTTACAAAATTATAAATATTATATTTCAAGCAAAAATATGGAATGCACTATCGGTTTCCGTGTTCCCCGAAAACTACAACTTGGGAATCTGCAAAAGAAGAGTAAATAGGCACCTTCTAGACCAACACGTAACATCGTCGACCTCATCGTCACTTACCATCAGGTGAGATTGAGGTCAAGTGTTGGTCTATCTTCTATTAAAAAAAGGTGATTTTGACGTAAAAAGTTTCATACTACAAAAAAACAAATTTCTTTTGATAGGATATCTAGCTTTGTGGAGGAATTATCTAAAAATAGTACATTGGATTATAATGTCGCGAAATGAGTATAATTAACATAGAACTTCACAGTGAATCATAACTGTCATTTTTTACACATTATATTTGATTATGATTCAAAACCTAGGAACTCTCTAGCTACGTAACGGATATTGTAGGGCGTTAATCACATTTATTTCGCGACACAGTAATCTGTTTTTCGGTAATTACTTATCAAAGCTAGCTATTATATTTTACAAGCACATGGCAATTGAAGTTTCGCATGGAATCATTCTGTGCGGATTTCTGTTAAATGAATGAAAAACATCGAAAATTAAACATATTTTAGTTTAAAATCTGTTGAGGATTTTGTGTCAATAAGTTTGCAAAAGTCAGAAGAATTAAAACAGTTTCCTCACAGAACAGGAGTTTTCTGTGAGTTCTGTAAGTTTTGTCGACTATCGATCGAGCGACATATAGTAGGGGTTACACACAAAAGTTAGAACTTTACACTGAATTCAAGTAAACAGACTTAGCCCAAATTGGTACAGTCGCCATTCTAAAACGAATTTACTAACTTTGGTACTAACAAATACTTTGCTCTGTACCCCGTCCTTGTCACTCCCCTTGTTTCCGACGCTATCTCCCTCTACAACAGCTTTTAGGAGTACTCGAGTATAAAGTTAATTTCTGTTTTGACTGCTTTAGTAATAAAGGCTTGAAATAAGCGGATCAGTTGCAAATTGAATTTAATTATAAGTGTCAATTCAATTTGTTTTAGGGTTCTGTACCTCAAAAAGAACAAAGACTGTAGGATCATTTTGTTGTGAGTTTGTTTTCTCAAAAACGCTTGAAGGTATCAAATTGAAATAAATATCAAACACTCAAGTTTATTTTATTTATAATTTATTATTACGGTTTGACAATATGACTACAAATTGCACCTATAGAACGAAGCACTTGACAATAGACTAAGACTGGTGCGAGACTGTATCCTCCCAAATAGGAAAAATACCCGTGCTAGGGTAGGATAGTAGTTGTTTCTGTTTAGTTTAATTTATTAATTTATTAAAAATTTAAGTCTGCAGTGCCTTGCATCTGTGAAAAAAACACAATTCTACGTCAACGCATTACAAAGATTTATGTTTAGAGGATTTCCCGTCAAAGCGCATCAAAAACTATAGGGTGATATCGACAAAGCTCCCGCCTGATCAGTTACAAAACCAAGTTGCTTGCATGTCGCGATCTTAGCTAGACCCGCCTTTTCTTTTGTTCAATAAGGAGAGACGAAAACGCTTTTGTTTATGAGTTGTAAGACTTTTTAGGGTCCAGTGGCGTAGTTAGTTATAGTTTAGGGTCATTAAATCATGCATCTAGCTGAACAATGCTGCCTTGTTTTTATAGTGTTAAGAGGCTATGTTGGTAAGACCACGTGGCCGCGTTCAAATTTGGATTGTTTTGTAGCTGTCCCTCTCCGAGCCCTATCCTACCCGAGCGCGTACGGTGAGACAGCATACATTACGCGATTTTATCCACCCGTTATTTGGATGTTTCGTAGTCCAGGGATCATTTGAAGGATACAGTATATTATGTAACCATTTTTTTAATACAGTATACTAATGAAATTTCAGATGTCGGTGGTTTTTCCAAATTGTTCTAAATTGATTCATACTCTTGTAAATCAGGTTCAAAGTTGGGGCTTTTTATTACCGAAAAATACAATACTTTGACGCCCTGTAACTCTGGAAATATATATTAAAACGAAAATCTGACTCACCACCGACACAGATATTTGTTTCTAGATTGTGTCTTGAAAATTTCATAGATTTTCATAGCTTAATACTCAAAATATGACTGGACTACGTTTGTATGGGCGCTTTGTTGTCAAAGCATACCCTCTTAAGATCTATCAAAAAAAAAAACTAGCAAGGCGGAGCAGCGCGAGCCACGACTGTATGAAACTGGCCCTAATGGTGGTCAGGCGGGAACTGTGTCGGTAGTACTTCCCATTGACCTAGAATCCTGAAATTTGGTATGAAGCAGGTTACAAAATGCTCCAACGCCTATCCATCCTTACATTATTAATGCTAACAATTTTGTTAAGATTTGCCTTTTGATTTTGGTCAGGCATTTTTCGCTGCATAATAATGTTACTCGTACATAGATATCGAAAAAGAGCAACATAAAACATGTAGCCGAACTGAGAACCTTCTTTATTTGAAATCGGGTAATAATGCCTAGTCTTGGAGGATAATACCATGTACTGCGTACAAGTCACGTCCAAGTTGAACGTTTGTTGTTATGAGACGCTGGATAGCGTAATGGATGTGCACAGCGGCGATGGTGTTGTTTAGCCGAAATACATGTCTACCGACTTCATAAATGCAAGTTAAAAAAGGCGAAGTTTTTCCTGTACGTTGATTAATATTAAGGATTCTTAGTCGGTATATTAGTTATATACAATATTAACTATAATTAATGTGGTTAAAGATATTCATTCTCAAAAGAAAATTATATCTTCACTTGGTGGGGAGTAAAGTTTCTCGAGTGGCGACTGACTCGTCGTGCTACGAGTATGTCGGTGTTCGTCTACGGATACGCGGGGAGTCGCTGGATGGTGGCATACGCTGGTGGAGGCCTATGTCCAGCCGTGGATGTTTTCCCGGATTAGTAACAATTGCTAATGTTTTCATCCCGCGGGTGTCGTAAAAGGCGACTAATGATAAATATTCAGTAGATGACGTCTACTAACAAAATCTTACTGCAATCACAAATCCACTTATTTAAAACCAGATTGTATGACATTTTAATTATTAATTTTTTTATAATACGCAAGAATTTTTATATACCTAAATTTTGATTTTTTTTGACACGTTATAGAATAATATATATAGAATTATTACTTCACTAAGATAAACGTGAAACGAATGAACTGAGATAAAAATATTAAAAATAACAACAAGAAATTTAGCCTTCTACCATTTAAGCGACTTTGTAATGCGCATTTTTACACTTTTTATATTTCTAAAATACACAGAAAATTAATGACTTCTTTTTAATTTATGGGAGTAGCCAAATTTTGTGTAAAACGGTTGATATGACTTACGTCCAAAATATAAAATGCCCGTCAGAATAATGTCTAAAGAAAACTAGAGGTACATTAAGCATAATTATGCATTTCAATACAAGTAAATGCGTTCACAAACAACTGGAAATCGACTTCAATTGTTTAAGATTTCTATCGTTTTCTCATGGATGCCGTTGTCAGAACTGGACCAAATTGAAATGGGACCACACGGGAAGCACCACTTTTCAAATAAAAAAAGAATCGTCCAAATCATTTAAAAACATTTTGAAAATACCCGTGGAATTGATAGCCTCCTCCTTTTTTGAAGTCGGTTAAAAATCATTTCGAAATCTGTCGTTTCCATTTCGTTTTCAAAATAAATTACATGTCAAACATTTGCTGTGTACAAAAAAATAGCTTGAAGTTTTCTTGTTAAGGCACTGCCAAACCCCCTTCACTGAGTTTTCCATGCCTTTAGCAAGTTCATGACGGATTTTTAAATAGAAAACTTTAGGATTTGCGGTTTTGAAAAGTAAAAATTTGCACTTCAGTAAATTTGAACACAGACGAACTGTAAAAATAAAGACGGCCTCCGTGGCGCAGTTAGCTGAGCGTTAGAATCAGACGCGCAACACACGCAGGTCCCAGGTTCAATTCTAGGTGGGGACATGGTTTAATATCACTTTGTGAGACTTTCCTCAATTTAGTTAGGACATTACCGACTGAATCACCTGACTGAACAGTAAGATGATTCCGTGCTTCGGAAGACACATTAATCCGTTGTCACCGGTTACTATCTACCACAGGTAGTAGCTGCATGAGACGTGTCAGAGGACTATGTCGGCTCAACAACTCTGACACTAGGCTGTGAGGTAGATCATATACCTTACAACCTACATGATAAGAAGAAGGAGTGCTGTTTCTTTGCCTACCAAGCGAGGTTACGATGGCAGATAATGATGTCCAACAGTGGGCATTTAACTGAAGACCTAATGTTCGATGTAAATGTAATTGCCAACATGTTTTAAAAATCTATTGATTACGTTACCTAATACAATATTGTAAAAAATAGAACAAAATATCATCCGTAGAGAAAGAGAGCCTACACCTGTCTCACAGGGCTCCCCCTATCACAGACTGTATGGCTACACCATATTAATTAAATTTTTTAGTCAATAATTTTTTTTAATTAAAAAAAAAAAGAATTATTTGCGAGTATCCCTCGTGTGGGCCATTTGAACTTTTGTTCATATTTTTATATTTAATTATTATTTCTTGGTTTAAGCGGCCATGTTGAATTTTATGTGACTTCATATAGCTTATGACCCACGGAGGACCACGACGCTACGACGTTTTCATTGATACCTCATTTGTCAAAATACGAGTGGTGTAGAAGAAATGAGGAAACACATGGACACACGAACAAACAAAGATTGTTAAAAATAGCTTTTTGGGTTTTGGTAAAAATAGCGCGCCATTTTGTGGGGTTGGTGAGTCGTATTTAGCAACCGCTTTGTAGAATCAACAGCAGCCCACACAAGCCTGTTGGCCTACCAAAAAGACTACTCTCTACATCCGCTAAAACGACAAAAATAATGAAAAAGCGATAAAGGTCGGTGTTTACTTCACACATCCTAAAATAACAGGGCGGGTCGACGGCCGGCTCGCGTCCGTCCCACCAACCACTACAAATAGCCTTTGTTTACATCATATGATTACATATTTGGTACTTTTTTAAATTCGTAAAAAGACATACAGCTTTACATTTTAAAATCGCCAAACTGAGCATCAGTTTGTAGGCGAACAAATGCACTGGATCCTTGAACGGGTCACTTTCTTGCGGGGAGAGGTGAGGCATCGCGGATCGGTGGGGGCGATGAACGTCCATTCTGTACGTAGTATGTGTCAACAGTTAAATAGCACTATTGACATCTATTGGGTTCCAGAAAACAATGACAACATAGCTAGAGCCTCATTAAATTTGGACTTCTGGGTGAGCATGTTTCTGACCTACGTATTCCTGGATGAAGGCCAAGTGACAGCCCATTTTGTATCAAAAGTTTTACGTATTATATACGTACAGCTTCTGATACAAAATTGATTTCAAAACTAATTTTAAATTTCTTTTCGGTTCTTTGTTCATCAAAACACAAGCCCCAAAAATACAGGTAGAAAAAAAGCATAAATTTTCCGAATGAAATACGTCACTTTTGGAATGATTGATGAATCGCTTTCCGTCAACATTATTAACCCACTGGCGACGTAAAAATACAAAACAAGCTAAAAGCTCGAGCCAGTGTTACACTCGGTAGCTAAAAGTCATAGAAAGCAGAACCCGTTGCCAGTAGAAGTGTTATCGCTGGAGACAATGTCACCGCACGGTGATTAGTTTTCGTTATTTCACATCAGACGAAAAAGATGTAAAAGAGGCCAGGCCAGGCCATGGTTGTCAAAAATAGTTGGTGAAATGTCACCATTAAATCTCATTGAACACAGTAGAAACTGCTGCCCATTCCCTCAAACATACGAATATTATACCTGTAAAAGAAGGGGAAATAACTGAAGCATGTGTTTTTTTATGAAAGTATTAATTTTGCGATCCCGGACTTGATTCGAGCCGAACAATTCTTCGAATTTCGAACTGTCCTCAATCTGACACTCCTCTCTGGCACATTCCAAATTTAAACAAAGATCCCGCCAGCCAGTTTCGCATCAAAGGAGAACGAAATCACGTAGACTGAATGAAGCTACCCATCCACAACCGAGTCAACACCGTGCTGATTCGCCCGGTAGACTCGCTAACGGCCCGATGCAGTCATATGTCATTTTTGACAGCTACGAGTATGTCAGTTTTATACAAAAACAAAATAAATAAAAAATACAATTATTGAGGCAAAAAAGCATAGGTCATAGGTATGCTGGCTGACCTATGTATTTCATGATGCACTACTAAACGCATTTAAGAACCATTCGACAAATAAGACATATAAGGCGTATAAAATGCAGCTCTGCAATGATCCCGACAGTCTGTTACATAACTCATATAGGAATAAAATTGCATCAGGCTGCAATTGTAACTTGTTTTTGACGTGATAACGTCTTATAAACTGATGAACGCCGGCTGCACGCACGAAAAAGTGTCACGTTTCGCCTGAGCCGAGCGTGAAAGCGAGAGCGCGGAGCAAGCGATAGAGAGGCACGATCGTCCTCGGCACCTTGCTTATGACGTTAATACGTAAAATTACCGTCCGTTAACAGACTTAACAGAGAATTTTTTATATATCACGTTAAAAGCTCTATCGTGCAAAGATGACGTCTAAAGTCATTTCTACGAAAGTTATTCAGGTTTCGATGGTCAAAATCGATATTGTTTTCGTCTCCAATTGGATGAATTGCATGGGAAGTTCGGTCATTTGTATCAGGCGGCGTTCGATGGAAAACGTTTAGTTTTTTTTATTACGTGAACCAATCAACGTACAGTGCCACGTGTCGGATAGGTCGATACAACGTCAACCGTTCCATTTCGACCAAAGTTTCATACTAAATTTATTTTACCATAATCTTTTAAAATAGGATGTCTGGCTTTGTGCAGTAATCAACTAAAAATAGGACATGGGATTGTAATGTTGGGAAATAAGTATCATTAACGTACAACTTCATAGTGAATCACAATTTTCATTTTTAGGGATCCGTACCCAAAGGGTAAAAACGGGACCCTATTACTAAGACTCCGCTGTCCGTCTGTCACCAGGCTGTATCTCACGAACCGTGATAGTAAGACAGTTGGAATTTTCATAAATGATGTATTTCTGTTGCCGCTATAACAACAAATACTAAAAAGCAGAATAAAATAAATATTTAAGGGGACTCCCATACGACAAACGTGATTTTTTGCCGTTTTTATAGAGAATGGTTCGGAACCTTTCGTGCGCGAGTCCGACTCGTACTTAGACGGTTTTTTACACACTTTTGTTGATTATTGTTTAAAACGCCATCTATAGATCATTAGTTGCATATCTTATTTTCCAACATTATAACCCGATGTCCTATTCTTAGGTAATGACTTATCAAAGCCTATTTTAAAAGGTTATGGTAAAAGAAAAGTTGTATGTAACTATTCTGAGCGATTTCCCTAGCACTAACAGCTACCCAAGACAAGTGTATAAACTATTAGAGTAGTTCCTTCTTAGCCTGAAAACTTGAAGCTATCCCAGACAAGTGTATAAGCTATTTGAGTAGTTCCTTCTTAGCTTCTAAACTTCACTGCTTAATAAAAGCCCTCATTGATTAACACAAAGAACGAGCTTTTCATGAGGGGATTAGCGGATTAGGAGCTAGTGAATTCAGTACGATTTGTAATAGTAACGGTAGGTTTGCTCGAAAATGAATTCTTTATTTTTTTAAACATGGCTGAAAATGGCGACACACCAACTCTGGCAGTAAAATATTATCCACTGTTACTTCCTTTCTTGATAATACAAAAAGTCGCACAAATGAATATCAAACACGTCTCTCGCTCTGCAAACACTGAGATCAGAGGGCGACATTATCAGCGCTCCGCAGGAATGATATAAAGGAGATTTATTCAGCGAACTGAGTGACGGGACCCCATAAACACGGTGACCACGAAACAGGGAAGCAGTGGACTTCTTAGGAATGAACATGGACATGACTTTTGTAACTAAACATGACTTGTGCACGCACAATTTGATTTAAGGGACTGAATGTCATCTGTGAAAATGAATATATTTGCGCGACTAAACATGCTTTGTTGGACGGAAAATGATTTCTAACTGAATAACTGGACACGACCTTTGGTACTAAACGTGATTCGTGCTAATGAAGCTTACATTTGAATTTAATATATGCAATCTAGACTACACTTTTCTTAATGACCTTGAATAGATAATAACAATTTTTGGAACGAAGTTCCTTATCGCGCCTTGCGAAATGGGGCTAGACGGAAAAAATTAAGACCATAAGTTGTAACGACACTTCTTGCTATGCGCGTGTTTCTCTGTCTGTTTCTCTCTCTGTGTCTCAAAGAAAGCAAGCCAGGTATTTTCATTTCGTCTTTCTATTTGGCATTGAACAGTGTGTCGCAACGATTATTATTTTTGTTGAGTGTATACAGGTTTTTTGTACACAATAAATAATCTGGGGACCATCAGCTGAGTAACGGATAATATAGCTTACTTTTACGTTGAACGTTAATGATATTATTTTCACAACACTAATAATATGTTCTCCTATTTTTGGATAATTACTTTCAATTGCCAGCCAATTAGAAAAATATCGATGGTAAAAGAAATTTTGTATGGATAATTCTGAGATAATGAAATATGTATTCCTAAAAACACTGGCTAAAATTTTTACGAAAATTGAAATTGACGTAATAATATTAAAGTAAACTTTAACGAAAACGACTAAACTATTTACAGACTTTACTTGTTCCGAAAATTAAAAATGTATGTCCTTGCCTCTCCTAAATTATTATAGAAGCGTAGCTCCCCTACAAGCAACCCCAGGCTTATCAAAACATGTTTACCGTTTTGACGAATTTCCCCTGAAATCCTGAATATAATTCATAAATTGTGCGCCGATTCGCCCCGGGGTGACTATCACAAGCTTGTCAACGATGCACGTTGAGATGACGAAGTTATACCCGCACATTATGGGGGAAGAGGTTTGTGCGAAAGTAAGTCGTGTGGACTAGGATTTAGAATAGGTTCACCCTAAATAAGCGATCCTATGGAAAGTGACCAAAACATTCGCGCTTTTAAAATTGTTTTGGTGTTTTATGTTTATTTAAAACACAACAGCCTTTCTCGTCACTTACAATCAGGTGAGATAGATGACAAGTGCAAAACAATCAAACATTTACACAGCATGTATATTTCATAAGGACGTACAATTTATCCAGATATAGTTTACGATCGTACAAATCATATGTGAAAGCAATTTTGTTAAATAGCTCAATTAATAAAGAGTCAATCATTTTTTAAAGTACGACCGAGCAGCAATGTATTGCGTTCAAATCGACCTGACAAAGGATAAACGGTTCACTATTACGATAGGACGTGTAAAAAAGACCGTCAATCAGTCAATAACTTTAGATGTGATACATTGCGTGCTTAATTATTTTGTATTGAAAAAATACACAATTAATTAACGAAATTTATGTAAGTGTGTTGTTTATGACCAACAATAATTGCTATAAATATACGCCGGTATGAAATATACACGCTGTATATTAAAAAAAGCTCCGGCCAAACTCTGAATGTGTCATTTGCCCTTATTATTACAAAATACTACATAATAAAACACACACGAGACTTGAGATATTTTTAAACACAACGAGGACAGAAATCATAGCAATAGTTATTTATCAAGTAGTGACGTACCTCAGTGAAGGTATCAGATACGAATCTCTGTACAAGGGAGGTCTTCCCGCACTGCGTGTCGCCCACTAGGACCACCTTGATCTCCTCCTCGGCAGTGGGGGTGCCAGCCCCGCTACCCTCAGAGCCCTTCTTCCCCGGCCACATACCCGTAGTCTAGGTTCTCACTATAGTCTGTGGACAAGAGAAGTTTTGTTGAGAAAAAAGAATATCACTTACAATAACAAAGTAAAAAACTAAAACCAAAGCTGTATAAAAAGAATTGCTATATTATGTCAATAAGGGTTTAAGAAAGAAATATTTTTTTGCTAGGTACATAGTTTTTTACACGGTGCTTAGATAGTAATTTCAATTAGTTCGATGTACTTAACCTGTCCACAAGTGTGCAAATATTATAAACATATCTAATAAGGAATTTAATTGTTAAAAAATTAGTTTACATCGCATGTCAAATAGTACAATGTTTATAATTTTATAATGAAATAATTACAGGTATATTTACAATAAGATTCCGAGGTATATAAGAGAACTGCCGAGAATAATTCTCGAGCGCAAATTGCGGCATTGGCTATTAGAAAAAAGTTTCTATTCAGTTCATGAATTCTTGGATAGCATTTGAGAAGAAATTCTCTCGCATCTTCTTCTTTATCTTATCGTGTAGGTTGTAAGGTCGATAACTGACCTCACGCACCCTAGTGTCAGAGTTGTTGAGCCGCCATAGTCCTCTGCCATGGCTCATGTAGCTACTACCTGTCGTAGATAGTAACCGGTAACAACGGATTAACGTGCCTTCCGAAGCACGGAATCATCTTACTGTTCAGATAATCAGGTGATTCAGCCTGTAATGTCCTAACCAAACTGTCCCCACCGGGAATTGAACTCAGGACCTGCTTGCGGGTGTATTTGTCTAGGCTTTAGGTTTAACGGGATTTCGCTCAGAATGCTTCCATTTGTTGCCTTAATCTTTTAAAATAGAATAGCTGGCTTGGATAAGTATTTACCTAAAAATAGAAGACGGAATTATAGTGGTGCGAAATGAATATCATTAACATACAATTAGTTATCTACAATAGCCCTAGCCAGTTCAAATATGGCGTTTGAAACAATAGCCGAAAAAAGTATTTAAAAATTAAAATTGTGATTCACTGTGAAGTTGTATGTTAATGATACTCATTTTGCGACATTACAATCCGATGCTCTATTTTTAGATAATTACTGCACAAAGCCAGATATTATATTTCAAACGAATGTGGCAACGATTTAATATGAGACTTGTATCGAGCCAATAACCTTAAGTTTTTCCAATGATCCAGGGGTCGAAGCTGCTCGCGTCCGTAGGTTTTGCCCTAGTTGCCTACACGTGACCCCTGGGTGGCGCTAAACGAGCAGCATCTTTACCGGTGGTAGGCTTCGGCCGTGGCTGGTTACCACCATCCATGTAAAGTCATGGCGCCAAGCGGTGAATGCCGTGTTCCGCCATGAAACATGGAGTTGCCATTATGGAGGAAAGGTCGGGATAGTTGTGCAGCGCTTGCGAACCGGTCATGGTACCCCATTGTCGCTCCGCCGGGTGTCTGGTCGCGGAGGGTAGCGGGATCCGAAGCACGGTGCTCCGCTGGCCGACCGCAGGTAGTAGGGGGCCCAAGTAGTTGGTTAGCCACCAATGAAAGGCTGCCCCGCCACCTTGCGAAAAATCCCGGGGTGCTCCATCGTGCCGGTTGGCGACCGGATGTGAGGACCCGATGGCCACTCCTGGGGGGGTTCGGGCGTCCCCGCGCGCTCCAGCCCAGCCAACCATAAGCGTGACGACGTGGTACGTACCACTGGGTTTGCAGCGCAGCGCCTTAATCCCATTTCTTTCCTTCTGCCTTTCTTCACTCCTTCCCAAAGACACCGATGATGAGAAACAGAAAAGTTAAAAAGGTTACACAGCGGATGCACGTCCTCACTCTCCATGTGCACCTCTGTAATATTCGAGGATTGCACTCAAATCTCGTGGCAGTCCACCACCATCTTGAGACTGAGAGGCCGCACATCCTCTTCTTGACGGAGACGAAGATTGGTTGTCCAGGTGACACGGCGTACCTTACATACCCAGGATATTCTCTGGAGCACAATTTTGTCCGCAACGCCGGAGTCTGTGCTTACGCTCGTGACGACATCTGCTGTCGACGTCTTCGCAACTTAGAAGATCCTAGCTTTTCTGTTTTATGGATGCTGGTAGACACTGGTCTGCATCAAATAGTCTACGCTGTTGTATACAGATCGCATACTACTGATCAGGACACAACGAGGTTGTTCGATCATCTCAGCGATGCGGCTGACGCCGCGCAACACCGGTACCCGTCTGCACAACTAGTCTTTCTGGGGGACTTCAATGCTCATCATAAGGAATGGCTATTCCCATACCAGAAAACCGACCATGCTGGGCGAGAGGCGAGAGCTTTCGCTCTAACGCTAGATCTCAGTCAGCTGGTGAATTGTGCTACACGCGTGCCGGACGTCGATGATCACACCGCCAATTGCTTAGACCTTCTGCTGACTACCGATCCAGACAGATACCAAGTATCGGTTTCGTCGCCACTTGGTACCTCTGACCACTGTCTGGTGAAATCTGTTTCTGTCTACTCTCCTATCGACCCTAGTCCCAGGGGCACCAGACGAGTATGGCGTTACAAATCAGCAGATTGGGATAGATGCGACATTTTCTTGCATCTTATCCTTGGCGGCAAACGTGTTTCTCTTCAGACGATCCGTCGAGCTGCGCTACCGAAATCTCTGAGGTGGTGTGTCGAGCTATGGAATATTTCATCCCATATTCCGACATATCACTCGAGAGTAAAGCTCGCCCCTGGTTCAATGCGGAGTGCACAAGTGCAGAGTCACGGAAGCACTCTGCATACTTAGCATGGGTAGATGCTCGTAACCGCAAAGCTCCGGACACACGTCAGCATAAGAGAGCGTTCAACATAGCCGCCAAGTCTTGCAAGAAGACTATGCGCAAGGCTCGCTTTGACCATATTGGCCGTATAGGAGCCAGGCTCGCTTCTTACCCTTCTGGGAGTAAAGCGTTTTGGTCTCTTGCCAAATCAGTCGAGGCGAATTTCAGCCGACCGTCCTTGCCCCCACTTGTGAAGCCTGATGGAACACTAGCTCATACCGCCGAGGAGAAGGCAAACTTGTTTGTTTCTCTCTTCGCAAACAACTCACGTCTAGACGCAGGAAGCAAAACTCCACCTCGTGTACCTCAATGTGATTCGAAAATGCCGGAAATCCATATACACCAAAAAGAGGTGCTGAAAATCCTTCGCACACTAGACGTGAATAAAGCTAGTGGACCAGATGGCATTCCAGCTATAGTCTTGCGGAACTGCGCACCCGAGTTATGTCCTGTCCTGACACGCCTGTACAGACTTTCTCTGAATACTGGGATCGTCCCTGAGACCTGGAAGGTGGCTAACGTGCAGCCTGTGCCCAAAAAAGGAAGCCGTGCTGACCCTAACAACTATCGTCCTATAGCAATCACCTCCATACTCTGCAAGATTATGGAGCGTGTATTAAACAACCGTCTCCTCACATACCTAGAAGCCAACGACATCCTGAGCGACCAGCAATACGGATTTCGACGTGGTAGGTCAACGGGAGATCTTCTAGTGTATGCCACTCACTGCTGGAGCGAAGCCATCGAGAAGCACGGTGAGGCTCTTGCCGTGTCTCTTGATATCTCGAAGGCCTTTGATAGGGTTTGGCACGACAGCCTTATTAGCAAACTTCCAGCATATGGGATATCTGGCGGCTTGTGTTCGTGGACGTCTGATTTCCTGAGGGGCAGATCGATCCGAGTCGTCATCGATGGCTGCTCGTCCGATCTGCTGGGCATAAATGCTGGTGTCCCTCAGGGGTCTGTTCTCTCCGCTACTCTGTTTTTGCTGCACATCAACGACTTATTACTAATGCCCGGTATCTTTGGGTACGCTGATGACAGCACAGTCTCGGAGAGATATTTGTCTACTGCGCAGGCCGACAGTGACCTAACCCGATCCCTCAGAAAATCTATGGCAGATCGTGTTGAGCTGACACTTAAGGCCGTGTCCGATTGGGGTGATGCCAATCTTGTCAGCTTCAATGCGAAAAAGACACAGGCGTGTCTGTTCACTGCAAAGCGGAGTCCATTCCATCTTGCTCCATCTTTCCAAAATGTTTCCGTACCTATAACTAACCACCTTGAGCTTTTGGGGCTGGATATTACATCCGACCTCAACTTTGGGAGTTATATCGAGTCCATTGCAAAGACCGCTGCCAAAAAACTCGGCATCCTATCCAAGGTGAGACGGTACTTCACGCCTGAACAGCTCCTAAGCCTTTATAGAGCTCAAGTTCGATCATGTATGGAGTACCTATGTCACCTTTGGGATGGCTCTGCTAAATACCAGCTAGCAGCCCTGGACTCGGTAGAACGACGTGCAAAGAGGCTCATTGGCAATGATTCGCTCGTGGAGGCCAAACTCCAAAGCCTTGAACACAGGCGAAAAGTGGCCTGCCTTTCTGTATTCTATAGGTTACATTTTGGAGAGTGTGCGCAAGAGCTGTTCATGTTGATTCCGCCATCGCCATTTAAGTATCGATCCAACAGACGAACAGCAGGGCTCCACCAATACGTCGTTGACATTCCTATGGCTCGCACTAAGCGCTTTGCTTCTAATTTTATCATGCGTACAGCCAGGGAGTGGAACGCGCTGCCGGCGTCTGTATTCCCAGAAAATTATAACTTGGGTGTCTTCAAGTCGAGGGTGAACAGGCACCTTCTAGACCAACGCGCACCATCGTAGGCCACATCGTCGCTTACCATCAGGTGAGATCGTGGCCAAGCGTTGATCTATACTCTGTAAAAAAAAAAAAAAAAAAAAAAGATCTGCACAGGTCCCTAACAAGACTAGAAACTGCTATAAAGTGGGGGGATTGAGATTAATAAGGGCATTTCCACTCGTTCTTGATCTGTACTAGAACAGTTGCATTGAACTTTAAAGGTTGTTGAACGCTTTATACAGCTTGGGTAAACCGTGGGTTCTGCTCGAATACCTGTCTTTTTGTTTTAAACTAAGCAACAAAACAGCTTGGTTAAAGTTTAGCTGTCAAATTCATTCAGGACGAGTTAATTTCTGATTTGTTAGTTTGTATTTTAAAGCTAAACATATATTATTAAAGTGAAAGTTTGGATGATTGTGTCTTAATCACGCACGAACTGCTTAACAGATTTAGATGATGTCATTTGGTACACAAATAGTATATGCTCTGCCCTATTATTAACATAGGCTGAGATTCATTCCAGTAATGTATTCGGCTAGATGTATACTGGCTGTATTCGGCCAGCAGTTCTTCGCAAGGAGACTGCGAGTCTCTGTGGTGGAGGCGCGCGGCCGACGTCGACACCCCCCGCGCTGCCCGCGCACTTCCCCGCAGATTGCGTCATCCCTTCAGATCCCTTCGTTCAAGGAGCGAGCGCTAGTGTTTTGTGTCTGCTTCGACTTTGATATAATTAAATTGTACCGAAATGCAGTGGTTTTATAGTAGCTTATATACATCTTCAATCCATGAACTATCCCCATAAAAATCAAGTCATTGTAACTCGCAGCTACGACAAGGACGGAAAAACAAACACACTTTCGCATCAATAATATTAGTATGGATTAAGTTTTTTGTATAAAAACTGTTCATTATAAAAAAAAGTTTTGTTTCATTCTTCAAATGCAGTTATTGACTGAACAAAATGAAGTCTTAAAAGTAGTAAGCTACAATTATACTGAAAGGAAAAATAATAATCCTGTATTTAATTTTAGAACATCCCCAACGGAGCCAAGTATAACGTTTTTCTTATAATATCCGCAGGGAGACGTAAAACTGGCTGTAATGATGATTTAAATGAAATTTTATGCCGCAAGTAGGGTGAGCACGATCTACGCAAATCGCAGGACATTCTTTCCAAGAAGAAACTATATTGTAGAAGCTAACTGAAGATAATCTTTCGTGTTGATTCAAATACCGGACATTTGAGCGAATTTCATAAATTCATACTAATATTTAACGAACAGACAGAATGGCTGAAGTGATAGAAGGTTTCAGAAGGATTTCGACGGACCCTATTACTAAGACTCCGCTGTCCGTCCGTCCGTCACCAGGCTGTATTTCATGAACCGTGACAGACAGTTGAAATTTTCTTAGATGATGTATTTCTGTTGCTGCTATAACCACATATACTCAAAAACAGACTAAAATAAATATTTAAGGGGGCCCCCATACAAAAAGTGATTATTTTTGCTCGTCTTTGCTCGATTTTGATGGCGGCAACAGGTAGACGCTTGAAATACTCACAGAATATTTAATTATATAATTTACTTTAAAAATAAATAATTAAAATAAAACAAATATAGGGATAAGTCCGCCAATTCAACTTTTGTTATAGTTTTAAAATTTTAATTACTTAAGTTAATAATATGAATGAATGAATAAAGAGTATTCAAACAAACAAACAAATATTTAAGCTGGGCTCCCATACAACCTACATGATTTTTCCCATTCTAGACTCGTACTTGAACGTTTTTTTATCCCGATCGAACAAGTTGTTTCCGTAGGATGAACTCTGAAGTCCATTCAGACGAAACCACATATAAGTTACTGAAGTTAAACACAAACTCCAGCAATTATCTATTGTCTTGGAACTACGTCCAAACGGTGTAAATATTCGACTTTTCTATAATAAACTTTAGAATGCTCTTGTTTAGTATCAAACATGATACAAAGAAATACAGTTCATCTCTATTTACAGTAATTTACACATCATTCACACAGCTCAAACATTATTCATATATTTAACATTTGATACTAGTAAGCGTAGAATGTTTGTTTTCAGGACAGAACTTTCAACCAATTGCCATAACATTTAGCTAAGCTTGTCATAGCGATCATAACACATACTTTTTTATGTCTATCGGAGGAAATTATTCGCATAAAACTTTTATAAGCGAACGGGAAACATCTAGCACGTAAATAATTCAAGTTGATCCATAACTAGTTTATGAGAACTCATACAACATACGAAATTTAGACTGATTTTGCTTCGTCTATCTAAGGTATCACTCATTTCCAAGAGCTGCCTGGAGAGAGCGTGAACGCGTTTTTGTTTTGAACAAAATGTGCCGATTTACGGTGGGAGGCGAGGTAAGCTGCGACAACACTAATGTTCATGTGAAAGTATCAGAAAGGGACAACATGAAAAGACATCAACGCGAGTGTTTGATAAATTTAAAATTAGAACCTTTTATTTTATTACATTTTATGCCTGTGAAATATTATTCCACCCTTAGTGTAATTTAAATTTGCTTTTAATAAATAATATTTGACTTTGAGCATAAAATTCCTCGCGTATGCCCAAAACGGTCATACGGTTGGCAACTGCGAGAGCCCCGCAAGCACCTACCACTAGTTATTCTGCTCCGTGAACGCTCCAATATGCCTACGTCGCATTACGAAGGAGTATACACTAAAATCTAAGTGAAAAAATAAAAGCTTTTAACAAGCGCACGCCAGTTCAAAGTTGTAACTTTCAAAGTGGCATATTACAGGTTATGTTCTATATGGTGATGGGAAAGCTGAGAACAAACTGCGCAACATGGTTACCCTAATCTTAATCAAAGTCACACAAAAAATAATTACCCTCAAAAGTACTGCTTACAGAAGATACACTCCCCTCCCTCCCCCTGTCCCTACAAAACGCTCCATTTCTTTTTAAGCCGTATCTCTGTTCGCCAGACCTAGTTCAGTCCTTTGTTTCATAGAATAGGTTGATGGGAAAATCGGTCAAGCAGAAATTAGTGCCCAGATTAGGGCGGAGTGTCGGACGGGAGATCTAAAAACAAGAACTATCTATAAAACTTAGGTACATATTATGATACTTCAGATGACGTCAACTTCCAGATAATATTTAGAAAGAACATATATTTAGGAAACGAAATTGTAAAACCTAACTTTCAGGAATTAATTAAAGCAGAACCAAGTCCATGTACTAATTAGAAAAATAAGAAGTTAACATTAATGGCCCCCTAAAACATTTAAAAAATAATTAAATACACATTTTTCGAGTACTTCGGAAACAAATGCAGCCATGATGACGTACAGTGAAAATCATATGTGAATGTCATTAGTTTGACGTTTACTGTCACTTACATTCAAAAATGTACAATCTGTGGTACGATTCTTGGCGCGAACTTGAACAATGGTAGTTCATTGCAATTTTGTTAATTGTTTAATAATACTGTTATGTGTGTTTTTTGTGTTATAATGGTGTGATATAGTGCAAAAAGTGTCATTGACGGTGTTATAGTATCAATTACGCAAAATTGCGAGGGTTTCGACGCGATCGGAAGAGTTTACCATGTCGAGCACATTCGGCATATGGATTCTTTCGAATAATGTTGAAGCCAAGGCTGGCCGTTGAAATTCTCGCCAAGAATCCAAAACAAGCGATACAATGTACACATTATACATTTTATTGAGAAATCTGAAGAAATGGCTTCGCCATAGTTTATAATCTCAAAATTTGTTCACCTAATTTTACTCGTCATTGGCTAGATAACCACTGGTTAAAGCCATTATTTAAAATAAAAAAATATGTGGTTCAATTACTAGAAAGATTATTTCAAGTTGAACAATTCTGTCGATACTGGATACTCGTCAGTTTAACAACAATATTTCGTGTATTAAAAAGAGATGCCAATAGCCACATTCGCACGACCTTTTTATCCAGCGCCCCAGTTTTTGACAACTTAAATGTTTGTTGTACTGAAAGTTAACTAATGCAGTACTAAAGAATAGGTACCTTTTCCCCGAAAAGTATTAACCCAAATGTAAAACGCAAATTCGGTTCATTTTGACATATAATTTGCGACAGAGAATGTATGTTTATCTCATTCTGTCTTATGCCAATTCAATGATGTTAGAAAGGCTAGAATATAGTTATTTGGATACTGCTTCATATAATCTATAATTGTTGCTCATCCCTTTGTTCAGAAACGCTTCACGGAAGTACTTTGCCAGCGTTATATATTTTTATACTAAGTAGTTTTATATAAAAAGCTGAATTAAAATAATTGTATATGTTGGCACTAAAATAAAGTAAACCTATATATACAATAACCGTGGCAACAAGTTTAAGCCCATTAACCAAACGTGTTGTCCAGCTGAACGGTTATGTTTGAACTTTTAAACCGTTGCTGGGTTACGGCGGTCGTTAGATTTTATAACTATACCTCGGATCAAATGTAGAACAAAATGTGCAGTTTTTAGGACATTGCTGTAAGCGATACACGAGAGCCGGGGCCGTGAGTGCACCACTGCCGATTGGATATTCACGACTATTCAAATGTTTGTGATCGACCCACTTAATTGATATATGAGCATTATGGAATAATGTTTAATCGCCTCCGTGGCCTAATGGCTAAATGTTGGATTCACAATCCGGAGGTCCCGGGTTCGATTCCCAGATACTTATCGGTACTCGATTTGGTTGGTGGTATATTTTCTATGTCCGCCTGGCTAGCTACCAGCATGTTACCTAAGTCTGCTGCCAAACAGCAGTGTTAATAGCACTGTTGTGTTCCGGTATGAAGGTAGCAGAGCCAGCGCCTTATTAGCTTGAGGCTTCTGGGTGCGCTCGCTTACCATACAACGTCCTTATCGTCACTTACCATCAGGTGAGATGAAGGCCAAGTGCAAACCCATCATACATAAAAATACGTAGGTACATACTGCGTAATAGTCGCCTTTAAAGCCACGCGGACATGGAGTGATTATAGAATAGAATAGAAATAGTTTATTCGGCATACATACAGTTATTACAGTACAGTTCATACATATATTTGCAATTTGCTCTGCTGCACTGTAACGCCGAAATGGACCTGTCTCAGCATTCTGTTCTAAAGATCAGTCCACACGGACGATGACATAGATTTGTACTAGTAATAGTTTCACATCACATCAACAGCCTATAATATGTCCCCACTGCAGGGGCTCAGGCCTACTCTACTACAGAGAGTGTATGGGACACGCGGGCCCCGTGCGGACCCAGTGCGGATTTATAGACTTCACACACACCTTTGAATTTCTTCCCAGGCGTGTGCAGGTTTCCTTGCGATGTTTTCCTTCAAGGAAAAGCCAATGGAACTCATTGGTACGAGCCAGGATCGAACACAGACCTCGATTGTTGAAGGACTGACGCTCTACCCAACTGAGCTACCACGGCTTGTTCAGTAATAGTTAGGTTCTATTAAAATACAATTTCAACTGTACCCTGGCAACAGTCTCATTAATAAAGCGCTGTACGATTCACAGTTAGCGAATTCGTAACGAAAGTTAAATTAACTACACCTCTCCGCTCGCTCGATCGGAAAAGTCGAACAATGATTCCGATAGCGAACCGAACCCAATGAGAAACAATCGCTAGCGAAGCGAATTCTAAAGAACAGAAAACAATTAACTGAACGCGAAGCTTTCGAAACGACAGAATTACACCTTTTTGTATTGAATTGGTATCGGGTAACTAATTGACATTCAGTTTTAATAACAGAACAATATCAAGGGAATTCAATGTTTTACCCCACTGTGGTCACGTCCATAAGAAGGGTTATGCGTTTGACATCTATGTATGTGTACACTGCTGTAGTAATTTCGATGAAAATTATGGCGTCTTAAAAATTGTTGTAAAAGGTCAGTATCAAAATGTAAAGATTTAAGAAGCGATCGCAAAAATACATTATACAATTTATATGGACTGCATTAGTTATTTGCGATAAAGAAAAGTAAAAGCCATCAGTAAAAAGGAAATTTAAAAAACTTGAGAGGTGTCAAGGGACACCCGGATGGAACGAAGTTCCTTTCGATTAATTAGTGAAGGAATTGTAATAAAATTTTACAAATTTTCAATAAGGTTTGAACGGATTTTTAACATTATATTTTAAATATGGTTTTGTAGGTTTTTTCATTAGATTTTTTATGTACGTGATACGTTTTGTTTTTAGCGACATCTGTCATTGAGTAGCGGCAACTAATCAGAGCCATCTGTCGTCACATAGCTGTACTGTTGGTATCGTCTTACTACTACGTACGTCGTACTAACAGATGACGCTAACTTACTATAGCAAAAAGTGTCGGTGACAACTTTTCGTAAGAATTTTTTCCGTCTAGCCCCCTTTCACAACGCGCGACAAGCGGACACAAATATAGAAATAAAGATAATAATTTGTAACTCCATAAAGTTAAACACATACAATTTATTTCAACAATTTAAAGTAGTAAAATTAACTTTATCAAGCAGCTACTTAGCCACTCCGTGGCCTGGCTAATTGGCCAATGGTTACACGCTTGGACTAAGCTCATACAGGTACTGTGCGGATGGCCGCGATGCGGCTAGCTGTGCGGCTGACCGCAAGCACTATTATCTACTTAATATTCATTTCGGACTTCTGGAGTATGATCTACCAAACAAGAAAAGAATTATCAAAATCGATTGATAATTGGCGGAGTTATAACGTAACATACAGTCGAATGGAACGAGTTATGCTCTGAATTTCTTTACGTGATAAGGTCCGGAATGAGGAAATCCGTAAAGTCGTAGACGAACGAAGGTCACCGACATAGCTCGACGAGTCAGTGAGCTGAAGTGGCAATGGGCAGGCCACATCGCTCGAAGAACCGATAACCGGTGGGAAGTAAAGGTTCTCGAGTGGCGACCACGTACCGGGAAACGTCTATCAGGCCGTCCCTCTACTAGATGGACCGACGACCTGGTTAGAGACGTTTCCCGGCTGATGATGATACAGTCGAATTGAAAACCTTTTTAGAAGTCGGTTAAAAAGAAAGACAATCTAACATATTACGAGTATGTTCAACTATCAAGCTTTTTCGCATTCTCATTAAACTTAAACAAAACATGTCCTACATTTGAACTTGAGCGATAAAACTCTCGTGTTCCTATACAACCTTTTTCGGAATAAAAGTTCCAATCTACGGAGTTTACGCACCCTGTATATGGCTCGTATATTTGCGCGCGCGTTATACAGCGTGTTGCGAAGTCGGAAGGGTTCGGCCCCGAAGGAGCAGCAAATTTGCAAAATTGTCGCTCTCTTATTACGGTCCTCCATATAGGGTACGGTATGAACCAAAGGGACAAATACATAGATTTCGATTTCTTTTTTAGGGTGCCATAATCTATTAAAATAGAATAGCTGACTTTTATAAGTATTTACCAAAAATAGGAGATGAAATTATAGTGTCGCTAAATAAATATCATTAATGCTAATGGTCCCTAGATGGTGCTTTAACAAGAATAATAAAAAGTGTTTAAAAATGAAAATTGTGATTCACTGTGAAGTTGTATGTTATGATACTCATTTAAAACGAAACTTAGAATGAAACGTTGACGGATCGGGATCCCGTTGAGTATGTAATTTTAATTTAGTTTTATATTTTAATAAAGTCCTTATATGGGTTGGAGTGCCCTTGCGTCGTCACATGTAAACCTACAACCTTATATACCTGCCACGTGTAAACATAATGTAATGTGACAAGCAATAAATAATTGACTTTGAAAGTAAAAAAATTGAAAAAATAATATATTTTATAAAAAAACACTTCAATAAAAAACAGTGTAGAAGGGGTCAAATAACTTACATAAATGCCTAACATATTTTTTTCTGTGTCATATTGTTTACGAAATAATGAAAAAACGTGTTACGACGAGTAATGGACAAAGCTCGTTATTTCTGAAGTTTGAATAGTGAAAAATGTGAAACAATCTAATATAAATTTATGTAACGCATGTCTGGCTTCGCCAACGTTTACATCCGCAATGACTGCACAAAATTTTCGATTCCATTGGGATAAAAGTAGTCCTTTTCTGGCACTTCTACTACCCCTGTACAAAAAAAATCTAGTCATTATAACTCTCCGTTACTTTTACATTTATAATATCATTATGAAGTTCAAATCACTAGCATTTTTTTTAAATCAGAAGAAGACAAACAGGAAGCGCTTTCGAATCAACAATGTTAATGTGTTATGTTATAATATCGTATTTAATTGGAATGCTCACTCCTATAATATCGAAACAACTCAATGTAGAAGGATTTGTTAGGTTATTGCTTGTTCGCCTTTACATTATTATAATTGAAATTGGATAATGTATGTTTATAGCACAAATAGTTGAATGACCGCGGCTTCGCCTATAAGAGAAAAAGCAGATCAGACGCCGACAGCACTGCAGCATCTGGAAATATACATCTTACTGCTATCACCAATCTGCCTAATAACCGATGGGGAGTAAAAGTTTTCGAGTGGCGACCATGTACCGGGAAACGTGTACTGAGCCGTCCCCCTAAAAGGACCGACGGCCTAGTAAAGCTGAATGCAAGTGACTCGGGATCGGTCAATGTGGCGTACCATGGATGAAGCCAATGTCCAGCAGTGGACCTTTCCTGGCTGATGATGATGGTACAGTTATGAAGAAGGAACAAATATTCCAGTATATCACAAGTTACTCCAGTAGCACCTATAAAGTATATCCAGGTCGCACAATACAGTACCCGAAAATTGCTGGAATAATGGAATAATTTATGCCATAAGTATTCTCCTTTTTAGAGAGACACTGAATACTGAGAAATGCTCAAAGCGAAACAAAACAGCAATCAGCCGGCGTTGCAAAAAGAGGCCAAGTTCGGTGACAATTCGTGCTTTATCTTTGGAGTAGAAACACGTGAAAACTGCAACGCAATGGTATTCTGTTTCACTTGGTATTATTCAATTGAAACTGAACATTAGATAAATATTGAATAACTGACAATACGAGATAAAATAACGAGATGAAGACGCGAATAAAATTCAGAACGGCTTTAATTTGTTACTTTAATTCTTTTATTGTTCGTTATATCGGTTTCGTTAATCCGTTGTTACGATTACTATCTACGACAGGTAGTAGCTACATGAGGCATGTCAGAGGACTATGGCGTCTCAACAACTCTGACAACAAGTGTGTGTGAGAGGTCGGTCTTCGACCACCTACACGATGAGATGAAGAGATTTATTAATTAATTCTGTAGTATGTGCATCACAATGATCCCTTTGTGCATGACCCTTTTGATAGCCCGCTAAGCCACTGAGCGACAAATTCTGTGGTGCCATGATTGGCCATATTTCGACTCCGACATTCATAATGGGTAATATGCTGGTATCACGCAAAGAGTCTGTTATCACCAAAACCAACCTATTTCCCCGCACACAGCACCAGCACTAATAATAATAGATATTAACAGGCCAGTGTTGCCATAAACTTTATTATAAAAACGATAATACAATGTAAAAGGCGTGGGCTGAAAAGCAGGTCTGCCGGCTTGCCAACGGTAGACCTGAGCCCATCGGCCGTTTTGTTCCGATTAGTTATTAAGATTTACCTATAGATATACCGTGTAACAAGGAGGAACAAATAAAAGTATTTTTATTATTTTATTTTTAAAAACGCAAGGAATACTAGAGGGGAAAAGCAACTATGAAACGTTTAACCGATTTTACGCCCGGGGCATTTTTATATACCTCTACATAGCCGTAGTGACCGCTACAGTTTGAAAGAATATTTTATTTTCCACATGGTCCATTGTGTGCAATAGGACGCACGCTTGCTTCTCTAGTTTAAATTTATAGACGACGCGTGTGCGATAGTTAAGCGTCGAATATCTCCTTCTGTTCTTTTATCTGTGGATACAACTCTCGCATGTTGCTGTGTAAAAAGATAACCGCAATAAAATTATCTAGTTAAACCGGGCCCATATCATAACTTCGCCTTGTTTTATTTGTTGAAACCCGAAAAATTCTGAATTCATCGCACGCGGCAGATGGTCCGGACCTTAATTAAGTAAATGCTCAAATAAAACCGAAAAAAATCCCCTCCGATACAGTTTGTTCAATCTAAAAACTGGAACTCGTTTATCTTATTTAAATTTTGGCAAAGACTCTCTTTACTGTGGGAGTTGTTTTAAGTAAATCAGTAATTCAGTTACCGTGGGGTCAATGAGAGCGGCACGGAAGATATTTCTAAAGCAATCATTGATTCTTCGATTGTATTGTTTCTTTGTTGTAAATGGGTGATTTTCGTTAACTTTGTATTTCTTAGTTCCTCTTACATGTTATATTTCGAACAATCAATGCCAAAACTTGGCCTTCGCACTTGCGCACTACTTAAAACTGTTATGTACATTACCAACCTAATAAAAATAGCTGACAATACATATCAATAAATATATATGTAATACATGTTATGTAAGTAAAAAGGTCACCTGAAATAAACAAAGAAAGAGTAGTGAGTTCTGAGCTTTGATATGATACAAGTGATGCTTGTTGTGGAGTTTAATTTCCTATTTGGTAAAATTGAAAATCATTATTTTAAATTTATCGAAAATGCTTCAACCAATTTTATAGATCTGGGAAAAATTAGAAATGAATCAACTTAGAAATCTAATTTTAAAATTCTACTTTTAATTTGTTGATGATTCTAATATTCAACGAAGTTTTTTCTCTCGTTTAAACTCCAAACTATTGCTAACGGATCTCGGGAAGCGAGAATTGGACATGTATAGAGTTTAAAATCAATTTAAAAAAGGATGTCTCATTGTGAGACCGAGTGTTTGTAACTCAATCATGTATTAACGGCTGAACAGATTCGGACAAAAACTGACACAAAGATACTTATTACTACAATATCGAGTATGAGTTTCTAAAATTTAATAATAATAATAATTTATAAGGTTGAGGTTACTGGGTGTGCACGCATCCATCAATCATTAAACAATTGAAATTAAATTTAAATGCATATTGCATTTAAAAATGACGTTATATATTCTAGTTTTCGTCCAAATAATAAACGAGATATTTTTATATTTGAAATACTGGGTGTATTTCATAGCAAAACTAGTATTTCATAAAAACTTATTTTTTAGTTTATATCCTAACTACGACAATATGTCAAATTCATTACCCATTTATATGTACAAAAGCGTTAAATAACGTAAGTAAATGTATTAGGTGCAGTTTCAAATTTTCATGAGCCATAAACATCAATGGTCCGAATTTAATCAATACCAGCTTTCGGCTGTAAAAGTAAGGGCGTTGTACTAATTTTACTGCTTTTCGACCAGTGTTATAGGCCAGGAGGTGGATCTGTTTCAATTACACACTTTCATAAATGTAATTTTATTATTCATAGCCTAGAATCGTGTGCAGAATTTAAACTGCTTGTTTTACGCTATATTTTCTATTGTCATGATTTTTAAGCGCTATATTTTTGTTAGAAATAATCTTGGTAAAGATTAGTGAACAATAGCGAAAGGGTACTAGGATCAGAAATGAATTATCTATTTCAGTTTTTTTCTAGGAAGACATACAGTGTTAATATAAGATATTATATATGCAAAATAAATATAACACATAGACCAATCAAGTCTCCACTGATATACACTCACTTACTCACTAAAATTTAAACGAAACTACCTAAAATAAATTTGAACATATTTTATTTAAAAACGAGTAAAGTGTATGTTAGTTTACTACTTTTTTAAACTATAATTGCTATCTAAAACATGTTTAATTACAGTTTGACATGACTTGGTAATTCCTCCTCCATTTAATGCTACTATGACTGATTTCGAGACACTTGCATCCAGCGATTCCTGGTATCCTGTACCATTTCGTGGGTCCACCTAGTAACTACACTACGTACACTCAACATGGCTTCAATTGTTAAACTCACAAGCATGTTAAAAAACTGTAATATCTGTATAAAATAAAGTAGAAATATGAGCTCACTTGCCGTGTGGTTACGGCTTAGAATGAAACAACCATATCTCTTCCCGTGGATGTCGTAAGAGGAGACTAAGGGGGGGATATACCGGAGTGAGAAGCATCCTACTTCTACTGATGAACTAAACGGAATACTACGATCACCAACCTCTCGGGTTAGCGTGCTGATTATGCCTTTGTCTAGCAGTGGACGGCTGATGATGATGAGCTCTCAAACAGCTTCTTTCCGGGATTTCATAAAGTTCAAGAATTATGCTTATAGCAAATCCAGTAGCATCAATATACATTTTCCCGGCAAATAAAGTATTGAAAATATACACCAAAATTCCTGGAGGAAAAATTAGATGTTAGAGCTTACTATAGGCTCCCGGCTCCTGGCCTAAGATCCCATTCGATAAACGTGGCACATTAAGTTGATTATTAAGTAGAATACAGTAGCGGGCGGCCTGGGCCCAGCAGTGGGATGTAATTAAGTTACAAATTAATGGGTAATTACCTTCCACACTTCTCACTGCTCGGTAGCCCAACTTTAATTTGGGAATTAAATATATCCCAAAGGTCAGTGTAGGATATATAATTTTTGCGTGATTATGTATAATGGGGTTTGCCCTCGTTTCACCTGGTGGCAAGTGGTGGTAAGGCAGTTTGAGCGGAAGACCGCTCATGTAAATCTGCTACTTTTTAAACCAGAACACGAGTGCTATTAACACTGCTGTTTGGTAGCAGGTTCCAATAACATGGCGGTAAATTACAGCACTTATATCTACTTCACTGACAATGGAACCCGTGACCTAGTACGAGCCCAACTGTGTAGCTACGGATTCGTTTAAAAACAAAAACCGGACAAGTGTGAGTTTGTACCAACTTACAATATTCAACACAATTTCGAGCAAGAAACGCCGAAGAAAACACTGTTTCTTGTATGGGGACACTTTTCAACCGACTTCAAAAAAGGAGGATGTTTTCAATACGACGGTTCAATTTTATTCTGTTTTTTTAGTATTTGTTGTTATAGCAGCAACAGAAATACATAATCTGTGAAAATTTCAACTGTCTAACTGTCACGGTTCATGCGATACAGCCTGGTGACAGACGGACAGCGGAGTCTTAGTAATAGGGTCCCGTTTTTACCCTTTGGGTCAACAAGTACCTAAAAAATATCAATCAGAGTCATTTCAAAAAGTCAGAGTTGAATTTAAGCACCTGGAAAGCGAACTCAATAATATCTAAAACATTCCTCGAGATAACTGAAACAACTCTTGGGTGTTTTGAAGTACACAATATATTATCTGACACAATCGACAAGCTCCCGATTGCCAAAGGCAACCCTTTTAAGGTATTGTAATCCCCATCAAGGTCTAAAGGTCCGTGGCTCTAAAGGGTTTTGAAGGAGAATGCCCTATTCACCTACTTCCTTGACGTGGCTTTATTTTTACGAGCCACACTTATCCTTTCCAACAGGGAGCCGTAAAAGAAAACCTTGACTCTGAACGTGTATTTCCGTGTTATATTTAATGAAGTAGCTTTGAACTAACTCAGCCTATCTATATATACGAAAGATAACATGTCTGTACAAAGCAAATTAAAGATTTTCTCGACAATTTTAGCCTCTACTTGACGCCACTTTGGCAAGAGGTCATCCCAGAAATATGTCTCGTTTTCCATTTGATAGCGCGAATTATAACAAACGAAAACAGTACAGTTATGAAAGAAGTAAAAAAAAGACATATTTCCGGGATGCTTGACCTATTGCCAAAGTGGTGTTAAGGTCTGTCGGTCTGTCGGTCTTATACGAAGCTTCGTGCGTTATATATATATATTTAAAAAAACTATGAGCTAATTATCAGTTTTCGCTTTGCCTTAAAAAGACTTTAAAAGTCAAGGGTGGTGAAGGTTAGGAAATGTGTGTTTATAGCCCTCAGATTAAACCATACTTTACAAAAGATTGTGCGTTCTCTGAGGTTTCCGTTCCCGCGACGGAAGTGATAAAACTCGCGCTGAGAAACATTGACGTCTATAAATAGACAAACTCCGTGGTGAGCACTGACTGGCCGACTCGACGCATTGACAGTTTAAAATACTCGCGAGACGGGTCGATGACGTCTGACCTGTTCATAAACTAAAAAATACAACATTCTGCACAAACCAATCAACAATGGACAAACACGACTCATTCCTGGTAGACGAAGTGAACAATCTAGTGTCCAGCTTGCAGAGGCTACTGCCAAAAAAGAAAGACCTCATTATTTTCGAGACCGCACCGAAACTGACTAGACTGAACGACGTCCATGTTGAAGCCAAGAGTGTCTTCCCGAAATGCTTCGTCGGCGCCAAGTTAGTAATTTTTCGAGAGATCATGAACAAGGTGAAGCTAGTTCAACAGTACAACTTCGGAAGGCCAAAGGAGACGTACAGGTGCTTCACTCACCTGATCAACAAAGAAATGGAGCCGAAGCACGCAGAAGACGGACTCTTGTTGGACTCGACAGGATCAGCGACCGCCACATACAGGGAAACCATAGATGGATCGTACGATATGCGACTGACATCAAAAATACGAGACTTGGTCTGTTCAGAAACAGAGATTGAGTTTGAAAAAGAGAGCTCGAAGTCAGTTAGCTCCGTCACGTGTTCCATGAAAGACGTAGACCCGAATACCTTGAAAATGGTGGGACATTGGATCTACAAGGTCACTCCGGACTTTAGCATGGGATCAGAGTTAGGTTTCAGACCGCTGACGTTGCCTTCTAAGCCAGATTTCTCTGTCAGCGCTAGATACGAGCGTCCGAGCTTTGTTATTTCATCGACGGTCAGCAAATTAGGTTTCCAGGTGTGCTTATTCAAGCAGTTCTCGCCGGACTTGAGAATAGCGACAGTGGTGCATGAAGGTCGGAGCTCATCGCCCACGATCGGTCTCGCCATCCACAAGGACTACTACAAGGGGTCAGAATTGAAAATTTTCGTCGATTCACAAAAATGCGGAGGTTTCACATTCCAGAAGGATGTCTTATTTCATGAGACGGTCAACGATGTCCGCGTGCTTCGCCTCGTCTTCAGCACGCTCATCGACCGACAGCGGCGAGTCAAGCTGGGGTTCGGGTTCAACCTAGACTTCTGATTGCCTAGCCACCGTCTCACTCTTTCTGGAATAAAACAAGTGTGGAACTCTCACTATTTTGTAGAATTATTAGTTTGTACTTAAGTATACATAGGTTTTAGTTATGTTTTTATCTTATTAATGCACGCATGTGATTGAAATTTATCGACAATTGCCGTTTGTAAAGTTTTGGACATTCATTTTCGTCTATAGCTCTTTGCCTTTTATTTATTGCATTGCAGTGGCCTGTACCCATGTGTTTACTTGAAGTAAACTCGTAGATGATACCAATATGGTTTTATTATTTTTGTCCCGTTATTTTTCTTCTATTTAGGATTACGTAACTCAGAGGGAAAAGGAACCTTTATAGTCATATATAGAACACATTGTTGTCAGTCTGTCTGTGAAGGTATGAAGTTGAAATTAATCAAACTATTAGGTCAAAGCAATAAAGGTTAGGTACGGCCGGTAATGCCACGCATATTTTAACGAATTCCCTTGCAAGAGCAAGATAATCAAAACCTACAAGGTACTTCCCGTTTACCTAGGAATTTTTAAGTTGAAATTTTGCAAGGAGCAAGATTAAAGCACGGTAAGGTAGGTATATTCAGGAATGAAAATGAAAAATTGTTTATTTCTTTTAAAAAATATCTAAAGCAGCATACAAGGTTGGAATCTCCTTTTAAGTATAACAATACTTGTGCCAAGAGATTCCACTCTTCTTACACCGAGCCTACCTAAATTATATACTTCTCATCAGAAAATCGAAACACCTTGCAAGTTTATGTTTTGTAAGAATTATCAGAAATTGAAAGAACTTAAGAAATCATGTAACTTGCCTATTATTTATGATTTTTAGTGAGTTGATTATTAATATTTGGTACTGAACTGTACTGAACCCTCGTTGCGCGTCCGACTCGGACTTGGCCGGATCGATCGAGGTAGTGTTTAGCCATAATCACCATGCTATTTAAACGAATCAGGATCGGCTTTGGTCACTACTAAAGCTACTAAGGAATAGAATTCCCTGCACTTTTAGGCAAGCGTGTATACAGTCCTTCGGCCACATCGTCACTTGGTTAAATTGTGGTCAACCATGTGATAATCAATATTCGTAATTGCCCATTATTTATGACGAATATATATGCATTTGTTTTGTTTATGTACATGAGAAATCTCTTGTTAGGGATAGGCCACTCTAATTGTACAATTTAAGTTATATACTTTGTAATTATTATTATGTGCAATAAACAAAATGATGGGATGATAGGGAATTTGTCATAAACAAGGCGGGTGGATAAAATTTTTCATACCCAGGGCATTAATAATCAATTAGGTGGATACGTAAAGGAAAAAAGAGACAAAACAAACCGAAAATAGAAATAAATTAATATGTACCTACATTATTATTTTCGTTTCTTTATACAATTATTTTCTTAGAATATATTAATTCCGTTACACTGTTCAATTTCATGCGGAAAAAATTATTCGAGTACATATTTTAATTGCCATACTGGATTGCCTAGATATGACGGGCTTGGATCCCCAAATTGCCTAGTATTGACTGGATACACATATGTATACATAACGACCTTTCCGAGAACGTGGTTCCATATTATCTCGTAGCTTCTTTTTCTCTTGCGAACATTACAAAAACAAAAGGGCAAACAATAAAACTTAGGCTCGGATAACAAAAAATGTAGCAATATTTTTACCCCAAATAAGGCGCGAGATACAACGGGAGATTTCAATATCTAGATATAATACTCGTATACCTTTATATTGCAGTACGTGATTGAGTAAATAGTTTTTAAATGCGCAACGGACTTGCACTTGTGTTTCATTTCTTCTTCATTGTAAGTGACAATAAGGCCGTAGGCTGAAAACGTGCTCATTCAAAAGCTTTCTATGACATTTTATTTTTTGTTGCGCGAACACACACACATTTTTCAATTTAATTTTCAGAAAAATATTTTTTTGTAAACTGATAACTACTGGAAATTTATTTTTTCTTTTCATTTCCCAAAGAAATTTTTCCGTGACCTATTTCTATGAACACAACATACAGTACTAGAAGCCAGACATACTCTTTATTTAAAAACATAATTCAACATGGTTATAGGCAACCAGGCAATAACCCACATTTATTACCTATACTAGCTGGGAATCGAACCCGTGACTACCGGATTAGGAGTCCAAATTTGTAGCCACTACGCTACGAAGTGGTAAGTGACGAAAAAGCCCTCTGATAGAAGCGTGCTAAGTCAAAAATCTGGAGATGAAAGGAGCCCAATTTTCTACATAAAATATCCTCGAAGTGTTTCGATGCGTAACTTTTAAAAGAGAGGCAATAAAGCGGCTGTACCGCTGAAATGCAGCGTTTGCACCGCTTTATAAGCTTTATACCTAACCATAAGTAGTTGACGGCAGGAGGGTAGATATAAGTTCCTCGACAAAGTTAGGGGCTGTTATCTCTCATGAAGAAAAATAAACAGAACAAATTGTCGCTGGTATAAAACTTTTTGCTAAAGAGGTGCTCTAAAGTTACCGTAAATAAAACGGGATGGGAACGCCCGCCGGGACTCGAGAGTCGTTGATTCCGTTTTTGTTTATTAGTTCTCTGTTTTGATTTATAAAGATCATGAAGACGCCATTGCGTATGGTAAAGCCTGACCAAGTATATAAGGTGCCGCCTTGCAATTTGGTTTGAAAGGATGTGTGATCACTTTCATCTCATCTTTTCAAAAGGAATTCTTCCAACTGTAAATCCGTTATAATCATTGTTTATTAATTTCTGACATATACAACCACAGCTATACAATAGTATAAATCAATTTAAAATACAATGAATTAAATTGATTTTTTTACTAATCAATCATCAGTGTCATCAGTTAGTGACATGTTCAAAACGTATGTTTTTTTTCTACACCAAATAAGATAGGAAGGAATTTTCGAGGTAGCGTGATATGAGATCGCGCACCTATTTTTTTATTTCTATTTTTACAAGATGTCGTTTTCTTTTTACTTATTTTAATCATGAACCATATGCATTGCGTTTGACTTAAGACTAGAAGGAGACACAAAAATGTAACAACAACAAACATAATAAATTAATTAACTAATGAATGGAAGAAAATGAATTCGTTTTTTGCTTGATTCCGAATTCAAATGCATTCTAGATTACAAGTAACGATAATACCATTAGGTTGCAGCTTGTAAGTAGATGATAATAAAAATTCCATCACCTCATTTTCATCTCTGCACCTACTTAAGAGGGTATGCTGTTGTCAAAGCGCCCATACAAACGTAGTCCAGTCATATTTTGAGTATTAAGCTATGAAAATCTATGAAATTTTCAAGACACAATCTAGAAACAAATATCTGTGTCGGTGGTGAGTCAGATTTTCGTTTAAATATATACTTCCAGAGTTACAGGGCGTCAAAGTATTGTATTTTTCGGTAGTAAAAAGCCCTAACTTTGAACCTGATTTACAAGAGTATGAATCAATTTAGAACGATTTGGAAAAACCACCGACATCTGAAATTTCATTAGTATACTGTATTGAAAAAATGGTTACATAATATACTGTATCCTTCAAATGATCCATGGACTACGAAACATCCAAATAACGGGTGGATAACATCGCATAATGTATGCTGTCTCACCGTACGCGCTCGGGTAGGATAGGGCTCGGAGAGGGACAGCTACAAAACAATTTGACCTTGAAACCGACCACGTGGTCTTACCAACATAGCCTCTTAATGTCTCGCTGGATTTTCTGTGCAGTAGCGTGTTCATAATTCTGGCAAGTCGATGGTTTTCTCGAACTTTATTGCTGGCTTGTTATTTTCAAGGGCCCCTTTCAAGATTGACTACAGAAGTTCGTTTCAGTGTGTATTATGAATTTGAAATTAGCTCTGGCTAAGTTGCTTGTTGAATCTTAATTTCACTGCCCTATTTTCAGGGTTCGGAAGAAACAAGCTTCCTAAGTCATGTAAAAGTGAACAGCAGGGTGATTGCGCCAAGAGAATTATTTGAACTTTCAGAAATTCCGAATTTTTCACACGCACATACTTGGTGTCGTTAGAGTATGAGACTGTTATCACTGAAAGTTATGTCTCATACAAAGATGTTAAATTGCCAGCATATTGATATTTTACGGGATTTTAGGCAAGTAAGCACAGAAGCTACTTATCTTGATACCGTCATCGCCATTCTAGTTCCGGTCTATCAGAAGAACGGCAGCTGGCAGCAGCCTGAAGCTGCAACCTAATGAGGTGCTGGCTCTGCTATCTTTTATACCGGAACACAACAGTGCTATTAACACTGCTGTTTGGCGGTAGACTAAAAATCATGGTAGGAATACTCTATCACCAACTAAACCAAGTGCTAATTGCACTGAAGCACAGAAGAAGCGTCGGTAGCGCAGTGGATAAGAAGGCGCGGTCTCTCTGAGGGTTCCGGGTTCGAATCCAGCCGTGTACCTATGAGTTGTTTTTCAATTCAAGTACATTATCCGATTGCTTAACGGTGAATGAAAACATCGTGAGGAAACCTGCATGTCTTGAAGAGGCATGTGAAGTTCGCCAATCCGCACTGGGCCCGCGTGGTGGACTATGTCCCATACACTCATTGTAGCAGAGTAGGCCTGAGCCCCTGCAGTGGGGACGTATATAGGCTGTTGATGATGATGATTGATGAATTAATAACTACCAAGGCGGACATAGAAATCACTATTTCACTGTGAATCGAACCTAGGACCTTCAGATTGTGAATCTATGTGTGTACCATCAGGCCACGGAGGCAGTGATGTTAATTGGGCCATAGAAAAGCTTATATGTCATCCCATGGCTTTCGTCCGTTTCTGCATGGCCGATGAGTGTGTGTACCTTTAAACAACATCTTCTACCAAACGTGGTGAATATGATATTTCTCATGTCCAACTGAAGAATTCTGCAGCTAATCCGAGCTACTATATGTGTATATATATGTGAAATATATGTACCTATCAGTGGCGAAGGGTCCATACAAGCCGATTCCCACCGGGTTACCTTTCAAAAATCCTTTCCACATATCATTAATGTAATGTACTATTAACTTTTATACGCTCAAAACATTACTACAAAAAACGCCTGCGCGCAATTAAAAAGCAATATCTAATACCTATATATAGTAACACATACATATACATGTGGCGTGTGACGGAAATTGAATACGAGAGCAGTGAGCGAACCTTTTTCTCACTAACAAGCTAAATTATCATCGATGATACACGTGACCCTACGTCATAAGCATAAAACTTGTCATACTATATTTAACATCATATTTATGTTTAAAAAAGTTTTTTCAAATTCGGCCTGCACCTGTATACTATTTAAAAAAATCAAGCAATACGTAATCTAAATATGAATAGAAAAATACTAGAATTACATTTTTGTATTTAATTTAATTGTACAAAATCATTCTTTTTGTACTTACTGAGAGCGTCAAGTGTCATTTTATTGACGACATCTTTGTTTTCAACGTCAAGTCTTACCTGTTTCGTGCATTTAACGTGTTTTTGTACAAATAAACTAAACCAAAATATACAAAAATGTTAACTAAAATAATTTTATTTGATAATCTCATTTTAAAATTATAAGTGTACAAGACCAGGCCTTGGCGACATTCACGAAAAGTGTCATTTATCAGGCTTCAAACCCGGCTTGCAGTTCTTACTCTATTTACAAAATCAATCAATCATTGTCCGGGAAAAGTCCACAGCAGTACATAGGGACTCATACATACATAATACGCCACATTGACCGGTCCCGAGCCACTTGCATCCAGCTACTCCCTTACCAGGTCGTCGGTACATCTAGTATGGGGACGGCCCGGCGCACGTTTCCCGGGACGTGGTCGCCACTCAAGAACTCTTACTCCCCATGGGTCATCCATTCTTCATGTGGTCTGCATATTGCCACTTCACCTCACTGACTCGTCGGTGACCTTAGTTCGTCTAAGGATTTTCTCATTCCGGATTTTATCACGTTGCATTTTATACATCTGTGAAGCATCAGGTATTGGGCTTTTTTTAACATTCGATAGGCTTCAGTTTGACCACAGTCTCACCTGATGTTAAGCGACGATGTGGCCTAGGATTGTTTACGGTTGCCTAGAAATAGCCTATTCACTCTGTCCTTGCAGACATCCAGGTTGTAGCGCTCGGGAAACACAAAAGTCGGCAGGTAATGAATGAAGAAGCGAAACGTTTCGTGCGAAATGGTGGAATGTCAACCAAGTAGGAGTGGAACCCAGCCGTTCTTCTGGTTGACCGTTTGTAAAGGGGACGGTGGAATTAGGTCGTGTCTAGTCTTTACATAATTTCTTAGGAAGGTAGCTATATGTCTACAAAGTGCGAAAATACGAAATTCTGAGATTATAGACAGATAGTGTGGAGCATAATATGCATCTACCCACGCTCTGCATCCAGAATTTCACGAGAGATGAGCGCGTCGTCCCGAGAAGCTGAGCGAATGTATAAGCTCTCGACGGCTTACCGCTTGCATGCGTCGGCGACGTAATACCAACTCGAGAGGTAGGGAAAACACGAGGCTTTAGTGTTACTGTCCACACAAGCTTACAGAGCCTGTGGCAGAGCTTGTGGCTCTAATTATTACGAGCTAGCTGTTGGCAGCGACTTCTTCTGGTTTGACTTGAAATTAGACTTGGCCTTAAACTTACCTGATGGAAGACGATAGAGCCGTTGAATGGAAAGCGTGCGCACACAGAAGCTTTAAGCTTATGCGCTGCTCTGCCTTTCATACCGGACCACAACAGTGCAATTAACACTGATGTTTGTTAGCAGACAGGTAACTGGCCAGGTGCATATAGAAAATGCGCTACCTCCAACCAAACCGAGCACTGGCAGATACTTCCAGTGGGAAGCGAACCCTGGACCTGTTGGTCCAAGCGTGAAGCCATTAGAAGCAACCTACACCAATCAGAAAAATAGCAACATTTTAGCACCTCCGTTTACAGTCACCGACATAGCTCGACGAGTCAGTGATCTGAAGTGTCAATGGGCAGGCCACATCGCTCGAAAAGGATAACCGATGGGGAGTAACAGTTATTCGTAAAAAGCGCGGGGTGTTTAATATCAACTCAAAATATTAAATTTTTATAAGTAAAATTATATAAAGTATATTATAAAAATCCGACGTTTTGAAGTGGGTGAAAATCACGATCAAAGATTCCATTACATACAAACAAACATACATACACACCAAGCTAGTAAAAGCGTATTAAAAAAGGTTTCGTTTCCAAAAACGTGTCATACAGTAATGACGCAATGACACCTTTTGAAGCCTGCACAGTGGGCGCGGAGCCAAAAAAGAGCGGACATAAAGTAAGCAGCGAGCAAAAGCGACAGAAATTACCGAGGTCTGGGGGTTGGAAAATTATCCTTTTTCGTATAGCAGGTTATTTTTATATACCAACTTCAAACAAATGTTCTCGGATACGCAGGTTTTAATGTTCGGTGTCTGATATGGAATTCGATACATTCGTCTACGTAAGTCCTCCGTCGAACGTGCCTCCATAGATCGCCACGACAGAAGAATAGGGGATTCGCCATAATAACAGCGCTTGTCAGGAGAATAGGGTAATTGTCACATAATTAGGTTGCGTCTTGTATTGTATTTATACCATAAAGGACATTATAAAACTTCTGAAAAATAGAAAAAATTTAAATGGGTTTTAATTGGAAAAGTCTCAAAAAATATGAAAAATAAACTTAATAGATTGCGTTTCTAAATCTATTATATATTTAGTTTTCCATTGTGTTCAGTCTCGAGACTACACAAGTGTACAAGGGTCGCTCATTAAAATCCGGCTCGAAGGACCATGTAAAATTTCCGATGAAACCACGTAGAATTCCGTTATACTGATACAACAGCTGGTTCTGTGGAGAAGTCTGATTGAATACGAGTATAGAGTATGAGACGGGGGTCATTATTTGGTGTTAACACCTCTATATCGTCATTTAGACTAATACTAGCGTCATCTACCGGCGAATGAGCAGAATCAACTACTACTATGTATTTATACATAAGTTATTGGTACAAAATAATAGTCGTTTCGCGACTGAACATATTACACTTTGAATGTTTTATAATAAGGATGTGGACACATACAACCATGATTTTACGAGATAACCTAAATAATCTTAATGCTTCGTACATTTTAACGCTCCAACGCTAGACGCTACGTCACACCTATGTAGATTTGGAATGGAGCGTTTTTCCACCGCGTGACTAGAATCACTTTTCAGCGGATATTAGGATAAGAATACGCCACCAAGAAATATTTATCTTTTCACATGGTCTCTCGAATGAGAGCAGGAATTTTTGAAAGTCTTTGTATCACCAATTGGTGATCTTAGTTAAATTATGATGGACATCTTCTGAATATTTATCTAAAGATTAGAAGCCAAATATTTGCTTCAAATTGAAACGGGATCAACTTACCCTAGAGATTATATTTTTTTAAAATCGTTTTTTTTTCTTACCTAATTACTCGTCGTAATTTAATAGACAAACAATTTCGAAACATATTTAAATTGAAATTTATTCCAAATTTGTAATTGCTCGCAGTGCAAATTTTAAAAAGAGTAATTACAGGCATATTGTGTGAAATAATTTCGTTCCCTTCAACAACTTTGTTATAATACTGAATAGCATTTATATTTTATTAGTCGAAAATTGTTCTTGGGCGATTTTCCGCATAGGAAAATCTGTAATATTCCGTGACTTTCCATTCATGTATAAATATTTTATGTAGATTATTTCGTTCAACGTTAAGGAAAATACACAGGAACTCGAACAAATGAGCTTTACACAGATGCAAAGAGAACGCAATATTATAAGTACATTGCAGAATTTAATATTATCTTAGGATAAATAAAACAAGCAATTCTATGGAATTTGTGTTTACGTTTTATTTGTTGGTAAAACGTATCCGAAATTATTATCTTACTCAATTTATTTTGATCTTTCTCTTTTATATCTCTAATATAAATATTATAAATGCGAAAGAGAGTTTGTATGTTTACCCTTTCTTTACGTCGTAGCGGAAGTCAAAATAACTTGTTTTTGTTATTGTTGAAGCGTCGGTAAAAGATAGAGGACACTTTATATCCCTTGGGATAACTTCGAAAGTCAAATCTTTATTATACATATCTATATTGATTAAATATTAATTATTATTATAACCTTTAAAAGAGACATTCTTTTATATTTATTTATACCGGCGATCTCGGAAACGGCTATAAAGATTTCGCAAGAAAATTGGTATATATGAGTATGAGTTTTCGGGGGCAAAAAATCGATCTAGATTACAGGTCTAGCGCTTAATTGAGTCTGTTTCTGGGAGGGTGTGTTTTCGGAATGTCAAACGACGGAATTATGCTTAAACGTTCTGTAACCCAAGTGCCGTTACCGTACCTCAGGAAACGACTCAGTTAAGCGCTAGACGAGTAATTTTATGTCTGGAAAAACGCGTGTTTTGGAGTTCATGCTGTTTTTTTCATACGCAAAATTTTGTCGCTAATTTCACACGCTCGGGCATAAGCATCGTGGTCAAGCGGCTAAGGCGTAAGATGGACGAACACAGGTGCCCGGGTTCTAATCCCGATCGGCTACAAAATTTTGTATTTATTCAAGTTTTTTGTTGTTGTTGTTTGTTATCGTCGATCAATCCATTTTTCTTTTCAACCGACTCCAAAAAAGGAGGAGGTTACAATTCGACTTAATGTTTTTTCGATTTCGATTGTATGTTACGCGATAACTCCGCCAATTGTGAACCGATTTTGACGATTCTTTTTTGTTTGATAGAGAATACTTTAGAGGTGATCCCATATAAATTTTATCGAAATTGATTGAGCACTTTTTGAGAAAATTAACAAAAACCAAATATGTACCCAGGGTACCTCTAAGGGTGAACATTCTTAAGGCAATTGAAGTAGTTTTTTTTAAATTTTTGAACATGTTAATTATTTACATCTCAAAATCATTAAATCACCCACCGTGCGCGCTTATTAGTAAAATCAAATAGCGCGCTCTTCCCCGACTTCCGGTTATACACTTCCGTTCCATCCCATCCACGTTATCATTCCCACAGATTGCAGGAAAGCGAGAGAAAAGTCGACACATCAAAAAGTACACTAGCTGTTGCTTTTGGCAAAACTTTTATTTATGTACCACATTGGGTAATTGTTTGTCTCACAAATTACAACCATCCGCCACTTTAGAGCGCTATGTAACGCCAAGATGGCAGCAGTGGGCAGAACGCCAGCCTATCCAGACATTACAAATGGCACCCGGAATAGAATTTATTAACGTTCACATTTAATGCAAGCCCCAACATCTGGAGGCCTTCTTCCGGTTTATGAAATTTCATCCCGTACCTGAAACAAAAGAATATCAAATTTAATGTTACGAAGACCCTTTTTAGGTAATGGAAGGACTTGCGGATAAGCTCTGGACATATTTAGGGCACAGAATGAAAGTGGTTTAGTGTTTCTATGTAGGGAAGGGGTGAGTGGTTCTTGAATGGACCATAAAACTTATCTTTAGACTATTATAATGGTTTACTTTGTACACAATGTAGGACGGGTGTGCGGGGCGCTTTACAAGTTAGTAGATATAATATATATTTTAAATGACTATAAATATTTCCTTATACTCGAAATATGTAATTTTGACAAGCAAAACTTTTTATCAAAGCTGAGGAGGTACTGCAGAGACCATTAAGAAATCCACAAAGATTGGCTCTCGATATAATACCTAAAACGACGCGCTTTCAAAAAAATAGCTACTGTATGTGCATTAAAATTTACAACAAAATACCAGGATTTATCAAAGAACTCCTGAGACATAGGTTTAAGAGAGCATTACGTCTATGGCTGATGGAATACTCTTTTTATGAATGAATGAATGAATGAATTTGACGAATTAATTATTGTTTTTGGTGCATATAGATCGATGCATATAGGATATAGGTACGTTAGATGTACCTCTAGTTTGACTTTAGCTTTTAGAGTATAAGATTTGTTAACCAACTATTTGCATGCTGTTTGATACAGTTAAATAGGTTAAGCGACATATTGAAATATTATTTAAGACCAACATGTAATAATTCTCTGTGTATAAATAAGAATGGTACCCGCGAAAAAGACTGGGTGGACTTCAGAAATTATCCGCCGAACCAATTAATGGACGGGCACTAAAATAACACACAAGATTGGTTGTGCGGTTGACGCTCGAAGAAGTATCAAGCAAATAAATGAACAGAATATGCTCCCTTTCATTTGAAACCAGTATGACATCATTAAAAATAGAAATCTAAAAGTAAATACAGACTTTGACTTTTTCGACTTATAACCCTCACTTTTGTCCACCACCATCATACTTAAGCCAAACGCACATTGACTACAAATTAAGGTATCACGATGTAAATAAGAATATAATCTTTGTGAAGGGAGCGGAAAACTGGGGAACGTTTAGGGGGAAAGAGCAAATGACCTTCCGAACAAAGGAGGCAAGAAATAACCACGCTAACGACTGCCAGTCAAAATATATCGCGGCAGTAACGTGGTTTATTTACCATTCGCGTAGACAATAGGAGCTCAGTTATCCTAATGACCGGTTTTTCTTAATTAAGGAAGCGACAGGGTAATGGTGTGTGATTCTAGCTTCAAGTCTGCAAGACTGCAAAAAGGATGAGGTTCAATTCGACGCGTATGTTTTTTTGTATGTGTGTTACGCGATAACTCCGCCAATAGTGAACCGATTTTGATAATTCTTTTTTCGTTTTGTAGAGAATACTTTAGAGGTGGTCCCATATAAATTTTATCGAAATTGATTGAGCGCTCTTTGAGAAAATCAACAAAAACTAAATATACAACTAACTCTAAGAGTGAACATGGTGATGAATGCTATAGACTTTTAGGGCAGTTGAAGTCAGTTTCTTAGTTCGTTTTGAACGCGTTAAAAAGATCCGGTTGATAAGATTTTTACCGAGACATTTGCTCTCAAGTACACCCCATTCAAATGAAATAAAGTTTACACCCCTTGTATGATTTATATTCATACAATATGACGGATATTGTCGGCCAAAGTTCTTTTATGAAGGTATTTCTAACGTTACACGCTTTCTGAGGAAAAGTTCTATGGGAGCTTTTCAAAGTAATTTATACTTGAATCGCACACATACAAAAAACATTACAGTCGAACTGTATACTTACGTAACTTAAAAATTAGTATTAAAGACTTGCACTATCACTATATTATCAAACTGTTCAATAGCTTATTTTACAATTTACAATTCTCGGTTTGTACCTTTTTATACTTCAAACAGAAGTTAAGGCGACCCGGAACTTTACCTGTTTCACCGAGAAGTTTAAAGTAAAGCACAAACTGTAGGTCTACTTTACTGGGACACTTTGTCCCGCTATCATTGTGTCCCCACTATTTGCTGTCCCGCTAACTTTTTTATGTTTACTTATTTGTCTAGTGTCTTTAACTTTGTCTACCCTGAATTTGTCTGAAATTATATAAAGCGGTCGGGATTATCTGGATGGATAGATAAATCGGGGTAGTCTGACATTTAGTTCCGTTAAGAATTTTATAATGTTTACTTATTTTTTTGAGATTACCGAAAGCTTTATGTTTATTGAAGAGGGTACTAAATATACAATTTTTCTAGATGTCATTGTATTGTTTTTTGTCGTGAGGAAACCGGCACACTCCTTTGAAGAAATTCAAAGGTGTGTGTGAAGTCCGCCGATCCGCACTGGTCCCGCGTGGTGAACTATGTCCCATACACTCTCTGTAGGAGAGTAGGCCTGAGCCCTTGCACTGGGCAGATATATAGGCAGTTGATGTGATGTGAAGTCATGAAAACTGCTCTAGCTAGTATAGTACACATAAGTTTGTGTTTAGTTTCTTAGCCGTATATCAAGATTGCCGTCGTCGCACCAACGAAGAACGCTAGCAAAATGCATTCTAAAACCAATTACGAAACCTATTACGCTTTCATGGTTCTTAGTTGTTATTTCAGAGGGTAGGGGTACTAACTCTCTAGTTAATAGATTCTCGCACAGATTGTGAGCCTTCGAAATTGTGAGACTTACATTAATTGAGATGTTTAATTGATTCTCGCGGTCGTTGATCGTTGGAAGGCCTTTGATAAGGTATGACACATGGTTTTGGTAATAGGTCAGCCATTTGTGTGACTGTTTATTTTGCCTAACGCAAAACGCATATAACGGTGTATTATATAACAAGTATTACTTTTAAAAAACAGCTTACGCAAAAAAACATACGAAAAAAAAAACATTTTATGCCGAAAATGCCTAACATCAGCTGATAATCTTCAAACTGCTGAATCGATTTTTACCAAATATAGCTAAGAACTACCGCAAGGATACTTGCTTTCACGTATAAAAAACACGTCAAAATCGTTCCATTCGTTCGAGAGCTACGATGCCACAGATAAACACACAGATATTGGCGTCAAAATTATAGCACCCCTCTATCTCGATGGTGCTTCATTTTTAGGTTTCCGAACTTAATGGCAAAAAACGGAACCCTTATAGATTCGTCTTGTCTGTCTGTCTGTCAGTCCGTATGTCATAGACACTTTTCTCCGAAACAATACATTTTGGGGGTTCCCCATACTTAGAACTGTAACTCAATTATTTTTTCCCATCAAATCCTTCGTTTTCGATTTTGGGATAGGTCTTCAAATATTATATTGAGTTTGAGAGTTTTCTTCCAAATTGGTAAATATGATGTACATTACCACGCAAATTTACGAGATCTAGTAAGTAGCTTTTTTTAATACGTCATAAATCGTAAACCGCAATTTACCTTTCATTCAATCAACTCAAATACAACGAACTACAAGACCTTTTATATTACTTGCTGATACGAAACCCTTCATGGCCGAGTCTGACTCGCACTGGGCCGCTTTTGTACTGTCATACATACAGGTAAACAGTTGAAAAAGATTAACTATTAGATCACACTCAACATCCTCGAATAAACAGACGTTCAAAGACATTCGTTGAAAAAAATACATTCTTCAAGAGACGAATATTTTGGTGATCACGTCCAATTTGATTTCAAAGATAATAACAGACCTGAAGCCCGACACAAATTAATTACTTCGTGAAATATTCACCCGGTAAACAACGTCGATGCTGGAATAGTTGTTTGTTGGGCGCTATCGACAATACGAGTACAGCAAACAAACATTGTTGAAACAAACCTTGTTACATCAACATTAATGAGTTCTATGAATTGATTTACTAAACTAAACAATATATGTTACTGAACTATTGTGAGTGTATACAGTTTGATAAAATTTAGTATTTACAGAGGGCATGAGAGGAATCGACTCTACGATATTTTTCTCGAAAACACGCATATTTCCAGACAAGACTAATCTAGATCGATTTTTCGCCCCTGAAAACCACCACAGCAAATTTCAGCGAAAGCGTTATAGCTGTATCCGAGATCACAGATATAAATAAATAAATATACGAGAATTGCTCGTTAAAAGTTATTAGATTGTATTTTATGCTGTTAAACTTTTTTTTAAATATGTTTATTTCTTTATAAAAGAATACAATTTTTACATATATATACATTAATCGCCAAACTGTAGAACAGTTTGTTGGCGATAGGCGCTCTATATATTACTTATTCTATATGTATAAACTAAATCTTTTAATATCATATTTATCTATCTACTATTTTATCATTAAATGTATCCAACAACCATGCCTTAATTTTTTTCTTAATTAAAGCTGATGTTTGTGTTTATAGAAGTGATATACATATATTAGGGCTGGTGTGAATAGTGCAGCTCCAGCCCGAGATCATAACGAACTTTTTCAAAGTTTTGAAGAGTACTATTTTACATTAGATTCATAGATATTTCCGCCGATTCTTAAGGATATTCCTAACAATAAACCACCAATATAAACAGTTTTATTTGGTCAGAGATTGCTGCGAAGACAATAAAAACATAAATTCCCAAAAGAAATAATTTTATTGGACCGATCACTGGAATGGAGCTCCGAGACCCAGGGGCTTTATATCACAACTTTTAATTCGACTTCCCACATAAAAATCGGAATCTGGGAGGCTAGCGAAGGTTACAAGAAATATTATTGCAAGTTTCAACATTACGTCTCGAAGTTTCACGAACACTCGAGTCAGGTCTGAGTGTAACCCTCGAGACCTTAAGTCCTACAGAAACGAATTCACTTTTGATTGCCTTCTAATTACAATAAATTAAATACCTCTGGAAAAGTTCAAGAGCCTCCTTGGAAATAATGAATTGACTGATTCTAATTTGATAAAAGCTGGGAATTTAATTTCGCGTATTGATTGATAGAATTTCACAAAGAGACGAAATAAGGTAAAATAAGAGAGGAAGATGCTAAGTGACACTATAAGGTAGATAATTAATTGGTATGTGACGAAATAGATAAACAGAATAAAAATGCCGTCCATGCTGTCAGAATGTATCGATATATTTTATTTATTTATGTAGCTATTCTTTTTAAAATTATTGTAAAAGTCTCACAATTTCAAATTTACGAAAGTATATAACGCACTGTAATTACATATTAATATCAACGTTAAATTAAAATAAAACAAAAATAATTTTCGTTACAAATAGTATGATACAAATAAAAGTAAATCAAACAAATTAATCTACTACAAATGCATTGCTATTATCGACAAGAAATGTAAAAATTAAAATTTAGATTTATGCAAATTGTTTTGTCTTACTATAGGCGCTACAAAGGCAAGATGTGAAAATTTAAAAAGAAAGACTAAGCTGTAAGTCGTTATAATACTTAAGTACCCCCACAAAGTCTTCTACTAAAAGCTACTTGTAGTTTCCAATAAAATAAGTAGTAACTTGTGCAGCGTGAGCATGCAGCCAACTTCTACGAAAACAACTGCGTAGAGAACATTGAAATTCTAAGCAACTTTTTTCACAATCAAAAACGCAATTTCAGTTCGTTCTCAATCCCCGTTTCCCGGAGCTTTGTCAAATGAAGAAAAAAAATGCCATTTCCAATTGTAGAATGTTTCTGACTCCATTAGACGGCTGTTTTTGTTCGATAATTGTTTGAAAACGTAATCTAATTAACGATGTCAAAGTTAAAGGAACTTAATGAAAAACGGGAGTCTCAGGGACTCGTTACGGAGGAAGTCATAGCAGAAATCCCTTGGAGCTAATGAATGCTTAAATAAGGTTTTAATGTGTTTCCCCCCTCCACAATTATCTGAACTTCTAGGTTCAACATACTCGTCGTACTGCAAATAAATCAAATAAAGGTAAAAAAGTCCCTGAAAATACTACAGCTGATTTAGATCGCAGGTTAAATGAATATGGTAGCTCAGTTGGGTAGAGCGTCAGTCCTTGAACAATCGAGGTCTGGGTTGCAGACCTGCACAGGCACACGTGTGTGTGTGAAGTCTACCAATCGGTCCCGCGTGGTGGACTATGGCTCATACACTCTCAGTAGGAGAGTAGGTCTGAGCCCATGAAATTAAAATGACAAATGATAATATATAGTGTTCCCAGAGGAGTGGTAAAGACGTGCCCAATGGTAAAAAGGAGATAGCGCAAAATCTAAAATCAACCGAGTGAAGCCCGACCGGTTTTGGAATACACCACGGACAGCGCCATGCAGTGAGTGCGGGTAGCTGAGGGCTACTTTCAGTAAAAACAGTATTATATATATTGTTTATATTGAAAGTAGCTGTTCCTTCAAAGCTGACATTTTAGCTACACCCTTGTCGTCGGTCCATCTATCTAGTCATCATCATCAGACGGGAATGGTATGCCACATTGATCGGTATAGAGTCACTTGCAACCAGCGCCTCTCCACGACCATTACTAGGTCCCGTCCCCGTCCCCCACACGTGGTCGCCACTCAAGGACTCTTACTCCCCATCGATTATCGGTTCTTCGAGCGATGTGGCGCATCCATCTAGTCCAGTGCGTCTACACCACACTACCCTAATGGAATTCTAATACTTGCTAGATAAGTAACCGTAACAAAAACAGGCACGTCGCGGCGGGAACTCCTAACGACGCATCCCAACTGACGCGCCGCCATTTTTCCAGACTACCCTCAACTTCGTATCCTAACTTCGCCGCCATTATGTACAGTTTGAGCGACATGTGTTCTGTCAACTTCGGGAGGACGATTAGTACTGCTGTCCTTATTCTGAATCCGTTGTATGTGACTTACAATATTTAAAAAAGAAATGTTTCAAATTCGGCCTACACTCGTACACTATTTAAAAATCAAGTAATAATCTAAATATGAATAGAAAAATACTAGAATTAATACTAGAAAACATTTTTGCTTTTATTTTAATTGTACAAAATCATTCTTTTTGTACTAAGTGACAGCGACAAATGTCATTTTATTGACGCCATCTTTGTTTTCAACGTTAAGTCTTGCCTGTTTCGTGCGTTTTATATGTTTTTGTACAAACAAACGAATCTGAAATATACAAAAATGTTAATTAAGCAACTTTCATTTGATGGTGGCCTTTTAAAATTATAAGTGTACAAGACCAGGCCTTGAGTCCATACATTCGCGGAACGTGTCATTTCTTCATAACCTAAAAGTGTTTCAATTTTAAATATTTTTAAGGCGGGCCACTCAATTAGATGACTCCAACTGTGGCATTCATTGCCATCATACCAGGGACCCAGAAGTGACAGGCAGTGTTGATATCAACCGTGTCTATAGCCGTCTTCAATATCATTAGAGCACTTATATTAATGAGATGTGAAGAAAGTGATTGTGACGGCTTCTCACGGTATCACTTACATTTATTATTAGAGATAGAGAAGGGACTAATACGTAAGTGTTATGTTTCGTTATTATTTGGTGAAGGCTGAGTAAGTTACAATCGAAATTGATCTCGTTGTCAAAGTTAGCAAGTTTTCAAAATTGGGTTACTATTGCCGGAAACATAGGAAAGCATACATAAAAATACATTAATAATTATAACATACATCCTTAAACCTTTTTTAAATTGGATAAAATATATTTCTTTTGAGTAGTAAAGAAAAAGTATTTCTTCGATGTTACATTATAAGATTATAACCTAACAACTATGTAAAATCTTCTGTCTTGACAACATTTTTTGTTTAATGCTGAGGTTTTTGTTGTTGTTGATTTTGAGATGATTTGAAGAGAGATTGATTTGAGATATAAAGGTTGACACGAAATGTCGTATAAATATCGCATAAAATATTTAATAAATCAAAAACACGTTTACTGTAAGCACTTACGCTAGAAAGAAGATTGACGGCTTGATTTGGCAGCCATTTTGATTAACGCAATTTCGGCGCTGATGGTTGCAGTGACGTATTGTGAGCGTACTCGGAACTAATGTAAAAACCAACTGACACGCCAATGACAATCCTATTCGTTTGATAAAGTGTCGATTTTAGTTCGTACAGTACAGGAAAGAGCTGTCATTTTATATGTCACTAACCGGCCATCTTATCAGTGCCGACAGCTTGAGTTTGAAATGAAATGAAAGTTTATTTGCAATAAATATGTTGCTTACGAGGTGGAAGGTGTTTATGAATAGTTCTTACATTTAACCCTAGTCGAATTGTTTTTAACTTTTGTTTGTTTTAAAAATGAATTGAAAATGTAAAAAAATAATATATCAAAAAATGTCAGTAACTTAATAAAAGCTATTTTCTTTTAACCATGTCATTAATTTTCGCTTCAACAATTCAAGTGGTAACAATTTAATGTCATCTGGTAAAGCATTAAAAATTTTGACAAACATGTAATTACATTGTTTCGTATAATCTTTTAAATTTGATTTAATTTTTGTGATGATATTTAGTATGTTTGTGTCAATATATATTTTTAAGAATTTTCAAGACGTTGTCACAGATGAAGTAATGATAATGATTAAGCTATTATTAAAAGTTATGTCAAAATTTGACATAAATTGTAAATTAACTAAGAACCATGACAGAAGCGTTAAAGGATCACTATAGAATATAGAATAAGTACTCTGTGTAGAAACTTGTGGATCGTGAACTCCAGTTTGCGTCTCTAATAAACTTGCTCCAAGCTTCAACTTAAGTTCATTAGTGCGGTGCAACTTAACGCAGTCTTAGTTCACTTGGATCGAAATGCCATGCAAATACAGGCTTCGACTTGGGATAAGTTTAATACTAGACGCTTGGCTTTAATCAAACTATGCTCACGATGATTATACACGACGATATTTATTTGTTGTTTTTTTTGTCTGTAGGTCTAGGGAAAACTTCGTTAAAAATGAAGTCTACTGGAGGTGGGCATTAAGGCTGTACGGTAAGAGAGCAATTAAAATGAAGACACGGCTTGTGGTACCAGTCAACCTGGTGGATCTACTTAGTAAAAAGTAGGAAGACGTACAAAATGAAATTAATAATAAAGTTGATTCAAATAAAACGGTGGAAAACATACAACAGGAAATTCATAGGACATGTTGATTCAAAGAAAAAAGAAGTGGAAAACATACAAAAGGAAATTTATAAGACATGTTAATTCAAAGAAAAAGAAGTTGGAAAACATACAAAATGACATTAGTAAGACATGTTGATTCAAAGAAAAAGGAAGCTGGAAAATATCCAAAATGAAATTAATAAGACATGTTGATTTAAAGAAAAAAGAAGCTGGAAAATATCCAAAATGACATTAGTAAGATTACGTTCTCAGAATTCTGCCAAATCAACCGATTGTAATCACGCTACCCGAAAAACGAAAAGCGTTAGACGGTTAGACCGCTGATGAGCCGCGTGTAGCCGCGAGGCCTTTTCTGTGTTATCAAGTGAATTTATACTTTTTTTCCGTTCAAAATAAAGTTTATAATGCTTTGTCATTAAAACTGCTCTTTGTGTCGCTGTCGGCCACTGCCATTTCAGTCTGAATTGACGCTAAAAGAACGCGGTGTCTTTTATGTTACTTTCTTTCGCAGCTTATCTTTGCCGCTTTTGTTGGATCTCCTCATCCCAGACGACAACTATATAACACTATTACCTCTTGATATTAAATTTTCCCTGTTTTTTCTCAACCGCCCGCGTTCGGGACATCCCAGATCTTATTAATTGGGCCCAGATGTCTCAGTCCAATTACAGTTTATTGTCAATTTTCCTCCAGCCCGAGTCCTTGGATAATGAAATCTTGAGATTGTGCTTGAAGGTTATTTATTGGGCTTTATTTTAACATAGGGCGTAAAATACTTAGGTTTTTAATCGATAGCTTGTTGATAACTTAGGGTTCAACATCGGTGCCGATTTTCATGCAAACTTCGAGAAACACTGTTTTAACTTTTCTGAAAGCTGCAGCACTCAAGGCTTACATAAGCCGCAAGCAAATGTGCCATATGTAGGTTCACTTACGTTGTAACGGAAGGTCAAAACGACTTGATTTTTGTGTAGGGATAGTTGAAGGGCGGGAAAAGGTCATGGACTACTTATAAAGTCTACCGAATATAATGAAAAGTGAAAATTTAGGTCAGAGTCGAGCCCCCCAACCCCCATCAGCTAAACTATTGCTTTGAAAAATGTAAAAAAAATGTCAGTAGTACATACTGAAATTAAAAGGAAAAACTATCACAACAAAGTTGGCTTTACAAGTTAACGAGTAATAGTCGAACATATTACAAAATTAACTTGGAGTTGTCAAAATGAAAATTTCGTACAAATGGCATTCAAAACTACTTTTTATAAAATCAAAATTATGGAAAAGAAAAAATCAGGAACTTATTGTACACGGCAACTCCGGAGCCCTACACTGCGCTTGGCCCGACATACACTTGGCTGCTTTTTAAATGTTTAACTTTAAGCCACCCTAAAGGCGTAATTCCAAATCACTAGAATCCTTTCATTTGAAGAAGTCCCATTACAAATGAAAGTTGACGATTTGGTTCAGCAAACGGTGTTTAATTCGTCCATTCGTCATTCTTTACAAATTAATGCAAATTACTTGGAGGGAATAAGATTCTTAAAGACGAGTCCGAGAAAATCCGCTTTCAAGATTGATTCATTTAAGAAATAAGATCACTAATACACTATCAAAACATGATCAAATGAAATTTTATGTCATTTATTTTTTATTACAGTTTTTTTTAGTTCAGGTGATAATTAGCACCACGCAACCGATATATTTTTGTTGTGAATATTTCCAGTCTAAATTAGCTGTTACTAAAAAGTAAGTCCATGGAAGTAAACCTTTTTTACATTTGATAGGCTTCCGTTTGACCACGATCTCACCTGATGTTAAGCGACGATGTGGTCTAGTACGGTTCACGGTTGCCGTGAATTATCCTATTTACTCTGGCCTTGAAGATAGCCAGAAGAGAATAAAAAACTCATCTGAATAAAGCATACTTATCTTCCAGTCAAATAAATAAACGAAAAAATCTAACGAGTTTTGACTTAAGAATCTATAGTTTACTGTTCGCAGAAATGTGCTTTTCCATTTGTATTCATTTTTTTATTTTAGCTCGACAGATGAAATAATTTTCTCAAAATATGAAGACTAGTTAATGATACTTCTAATTAGCAAATGAAGGTATAATACATGAAGGACGTGTGGTTTTGGATTTATGATAAATAGATACGACCCACCCCATGAGTATGAAACTTTTACCGGCGAAATCATGTGGTGACGAAACGTGGTGTTTATGGCATATACAAACGTCTTAAAGCATAAGTAAAGGGTCTTGTTTAATGGCTTTTTCATTTCTTAAATAGTATTTAGATAATCAATTTGACGGCAAATCGATCGTGTCACAGCACTTTAAAATACATCTCATAAAAATCCTTACGTCACCATGAAAAAGTTGGACTATTTAACTTACATTTCGTACAATTTTAAAGCCACTAAACATGGATTTACTGGTATCCTACTTTATGGCTAAGATTGTTGCACAGTGGGGCAAGACGCAGACTGCAGGAGACATCATTTTAATCGGATGTCGGTCAATTTAAAGAATTAAAGCACGAATTTACAATCGTAAGTTTAATTTGTCTTGTATGATGGTTTGATGCCAAATGTCAGACTTAGCAGGCAGAGAGAAACAGAGAAGCGTGGATATGTTCCTCTCATACACACCTAACCTAGTAAACATGGCACGCAAAACTCTTATTTCTTTACACAATATTATTATACACTACATACAACAATAATGATTCTATTATACACATCAACACGCACAATCTGTTTCTTACAGATTATCATCGCTGTAGGACGCCTGCATCACATGCTCAGTCAGCGCCTTTGCTATGCCACGACTATCGACCCATGGTACCTTATACCCTAAACTTGTTATGCTAACTTTATTTTAGTTTGTTAAGGTATCAACCACGGTATCTCAGTTGAGCCTCAGAGCGTCAGTCCTTGAACCATCGAGGTCTGAACAACGGATGGATGATAAAAATCATTACCATTAGCTTTTCGGTGAAGGAAAACATCGTGAGGAAACCTGCACACTTCTGAGAAGAAATTCAAAGGTGTGTGTGAAGTCTACCATTCCGCGCTGTTCCCGCGTTGTGGACTATGTCCCATACACTCTCTGTAGGAGAGTAGGCCTGAGCCCCTGCAGTGGGGACATATATAGGCTGTTGATGTGATGTGAAGGTATATGAGGTGCAATGTTTGTTGTGACTGACAAAGCTTTTACCTATCTCTCTCTCAAATGTTGTCTCTCTCCGACATGTATGAAGTAAAGCTAAAAGTTGGACTGTTGACTTTTATAGTTGACAAAAAGAAGGGAAATGATGATTTATGGAGTGAGTTGATCAACAGAGATGCACGGGTGGTCACTGTGAGACAGGGATCCTGCCTTCCGAGTTTGTCAGTCGATTTCTTATAATTGATCTAGAACGTTATGCCTTCTACTCTTGAGTCCATGTTGCATTACAATAATTCGACAGTTTGTAGTGACTCGATGTGCCGCCGTGCTCATGCGCAGGAACAAGGGTTGCAACAACATTTCAGTTCGGACGATTTCGACGAAAATAGTTTCATACTAAATATCTTTTGGAATCGGATTGGATTGGAATGGCTCTCTGCAATAATAATGTACAAATTTGACATCATTTTAAAATCACAATTTTCATTTTTACACACTATCTTTTTATTATTCTTCAGAACGCCACTTAGGGACCATAAATTGCTTAATTGTATTCACACTCATTACAACCTGATGTCCTCTTTTTAGATAATTACTTATAAAAATCAACTATTCTATTTTAATAGATAGTGGTACAAGAAATTTTGTATGTAGGAGAAGTGAATTCCAGTTAACGATATTCAAAAATCCAAAAAACCATCTGCCCCCAAATTTTTTTCTTTGTTCGCCATCTACATACATACAAAACTTAATAAATCTAGTCTAGATAAGCTATCATCAAACAAATTTCTACCCTATTCACTGTACCCACTCAACCATTTATGAAACCCTAGATATACCACTCGACATCCAGTAGCTTAACTATCTAGGCCACGGAGACGCGATACGGTCAATTTATATATTGCAGCTATTACAAGCTAGTCCGCACAGTGGTTCAAGACGCTCCTCGCGGTGGACAAAGTAGGTTGAAATTAATGATGTTCCGTCCCAACTTGACACACGTCAAGCGACCGAAAGTGGAATAACTTTTACACTTAGTGGCGATTCTTGGCTTAGGTGACGTCTAAAGTTTTTTTATGCTCGAATTAACTTGTTCGGTACGGTGCAGTAATTTTGTATGGTGATGCTTGAATTTCACCCGCGGGTGTGATCCGCTCTGTCGCTTTAAATTGTTGAGAGGTTGGTTTATGTGAAAAATAATGGAAAATGTTTTCAGTTTTGGGTCAGAACAAAGTTTGTTATTGCTGGCTGCGTTTTTTAAATTTAAACAATTTATTGTACACAGAAAATATATACGAAACACAAAATACAGAGAAAATATATACAAAATGAACAGCTTATGTCTATAAGAAATTTCTTACAGCAGTGCTGGGTCAAGAGAGAAATAGTGAACAGCGAGGAGGGCAGTTAGGCGTGTACGTTCAACTGCATTTAGAAAGAATTGTGTCCTTCTTATAAAATTATGAAATTGCATCCGAAATATCATTTTGTTTATGCGGCTCCTGTCAAGTTAATTTCATAAAAATAAATCATGTATTTATGAATCTTGTACACAAAGATCTTTACGACTAAATATCAACTCTCCATAACAATCAAAGATCAACATGTTCAGTCATTCGGCAAATAAACATTTTGAAACGATTTTATACGAGATATGATATTAACATGTGAAAATAACATAAAATTGGCGATACAGAATTACCAGCGGGCACGTACACGTAGATTGGCTTTCTCCAACAAACTGATCTTCTTTAGATAAATTTGAGCAGACGTCACTGCAACGCGTTCTATATTCAAACGGAACCCGCCACACAGTATTTATTTAGTATAAGTATCCAAGGAGATCGCAACCATGTAGAGTACACACAGTACTTGTTACTCCAATTGTACGTAAGTTAGCCTTGTTTAAGAATTATTATTATAACTGGCCCCTATTTAAATTTTGATTACTAGAATTAGCTATAAAAATCTTTGTATCTCCTGACATAAAGCTTTCTTCCTAAAACAAAATGTCTGTTAGATAAGCGATAAACAAAGCTAATCCTCGGGACAAGAGTAATCCCGCACTGTGACGATCACAAGGGCCCTGGGACCGAGCGGCGACCCGTGCACACTGGCACAAATGCTCACTCGTCTGGACATATATGAAATTAATGATACCCGCACGACGTTTGACGCTATTATAGCTTTGTCATCTGTGTCTGCCGTACGCACCACTGTGCAATAAGATGGAATATTTTAAAATTGTTACGTGAAAAGTTAAAGAATACGTTGAGCCACCGGTTGGACTTTGTGCGCTTATTATTAAATTTATGAGTTTCAATCATCGTTTTTGAATTTTTTTACGAAGTTATTTTTTACGAAACCATTAAATATACTCGTAATATGAAAAAATAATTACAATTTAGTATAAATTAATTTATTATAAATTAAGTAGCTCGGGACCGGTCGATGTGACGTACCATGAGGGAGGCCTATGTCCAGCAGTGGAAGTTTCCCGGCTGATGATGATGATGAGTATAAATTATATTAAAATTTGAATTCGAATACTTGTCTGCTCTACCTCGCTTTTTGCCAAATTTTACGATGCGAGATCAGCGGCAAGGACCCTTCCTGCCAAGTTTTGATTCCTTTCGCTTGCATGGGAAATCGCCAAAAATTACAGATCGAAGGGAGTGCACACTTAAATGTTTGATATTAATTTCAACTTGATATCTTAACGCGTTCCTGAGAAAAAGGGTCTTGAGAGACAGGCGGACTACATAGTGATCCTATTTCCTTCTGTGGTACTGACAGAACCCTAAAAATGCTCTATAAAATACAGATGTGAATTTCATAAAACCTTTCTTTGTTCACGCCGAGTAAAAACAAAACAATTTCCCCTCCGGCTTTCGTTTCCTAGCGCACAAAACCCTGAAGCATGCTTGCTTCTTTTCAAGTTTTCAGTTTTAAAATGTGTGTCAGTCGCATGTAATATTTATCTGTGAGATCTAAGCACGGCTGGCACTGCGCCAGCGCGCGGCGCTTAGACGCTGCAGCGTCCAACCCTCGCAACTTGTTACTGCGCTCATGAATGATAAGATTGTGCGCTTTTACGGATCCGTTACCTAACGATACGTATGTGCCACAAGCTTTTCCTGCGACTTCCCTTGCGTTGCTGTTAATTGTATCCCATTGGTGCACTAACGGGATCAATAGGTAGCTTTTGTCCTTTTTATAATGGTCGCCTCTACCTAATAGCTCGCTGGGACTCACAATTCGGAGGTATTGGGTTCGATTCCCAGTTTGGGAGACTGTCGGGAATCATTGCGGTATACCCAGCGCCCAGGGTGAGCTAGTTTTTCATCCAACAGCCTTATATTATCGACACTTTCCATCTGGAAAATATTTGTCATGTAAATGTCGAAGACAAGTTTCTAATCTCTCTAGTAGTTTGTCTCAATCACGTTTTAAAGCGGATTTATTTATTGTACTGACAGAATACGGCTGACAGCTTTTAGGCTTCTGTAGCTGCACGCTTCTTTCATATCGCCCTATTACACAGATAGATAAAAAAAAATTCGTGACGACAAACACAACTATATACAAAAAGTTACTTAAACAACCTAAAAACTTTACTAATTAGGATATCATCATCAGCCGGGAAACGTCCACTGCTGGACATAGGCCTCCCTCATGGTACGCCACATCGACCGGTCCCGAGCCACCTGCATCCAGCGACTCCCCGCGACTCTAACCAGGTCGTCGGTCCATCTAGTAAGGATTCCATCTAATTAGGATATAAGGTACAATATTTTGAGAGTCGACCGAAAAGGCGCTGACTCAACATGTCCTGCAGGAATCCTACAGCGCTGATATTCTGTCAGAACCATATTGTGCAAGCCTAGCAACGATTGTCATCCGCCGTCTTAGATTATGGCAAAGTTTATCAAGTCCACGCTGACGATGTCGCGGGCAAAAGCCAGAAGCTGTTTAGACAAGATATTATCATCATCTCCCCTCGCTCCCCACATCATAATAAAAAGGCCAAGATTGATCTCTGATACCTACGTTACTTCCATGCTATTTCCCCCTCTTTATTCCGCGCCCAATGGGGCGAAATATAAAAATATCCGCACAATAAGTTTCACGCACGGCTTGTGCCTTACCTGCGAGCGAGCGGTCAGCTTCCTAGGGGCGTATTGTGTTGTCACTCAATGACAATAATATTAAATGCAGAAGCGTGTTCGCTTGTTACTTTCAAAGGGAATATACTGGGACTCCATAGAGGAAAAAACCTGAGAGGTGTCAAGGGACACCCGGATGGAACGAAGTTCCTTTCGATTAATTAGTGAAGGAATTGTAATAAAATTTTACAAATTTTCAATAAGGTTTGAACGGATTTTTAACATTATATTTTAAATATGGTTTTGTTGGTTTTTTCATTAGATTTTTTATGTGCGTGATACGTTTTGTTTTTAGCGACATCTGTCATTGAGTAGCGGCAACTAATCAGAGCCATCTGTCGTCACATAGCTGTACTGTTGGTATCGTCTTACTACTACGTACGTCGTACTAACAGATGACGCTAACTTACTATAGCAAAAAAGTGTCGTGACAACTTTTCGTAAGAATTTTTTCCGTCTAGCCCCCTTTCACAACGCGCGATAAGGAACTTCGTTACAAAATCCTGATATACAACGCGTATATTTCATATGAGCTTATAATTTATCCAGATATAGTTTACGACCGTACAAATCAAATGTGAAAGCAAATTTTATTAAATAGCTTAATCAATAAAGAGTTATTTTTTTTAAAGTACGACCGAGCAGTAATGTATTGCGTCCAGATTGACTTGACGTTTTTTTTATACAAAAGATAGACCAAAGCTTGACCTCAATCTCACCTCAAATGGTTTATTGAACTGTTATGATATGACGTGTAAAAAGAACCGCAAATCAATCATTAACCATATATGTAACTAATATATTGCGTGCTCAATTATTTTGTGTGGAAAAAATATACACAAAATTTATGTAAATGTGTTGTTTAGGACCTACACTCATTGCCATCAAAATAAACGCACATATGAAATAATACGCGCTGTATTATACAATAATACACGCTGTATTATTTCCTTTAGTCATAATCAACTAGTAAAGTTCAGTGAGGAAGCGTACAACTCTCTTTTTAACCGACTTCAAAAAAAATACACACAAAAACGTGTTAGTGCGACAATAATACATATTCTGTAAAAATTTCAACTGTCTGACTATTACGGATCATGAGACGTTGACGAGCCCGTTGACAGACGGACAGACGGACGAACGGACGGACAGCGAAGGCCGTTGATTACTCTTCGGATACGGAACCCTAAAAATGACGCAGGTGATTAATTGGGATATCACGTCGGATATTTCATTATTTTCAAGTATTTCATTTCTGCTTTATTTCGTTTTCAAGTAATGCATATACATAGTATATTTCAAGTATACATATACAATAGAAAATGTCTGGCTTTCCGTGACTAGACGAGGACTGTAGAAGTTAGAGTTTGTCTTATAACAGTGACACATGGTCCCTTCATATAAATGTCGTGATATCGGTTCCTATTGCCATACATCGAACGGATGAAGTTTGCATACATGCGCATGTGTGAATACGCGACAATACGCGCAAGTCGACCACTTTCTTGCGGGGAGAGGTAGGTATTGGGGATCGGCGGTAGGCAGTGAACGTACTGAACGCAGTACGTTATTAGTTCTGTGACAATAATGAGGTTTTTTTAGAAGCGAATGCCTATATTACAGACTGCATAATCGAGTGCTTCTAGAATCTATCCCTTGGCAGACTCGCCGGACCGTGATTTCACTTCCTGCGCTAAGCGCGGCAATCATTCTTAAAGAGAAAGTTGCAATGGTCCCGTCCATTCGAGGTAAATGGTCGAACATTAAAGGTATGGAGTGATTCTAAATACCTTTCGAGGACTTTGGTCTCTATTGATTGTAGAATAGACTCTCTAACCTTTGTGTAACGTTAATATTGAAATTGAAAGTAGTGAACTAAAGTGAAAACTTTTGCAGCTATTCCAACTCAGTAGTATTTTTGTCCACGGCTTCGTCTAGTCTTCATGGACTCGTTTTATCGTTATAAAAAGCAGCCTACTCTTCAACTACCCCTATACAAAGGAAAATAGCCAAGTGCGAGTCGGACTCGCACACCCAGGGTACGAATGCGAAATAAAATCATAAATATTAGATAAGGAAATAGAACAATGCTATAACGAAAATTTAAATCCGATTGAATCTTTAAAAAATAAACACACAAACAAACAAACATCCTCTCACCCTAAACGCATACACTGTCTCCGTTCCGTCGTGGGTAAAAATAATTTAAATGAAATGTAAATTTAAAAAAAAATCATTTAAAGATTTATTCCTATATCGCCTTTCAGGATTCTATGTTAATGGCAAGTACCCTATAGGTTTTGGTGCGCTTTCAATGGCAATCGTCGAAATGTACGAAATACTTGAACGAGTAAATGGCTTTATATTTTTATTGCGTTGACCCAGAAGTTTGATTTCTTTCACAGGTGCAAGGGACAGCAAACTCCACAGATTGACAGACGAAGTACCAAGTGATCCCATAAAGCAGTGTTTTTCAACCTGTGGGTCGCGACCCCCTGGGGGGTCGCGAAGCTTCTGTAGGGGGGTCGCCAGAGGTCGGGTACTTTAGAAAAAAAAATCAATAAAGACAATAAATATTTATTTATTAAGTAAGACTCTAACTTTAAAATTACTCTTACTGTAAGATAATTTTAACAAAAGGATATAACAAACAACATAACATAACAAACTCGTAAACATTTTAATATGTTATAAACAAAAAATACGACGACGCGCGTTAATGCGAAGGTTGAGCTTGTTTTTTATTGATTAATTTATCCCATCGTGGATCTGTTTTTGCGACACATAGAATTAAATCGTTTTCCAAATTTAAGCGATTTCTTTGCTTACTTTTTATCTGGGCCATCGATGAAAATGTCAACTCGCATAAGTACGAGGTGGCAAATGGAATCAAACACTTCAAAGCCTCAGTTGTCAATTCCGGGCATTCTGTTTTTCTCATTAGCCAAAAGGTATCCAAATTAGAAGACTTGAATTCCAGGTGTAACATCCCATCGGCAGATATTTCTAACAGATTCTCTTTGAGCTTATTTGGTAAACTAGCCTCATTTATAGCTGCATTTAAAAATGTATTTATGATCCACCTCTGCCCAGTGTTCTCCGATATCTCTTGCTCTGAGAAGTAATGACACAATTCTTCTTTCAAATTATCTAACACCATTTTCATACCAGGAATATATGTCTTGATGTTCACCTCACAACCGACTTCTTCAGTAAAAGATTGTGTCGACGAAAAAGCATCAAAGTTATTTTGGTTCAAAGACGTTCAACGTTCAAAGTGTTTTTATATCCGATAAGTATGTACTTATATCCTAATCATGGAGACCATAAATACGTTGTATGGAATGAATATTGGTAATTCAGTAACATACACACATAAATGATAAAAAAAAAACCGAAGGGTCAAGGGGGTCGCGAAATATTTTTTTATACCAGGGGGTCGCATCATGAAAAAGGTTGAAAAACACTGCCATAAAGGTTCCATGTTTCCTTTTGAGGTACGGAATCCTAAAAAGTACATAATTCCAAAAACCCAAAAAAAAACCACAAGTAATTTTGACTCTCCGCTGCGACGTGAAGAAAATACAAGCCAACACATTAACAAAAGCAAATAAAATTGATGTGGATTAGTATTGATTGTCAACTGGTGGACGCAAGCCGCTCTTATCGTCCCTAGATCGTTACGTCCACGAGGGGATTTGCCATAATCACCACGCTTGGCAAGCGGATTGGTCATCGCAGTAAGATGTTGTTACATGGGTAGATGCTGCTGTCCATCTACTGAATATATTTTCCCTTTGTCACCTTTTACGACGCCTGCGTAATGACAAAGAGTCATGTTATACAGCGTGTATAGTTCATACGGGCTTATAATTTATTAAGATATAGTTCACAACCCTAAAAATCATATGAGAAAGCAATTTAGTTAAATAGCTCAATTAATAAAGAGTTAATCATTTTTTAAAGTACGACCGAGCAGCAATGCACGTTGACGGATAAACGGTTTATTGGTTTATTGAACTGTCATGATATGACGTGTAAAAAGAACTGTAAATTAGTCGATAACTTTGGATGTAATTAATACATTGCGTTTTCAATTATTTTATATAAAATCCACAATTAATCAACGAAAATTATGTTAATGTGTTGTTTAGGATCAATAATTGCTATAAATATACGCCCGTATGAAATATACACACTGTATATATGCTCCAAAGTAGGTACACAAAAAAAAGTAGATGCATGCCTGTAAACGTAGACATTACACAAGACACCCAAAAAGTTGATTTATCCGTAACCAAAGCAGAACCGGTACTTGTTACTTGTGCTCCATTTCATTGAAGCCTGTATTAATTCAATAATGCGAGAAAAAAAATCTATCTGTCGCACAAACAGAAATAAAACGACTTGCCGGTGTAAGCAGTTTCTTCAGATGTATTTAGGGTTCCATAGTATAAACTAAAAACCGGCCAAGTGCCAATCTTTTCTATCCGACCATATTAACCGTAACATATATATAAATGACATGTTCCGCGAATGTATGGAGCCAAGGCCTAGTATTGTACACTTATAATGTTAAAAGGCCATTATCAAATAAAAGTGATTTAGTTACCATTTTTGTATATTTTGACTTAGTTTATTTGTACAAAAACGAATAAAACACACGAAACAGATAAGACTTAATCTCGAAAACAAAGAATTCGGCGTCATTGGAATGACATTTGACGTTGACGCTGTCACTTAGTACAAAAAGAATGATTTAGTACAATTAAAATCGATGGAAAAGTGTAAGTTTATTATTTTTTTGTACATATTTAATATAATATTTGATTTTTTAAATAGTGTACAAGTACAGGCCGAATTTGAATCACCTATTTTCATGATGTCCTTTACATACATTCAAGCAGCCAACGTTCGTCAAATCTGAACAGGAAACGGCATTTTCCTTGCGCGCAATGGATACCGGATGTGACGTCATCATCGGTACTCCATTATACGGCCATTTTCTCTGCCACGTCGCTCTCAGTCACAATCACAACATTAGCGGATAAATGTGGATTAATGGATAAATATGAGAACATTATGGTAAACTGAACAAGAGAAAGAAAACTGTTTTATCATAAGATTATAGTAAAATATTAAATATATTTTTAGGTAACCCAAAAATAGACTGACAGTTGATGTTTTACGCTTCGCTTAATGAAAAAGAGAATGACTTTGTACAAACAAAATACTACCAAAAGTGCAGTTAAATTTTTTTAAATAATCTTTTTTTAAATAAAATTTCGTTTCTTTCTCTCTATACAGAATGTTCTAAATGCTATGCTAGAGTTATAGTCGATCTATATAATTATGTAAATAAATATCTTTAGTTTTTCCTTGATTGAATCTCTAAAACATTATATTTTCACTCTGTAGTCTGTCTGTCCGTCCATCTGAAAATTTCAAACTAATGACTCTAAATTTTCACTCATATTACCACTTTGGAAGTGTGCTTCTATTTTAAAAGCTTTTATTTAACTTGCAATGTTTGTATGTATGTATGTATGTATGTATGTATGTATGTATGTATGTATGTATGTATGTTCGGGTCAAATCTTGCAAGTTGAATTAGAAGCACTTCCTCTTATCCTAGGGAGTTGAAATTTTGAACGTTGGTTCAGTTCCGATGACAATGCGTTTTTTTGGTACTATCGAGCTGGTCTGATGCTGGAGTCAGGAGGAATAAAGAGAAACTCTTCAATGGGCCCCTCGAATTCGGGCTCATCTCAAAATCAGAATACCAGGCTGACATAAGTGCAAGGGAGCGTGCTATATCGTTTCTATATATCGTATCGTAGCGCAGGTTGATTCCTAACAAACTACTAAAAATCATTTGAAGTACCAGGTTATCAGAAACGGAAGAAGTTTTGATTTAGCTCACATGACATGTTACGGCGCGGGTTATTCTACCAATGAGAACGCGTAGCTCCTGTCACTTTTTTTTATAAATCTAAATAGATTCATTTGCTTTAGACTTTTTACTTGAAGAGTGTTTTAGATTCAAAATGCTATTTGTCTCTTTTTGGCCCAAGGGAATGAAAGAGTAACCACATAATCAAATCAAGTCGTGATAAACGTGAACGGGCGGTATAGTAGGTGCATTATGTCAATACCTAATCTGTGCAAAGTCTGTGATTATATCCTCTGTGCAAATGCTGAATGTTATACATAAAGGCCATAAATTGGCCTTAAATGTCAAAAATACAACTAAAAAGAGTGTGTTTATGTTCTTTTGGCAATGGTTTTCTTAATATTTTTAAGACAAGATAGTGTCACTCAATTGAGGCTGGACAAGGCAGCATATGCAATAATCATCGGCTGCAGAAGTCCACTGTTGGACATGAGTCTCCCTGTTATGGCGCGCCCACACATGCACGGTGATAGGGCCGAGCCACTTGCATCCAGTGACTACTCGCGAGCTTAACTAGGTCATCGGTCCTGGTCTGATGCTGGAGTCAGGAGAAATAAAGAGGAACTTTTCAATGATCCCTCAAATACGGGCTGGGCTCATCTTAATTCCAGAATACCACGTTGACATAAGTGCACCGGAGCGTGCAATATCGTTTTTGTAGCGCAGGTTAATTTCCTACCAAACTATTGAAAAATATGTATATATATAATACTTGTGCTCAGAAAGTGTTACGTTTCATAGCTTTTTTGCGTGCTAAAAGTTCGTGATTTCAGAAGGTTGTCTTAAAAACGCAAGGCAAGCGTGCGTTTTTCTTATTAACTGAACGAATGTTTTTCATTCAAAAATCAAAACTAGTATTTTGCCTAGTCACTGGGCAGTATGTGCAACACACTCTTGGCCACAATCTCAATTACTACCAGGTTGACATAAGTGTCAGAAAGCGTGTAAGATACTTGTTCCGCACTAACCTCCGCACAAAGATCTCGGTCTGTTTAATTATATACTTTTTGCTGCATTGACATGTTACAAGAGGATTGGCTTCAGTTCGAGTATTTTTTAAATAGAACGCGGGCCTTCGCTTTTTAAATATACACATGTAGATTCGAATGTTGATAATGATTTAATTTACTTTTATGGGGATGACAGAGACCTTATGCCAAGATATTATATATCTCTTTTTCTCTCTTTGAAGTTGTAGTTAGACTCCACCTTAGGTATGAGGTCCTGGTACTTTCGTCTTCATATCATCCGATGTTAAGTGATTAAAGCCGACAGACAAATGGACCTAGAGACGTTACTTAGGTTGCTAGCTATGCTTTCTGTGCTAACCGGAACCATCTTCATCATAATTTTACTATTTGTTATATTTTTTCAGCAAATGTATTAAGAAATGTCGTTCGAAATGTACTTACTATTTTCGCGTCTCCCCCCGTATATCTTCTAAACTATTGCTTTTAAAAATCTGAATACTTTACAGTAGTATGTAAGTACACTGAACTTAAAAGAAGAAAAAAAAATAACACGACTAAGCTGCCTTTGCAGGTGAACGAGTAATAGTCGACCAAATTAAAAAAAAAATTGGCTTACAGATTCCATAATGAAAGTTTCGTACAAATTCCAATCAAAATTACTTTACACCGTTCTGGGTGGACCTAACTTGCACTTGGATGCTTTTTAAAATTGAAATAGATTCAGTAATTTAACTAGACTTTTTTTAGTCTTAAGAAACATTTACACGATAACTAAAAAATAAAAAATAAATTAATATAAAAAAATATTTCATAAAGAAGCTTTTATTTAAATGCTTTAAAAAGAAGAAAATAAACTTTAAAACTTTAAATGAAATCAAACCCATCAATTGATTACATTGAACAATTTATATGCTATAAAAGCTTGTCGCGTGATTTACTAGTGTAGATGTATGTAGATTTATCAATTTTATAAAATACATACTTTTTTCTCTATATCAGTTTACATAATTCTTGTATTCTATTCATCAACACATAGGCCTCCTTCATGGTACGCCACATCGACATTAATACAATTAAAATCATGCGACAAGCTTTTATAGCATATAAATTGTTCAATGTAATCAATTGATGGGTTTGATTTCATTTAAAGTTTTAAAGTTTATTTTCTTCTTTTTAAAGCATTTAAATAAAAGCTTCTTTATGAAATATTTTTTTATATTAATTTTTTGTATGAAAATCTTAATGCGGTTTACAGAATACATCTGCTTACCAAGTTTGAACAGTATAGTTTCGGAGAACAGTGGCTGTGACATACGGACGGACAGACAGACAGACATAACGAATCCATAAGGGTTTCGTTTTTGACATTTGGCTATGGAACCCTAAAAACTACGACAGTTTATGACAGCCGAAAACCGGTAAAAATGAAAACACTGCGTATTGTGGCATTTCGCAAGCTTTTAAGTAAACATTCTTAATTAGCAGAGTTATTCCAAGGACGAAATTAAAAGCAGTTTATACTCAAACTCGGTTCTTTTTTTAAAAGCTTTTATTTCCTTTAAAAACAAACAATTTTTCAGTCTGAAACGCCTTAGTTGTGAAAATATATTTTCGCTCGGTAGGTAATTTATCACCGTATTCTTAAAACGATACAGAATCATTTAGTAAAAATCCGCTGAGTTTTCTGTCAGCCATTTTTATTCATTACTTACACGTAGGGCCAGAGAATACCTGTCTAGCAATTTCGGGACACTTTAATCTCGGATTTTACAAAGTGTATTTGCACTTGTCCTTCATTTCACCTGATGGTAAGGGACGGTAAGGCCGTTGGACGGTAAGCGTGCGCACCCAGAAGCCTCAACCTAATGAGGCCATGCTACCTTTCATACCGGAACACCAGTGCTATTAAACACTGCTGTTCGGCAGCAGACATGGTGGCCACGTGGACATAAGAAATACTCTAGTACCACCAACCAAAAGCGGCAGTGGAAATAAATCATAATATTTTAGTCAATAATAGTAATAATTATTAATTAAATATTTAAATATACAGATACACTTGAAAAATAAATACAGACAAATTTAATGTACTTACATATATCTTTCCGCATGCAAATAATTTTAAATAAATTTTTAACGAAAAAGCTATCGAAATGGATTTTACCACCTCCGTGGCCTAATAGCTAAATGTTGGATTCACAATCCAGAGGTCCCGGGTTCCGTTCCCAGTGGGGTACCTGTCAGTACTGGGTTTGGTTGGTGATAAAGCATTTACTATGCCCGCCGGGGTAGCTACCACCATGTTACCTAAGTCTGCCGCTAAACATGCACTAAACATGCAGCACTGTTGTGTTCCGGCATAAAAGGCAGCTAGTGCCTAATCAGGTGAGATAAAGTGAAAACCCATGATGGGTTTATTAAAAAATTAAGAAGAAAAAAGAGAGACGATACGGCGCACTTTGTACCCTTTCATTGTTACTTGTTAGAAAGAGAGGCGCAACCCTGAATTTCTGGTGCGACTCTGTATTACTATCGTGGAAGACAAATTCTTGCAAACCGTTCCGGCGTACCCTCCCTGTGACTAAAGCCAATTCGCGATATTCATTAGGACAAATGATGTAAATTAGACCGTCCAAGCCTCTCTTTGTTGCCTTAATTATCGACCATCACTCACAGCTTGACTCACTGCCTGGCTGACTGTCTGGCTGACTGGTTGGCTGACTGGTTGGCTGACTGGTTGGCTGACAAGCTCAAGGTCGTGGTAATAAAGGATTCAACATTGTTGAACGAGTTTATTTACAGAGAGGATAGTTGACTCTGAATTAGACTGGAGTTAAATTGTATTTTGTTCTTTTTATTACGGGAACTTCTCATCTAAAATACCTCAAGTATCAAAACATAACCAAAACGTAGTCTTTTACTGGGGGCCGAATAAGCATGCTCAAAGTCACTCAGCGAGAAATGGACCGAGCTATGCTCGGAATTTCTCTTCGTGGTAAAATCCTGAATGAGGTAATCCAAGCGAACAACCGTCACCGACGTAGCTCGACGAGTCACTGAGCTGAAGTGGAAATGGGCTTACCACATCGCTCGAAGAACCGATGGTGGGGAGTAAAGGTTCTCGAATGGCGACCACGTACCGGGAAGCATGTAACGGTCCGTCCCCCTACTACATGGATTGACGACCTGGTTATGGTCGTGGGGAGTCCTATGGGAGAAGGATGCCTATGTCCAGCAGTGGACGTTTCCAGGCTGATGATAGTGATAGTACGAGTAGATAGGCTTACGTTAAACCAAAATCTCGATAAGTGACGATGTGCCTGTGGCCCTAGACTACATAAAATATTCCTTTCACTGTGGCCTGATAGTCAGAGTCGCAGCGTACTCTACGCAGAAATGCTAAACCCCGCCCCTCACACTGGAAAAGCATCAAGGGCCATCCACGCCATGGGTCCTAATGTATGCAATAGACTACCTGTCGATGTAAGGGGGCATCCATTAATTACGTGAGCTAAGAATGGGGGGGGGGGGGGGGGGGTTCCAATAAAATCTTACAAAATCTCATTCAAACCGGAGGGGGGATAATCGAAAATCTCACGTCAACTTCACTTTTTTTACTCAACTCAACTCAACTTACTCAACTCAACTATTTTTACTGTAAACTTTATTTAAATTAATTAAATTAACTATGATATACCTGGATGGTTCATTATTTTCCCGAATAATAAAAATAAATTATGTTTAAAATATTTTCAACTTCAATCTCACGTAAGGGGAGGGGGGTACCAGGCAAATCTCACTAAATCTCACCTAAGGGAGTCTAAACTGATCGAAAAATTGTTTTCGATCCCCCTAATAAATTGTTAAAGTGTACCATATTACAGACACAAGTTGAAGCAATGGCTTGTCGGCAGGCCTTTTATTCCTGTAAGGAATTCCTAATCCTAATAATAATACATATTGTATTTATATTATAATTGACATGTAAATATTAATTTATTAATAAATATGACTACGACTATTCATACAAATACCTGTCTGAGTGGGGATTCGATGACGACTCTAGACTTCTTACCTGAAACAAATCAAACGAGTTGTATTTAAAGAAAGAAAGAAAACTTACATGGATATTTTATGGCTAGCAGATTAATGTTAGCAGTAATATTTTTGCAGATTTTTGGGGCTATGTACCTGAAGTTCTAAGCCGTCCGTCTGCCTGTCAGCGGGCTGTATGTCATGATCCGTAAAAGGTAGACAGTTGAAATTTTCACATAATGTTTATTTAATTATGTCGCCGCTATAAAACACACATAAATAATAGAAATTGTTTTTTTTAATGATATAACATTAAAGTCGCCTCTTTACGATTATAAACGGAAAGATTTAATATCTATAAGAATAATATTCTTAATTTTCTTCTAAAGGTGAATTCATGAACATGTTTACCTTAGTCGCCTTTTTCGACAAACACGATGGGATGAAATAAGATGTCACTCTAAAGCACAATAGCTCGGAAAATTTGTAAAATATATCCATAACAAAAGTTAAATTTTCGTCTCAAGAAATAAATTCCCCTAAAATCTACCCTCATTTCTCCTTTAAACCGATAATCCCAGACCTTTATCCTGATATCTAGCGGTGAACGAAATGAACTTCCGTTAGACAGGATAAAAGGTAAGAAATGAACATTAGAATGCCTTTTTACTACGGGAATGTATTTATGCGGGGATTTTGAAGGGATCCCCTGAAATAAAGGGATAGGGTGCGGAAATGAGCGTGATCAATAGACGGAATCATTGCGACGGAATTTGCATAAAGAATTTTGTGTTCGTTTGATGTGATCATTGAGTGATACAACCGCGATATGAAAACTGTATTTTGACTGAAAAAGACACATTTCGCGAATTTATGGAGTAGGTACCTTATTCGAACCGTTCTTTTGACAAGCTCTTAGTGTGTAGCAGAGATGAGAACATATACGCTAGTTTTTCTACTAATGTCGTCTTCCGGGAAAAGGCATTTTCCTGATCAACTGTTTGATGTAGGATAGGTTTTCACTTGGCCTTCATGTCACCTGATGGTAAGTTCATACCGTAACACAACAGTGCTATTAACTAGCTAGATGGATATAGAAAGTGCCCTAGCACCAACCGAACTGAAATCGAACCCGAGACTTCCAGATTTTTAGTACAAACCATTAGGCCCTTAACGACAGGGACAGGTTTATTTTCTTAAGAATATTAGCGTTAAATGTGGTGTGATAGTGATAGTGTTAGTAAGCTAAGTATAATGTAATTAAATATAAACACCCATCATCATCAGCCAGGAAACGTCCACTGCTGGACGTAGGTCTTCTTCATGGTACCGATGCCGATACCGACCGGTCCCGAGCCACCTGCGCCACTACCTGCGACTTAACCAGGTCGGCGGTCCATCTAGTAGGGGGACGGTCTGGTAGACGTTTCCCGGTACGTGGTACGTAATATGTATAAACACCCATAAAAATAAAAAAATATTTTGACTGAATCAGATTCATTTGTATGATATATATACATGATGGGTTTTGTACTTGGCCTTCATATCACCTGATGGTAAGTGACGGTAAGGCCGTTGGGAGGTAAGCGTGCGCACCCAGAAGCCTCAATCTAATTGTACGGAATCAACTGCGGTTCAGTTAAAATAACAAATCAAAGGTAATGGTTTAAGATACGAGTATTCGGGTCATCAATTTGCGCGACTCCCCAAGTCGGGACAAAGCACAATCTACCGGAACACGAGCCCGGATATATTGCCTATCCGGTGGTAAATCTATCGAATTTGAACCGGTTTGTATCGCATCGCTACAAGTCGACAAACGTCAGAAGCGATCGTCTATTGAAAATGAGGGTTTAAGTAGGTTTAGGGTGGATTTACACTTGGCCTCTATCTCTCCTGATGGTAAGTGACAGTAAGGCCGATGGGTGGTAAGCGTGCCTCAAGGTAGGCGCTGGCTCTGCTACCTTTCATGATGGAACACAACAGTGCTATTAAAACTGTTGTTTTGCGGCATACTTACCAATACCATATATTCGACGTGTCACTGTCCATGCATTACGTATACAAATGCGAATATGAGTTTGTTTGTCACACTTTCACGTAGTAAATAAGATTTAGAATGACTTCTTAATAGGTGGAAACTTGTAATTAGGAATATATTTAAGTTAGTTTGTAATTTATATTTTTGTTATAAAATAGTTCCTGTGTGAGAATTCATTACCATATTCACTAATTCGCTAAATCACAATCACACAATAGGTAAAACATTTATTTACGAAATGCGAAAAGACTAACCTACACTGGTCCGACGATCATTTATCAGTTAATAATATAATATCGATAAGAAACCAAAATTCTAAGCAACATGAAGTTATTTCGTAGCACATCTTCCCTAGCAACAGTGGAGCGTTTCACCCGAACAATGACCATTCTGTTTCTCTCGCACCCAAGCGGAAGAACGCAGCGCGTGACAGAGTACGCTATACAACACATGTTTCATGCAACGGTCGCCTGACGGCCGCCGCCGCGCCGCGGCCCGCCGCCATGCCGCCATTCATTGACCAGTGTAACGTTCGCTCGAACACAGCTTGACGCGTATTGTGTTGCAGAAAACATGGCCGCAACAGATTCAACAGAATGGACCGAACAGAAGATCATTGAGCTTATAAGAGAGTATAGGAAACATCGTGCACTATGGGATCCCAAGCATCCTAGTTTTTTCAAGAAGAATTTGAAACCTGAAACTTGGAACGAAATCGGTAGAACGTTGAGTATCCCTGCCGACGCATGTAGGCACAAACTCGCTATCATGCTGTCGTCGTTCCGCCGCGAAAAGTCTAGAATAGCTCACAGTATCCGGGCTAAAGAAAAAGGTAACGAAAATACTTATTTTTATGGAACCGGATATAAGTATGTTTTATTTGAATCATAATAATAATATCTATTTTCAGATCCCAAAAAACCCTTGTACAGAAGCTCGTGGTTTGCATTCAGAGAATTGGCATTTCTGATTGATAAAGAGACCGAACGAGAACGGCAGAAAACGGTAAGACAACCTAACAAAACAATACAATATGCTCTGATAGTTTTTGGGCACATATACTATTTTACTTCATTTTTTCATTACATAAGAATAAAAATTATCTAGTTCCCCTTAAAGATCAAGGACCTGTTTCATAAACTGACATATTTCATGTCATTTTCGCCCATAGCGCCCGTTGATTGGTGGAAAAGTCGAAAATGGCTGATATTTGTCAGTTTGTTTCGAATTGTATTTTTATGGAACAGGCCCTGGGCTAGCTATGGCTTTGAACAATATCATTATTAAAGGGTTCAGCGATACCGCACATAAACAGAATTTTGAATAAAACAATTATTCGAATTATGTTTCTGCCTCTGTAACATAACATTTTAAATTTTCACAAAATAGCAGACAGTAGTATGGTAAAAATATTAGACGACAATTTTAAAAATATCTTAAGCAACATTTTCATTGTTTTATAGATATTTGAGGACGCTAATAAGACTACAACAAAATCGTCCTACAAATTTTGCTAGGAAGAATACATTACGATAAATAGAAGTCATTTCACACACACACGTATAGTACTCGCACAATAAGTTTGCCCATCTGAAGTTAGCTTCAAGGCAAGTAGCGGGAGGAAAGAAATGTCCTAGTGTTGTATGTTATCTAGGGATAGTTATTATCGAAAATAATACACCCACATTCCGACTGTACATGTTTGAAATTGCGGAGAGCTAACTTCAGAGGAGCAAACATGGAGTGCGAGTAATATATAACTGACAATGACGTGCATATTGACGAGCGAGTGTCTGCCCTTTAGTATACTTTTGTTGTGTGTACCTTGAGTAAAACAAACGAAAGTGTCTGTGTAGTGCCTTCATCGTATGAATATTCTGATGTCTATGCCTTCCCCTCTGCAGCTCTATTTTTGATTCGCTCGTGTGACATAGCTTCGTCGCACACGACTTAAGTCACGATCGACTACAAGTCGCATGAAAACAGGTTTGACCGTATTTTTGAATCATTCGCCTCAGGTGTTGCCGGTATAACTTTAAATGTTTAATTTTATCCGTTTTACACAGAAAAACAAAACCGGTAATTCATGCCAGGAAAACAGAATGCAAAGTACATAGAAGTTCAATGTAAATAAGTGGTAATGTCAGTGTTCGAAGATGGCGTTTAGTCTATCGCTCGCCTCTGCAAAGAGTGGTCCTGACCACTCGTTGCAGAAGAGCGATTCAAAAATACCAAATTTCGTAAGTCGAACGAAAATCAGTAGAAAACGAGCGTTCGCGGCGCGTAGAGCGAATCAAAAATAGAGCTCCTGATAGCTATGACAGGGCAACAGTCAGTGAATACTCAAATACGAGTATAATGAAATTTCTTGTTTCAGGGTTTACAAGATTCGGACGACTCTGAAGATGTTGACTACGCGAATAGAGTAGTCGGACAAATAACAACAGAAGGCACACGCATACAGATAGCTCCGAGCATGTGTAAATCCATAGTAGACATGTACACCGATAAGGAAGCGGAACCAAGCCCTAGTCAGGAACCAAGCCCTTGTGGCTTCAAATTACACTCAAGATCGAAAAAGTCATTGGACGACGATGAGATTAATTTCTTTACTAATTTCGTAGCGACTAAAATGAGAAAGTATTCGGAGGGGACAAGGAGCGCGGTGCAACAGGCGATATGTGAGGTTATATTTAATGCTGACAGAAATGCTTACGAGCCCCCTAGGACCAGTATATCCAGCACAAACGACAGTAATATTCACTATGAAATGGATACAGATACGTTGGTAATCAAAGAACACTTCTCGGACAGTGAATGAGTCTTGTTTGTGACGAAGTTATTATCCATCAGTGAAGAATATTTTTACATAGTGCGATATGGAAAAGACCGATATCTTGTAAACAGTATTTCAAATACATACATTTTAAAAAGAAAATCGTATTTTTGTAATGTCGTGATCTGATCAAACCTGATATTACTATTATATTAGACTACGATTATACCGAAGCCTTGGTTATACCCTCCAAAACTAGGATAAATTAAAGCCACAAACTCACACACTCATTTCTTTTGCTATATTATTATTTTAAATGTAGAAATATTTTTTTAAACTATTTTTGGGATTAGATCATGTACAAAATATCATATTTCTTGTCACTTAAAAACACATGTCCGGTGGTGGAGACCTGGTTCCTGTAGCACAGGGGATCCTAGTCCAGGAGCCAGTCTTCACAAAGCCACGAAACCATAGAATTAAGTGATTTTATAATTCATCATCATCAACAGCCTATATATGTCCCCACTGGAGGGGCTCAGGCCTACTCTCCTACAGAGAGTGTATGGGCCATAGTCCACCACGCGGGCCCAGTGCGGATCGGCGGACTTCACATGCCTGTTCAAGACATGCAGGTTTCCTGACGATGTTTTCCTTCACCGTTAAGCAATCGGATAATGTACTTGAATTGAAAAACAACTCATAGGTACACGGCTGGATTCGAACCCGGTACCCTCAGATTGAGAGTCCGCGCCTTATCCACTGCGCCACCGACGCTTCTGTAATTTTTACACGCTTGTATAATTAATATGTACAAACTCTGTGGAGAAAAAATAAATATTATTTTATTTATTTATATTATAAATGCCCCACCGGCCGAGTGCAACAGAGTTAGACTCAAATGCGAATGACGTGAGTTTGGTTCTCAGTGTGCAGTATATCCGATAACCGGTTCAGTTGGCGGTAGTGCATTTGCATGTGATTTGAGTGTGAATCTGCCACTAAACAGCATTATTAATAGCACTGCTGTGTTCTTAAAATGAAAGGTAGTCCGCTTTATTAGCTTAAGGATTCTAGGTGTGCACGCATACCATTCCATGGCCTTATTGTCACTAACCAAATTAAGGCCAACTGCAAACCCATTATAAAGAAATATATTGCCAAACGATATAAAACTGGTGGATCTTTAGGAAAAACTAAGGCATAGTAATAGACTAAGCCAGTCTCATTTTATTTATTTATTTTTATTTAAATCACTCCCGGGATTCATCATGCTAAAGTACACTGAAGCAAAAGCACAACTTTCCAGCGGGACTTTATATCTCACCTATATTTAAAGGGAGTTACAATGTCAGTAGAAATAGCTTCTCAACGCAACAAATACAACACTTCAATATAACTGCAACAATGCAATTTGAGTGCTGAACTATGTAGCTCTTCGCAGCTTTACAGACAGCAAGGATTATCTATCATAGAATAGCTCATCATCATCAACAATGTCTCCACTGTAGGAGCTCAGTCCTACTCTCCTACAGAGAGTGTATGGGACATAGTACACCACGCGGGGCCAGTGCCGATTGGTAGACTTCACACACACCTCTTCTCAGGAGTGTGCAGGTTTCCTTATGATGTTTTCCTTCACCGAAAAGCCAATGGTAATGATTTTTATCATCATCAGCCGGGAAACGTCCACTGCTGGACATAGGCCTCCTTCATGGTACGCCACATCGACCGGTTCCGAGCCATCTGCATCCAGCGACCCCCTGCGACTCTAACCAGGTCGTCGGTCCATCTAGTAGGGGGATGGCCTGGTAGACGTTTCCCGGTACGTGGTCGCCACTCGAGAACCTTTACTCAATTGATTTTTATCAGTCGTACTTAAATTCCAAATAACAAGTTGGAACTCATTGGTACGAGCCAGGATCGAACCCAGACCTCGATAGTTCAAAGACTCGCTCTACCCAACTGAGCTACGAGTACCATGGCTATAATGATATTTTACTCTATACCTGTACGGTATTTAAATTAAATTCTTCTCGTAATGTCGTACAACTCGGTCGGCGTTTGTGTTTATTTTTGATTGCTCGTTAAACCATAATGATCATAGGGAAGGGCTTTGTTTTGCTACACTCGAGTACAACAATTTATACTTACTTTTGTAACTGGCATTTCCCTCAACACGCTGCATACGAACAAGCAAGACTGAATGTGACATGGTACTAAAATGGATACATATTTGTGTACTGAAGTGTACCTATATAGTAACGGGAAAAGTTTCAAATGCCACGTTCCGCGAATGTATGGAGCCCAGGCCTGGTCTTGTACACTTATACTTTTAAAAAGACATTATCAAATAAAAGTGATTTAGTTACAATTTTTGTATATTTTGGTTTAGTTTATTTGTACAATAAAATAAAACGCACGAAACGAAAAGAAACGAAAAAAAAAACGAAACAGATAAGACTTAACGTTGAAAACGTTGGCGTCAATAAAATGACATTTGACGCTGTCACTTAGTACAAAAAAAATGATTTTGTACAATTAAAATAAATGCACAAACGTAATTCAAGTATTTTTATATACATATTTAGATTATGACTTGATTTTGTAAATAGTGTACAAGTGCAGGCCGAATGTGAAACACCTCTTTTACATATTTGTTTTGTGTAAAAACTAAGCGATTTAGTGAATAACGTGCACGGCGTATCATCATTATTCATGATAATATTATATATATGATAATTTTTGTTTATTTGTTTGTCATTTCTTATCATCATCAACAGCCTATATATGTCCCCACTGGAGGGGCTCAGGCCTACTCTCCTACAGAGAGTGTATGGGCCATAGTCCACCACGCGGGCCCAGTGCGGAACGGCGGACTTCACATGCCTGTTTAAGACATGCAGGTTTCCTCACGATGTTTTCCTTCACCGTTAAGCAATCGGATAATGTACTTGAATTGAAAAACAACTCATAGGTACACGGCTGGATTCGAACCCGGTACCCTCAGATTGAGAGTCCGCGCCTTATCCATTGCGCCACCGACGCTTGGTCATTTCTTATAGTTGATCGTAAATTTTCTTTAAAAAAATTTACAAGACGCGTCCGTGCGTCCGTCGCGTTCGGCAGCGTCTGCGATCCGGGTGTGTTCATAAATAACGTTTCAAATTAAACCCGATGCAAATCGAGTCGAGTGCGGACCTTTTTCGCCGGGAAACCATCCGAACCCATCTGTTATGTTGTAATCAGGCGTACCGTTGACAGCCGCGGTTCTCAAACTTGCCGGTGAAAAGCCCCCGGAAAATCGATGATAACCCGAGAACGTTCAATTCAATTCAATTCAAATAAACTTTATTGCACACACACACAAAATAAAATAAAAACAGAAAAGAAAAGAGAAGAACATAAAAGGTACAATGAAGGCGGCCTTATCGCTAAAAGCGATCTCTTCCAGGCAACCTTGGGGCAGAAGAATCGTGTGATTAAGAACGTTATTAATTTCTATCACTTCCGTAAACAATAAACCAGTGTTACAGATCTAAGGCATAACTGAGCCTGATCCTGAGGTATGGGAGAATTACGACAAACGACGTCCGACTGAAGTTATGCGTCGTTTGACGTTTCGTAAACACATCCACAGACTCATTTATGCGAAAGTCCTGTAACTTCGTTAGATAAATTATTTTCCTATCAGCTGGGTAAGCGACAGGGGTTTCAAAGGGGACAATTTTGGACAGATGATATTCTGTGACCAAGGGCAACTTTTGTATGAAGATGCAACAGATTGTGCAAGATAGTTTACGTAGGAGAAAGAAGGTTACACTGGATCATAAACGCTGTAACTTTGGCCATCTGGGTATCAGATACGAACAGATTGGCAACCGCTGGCTTAGATAAAAAAACGCTTCCGAGACATCGGTCATTTTCCCGGGATTCCCAACCGGGATCACGGGCACTTCCCCGTTAGAATACAAATGAAACTATGTCACATACGCACTACATCTACATGTATGTATCACTTATATATTACCTATATTATATATAATACACATCTTTAATTGATGTGGATATTTAACCAACCGCTGAGAAAATATTCTTCTTCTTATCTTCTTCGCGGGCGACTGTTTTTATTTAGGGAAAGAATCGATGAAAATAGACAAACGGTTTGTCACCAGCCAAATCTACATTTGAAATGTTACCCGCAATATTCTAGATTTCTATTCCAATGCATCATGTTACATTATAGAAAAACATAAGAGCAGAATTTCCGTCCTTCCGCATACATAAATCACCTACAAAACATTATCCATTTCTACTAAAAGCTCTCCTATCGGGATATCGTGATAACCGTATAATATCGTTTATATCAACGTGCAGTAGTTATGGGGTCTATTTATGGGAGAAGGGCTAAGGGAGCGATATTCTCATGGAAATCAGATCCCCTTGGTTATTCCTCGAAATAGCATCTAGGTAGATGTCAGGATTTCTAATCAACATAACAGGAATAAGTGCCTTACTAAGACACCGAATTCTACCTTCCCATGAAGTCTTTTACATAGGAAGTCATTTGCTGTTTTTCTACTCTGGAGTATAATATTTTTGTAGCATACTGAAAAATGGTTAACATTGATCCACGATTGATGAAACATTGACATAACATACACAAAACAGAGTATAATTGAAAATGTACTCCATTTTTAGGGTTTCGAACCTCAAAAGAAAAATAGGAAACCTTATATGATCACTTGGTAGTCCTTCTGTTAAGAAGCTTTTTCTAAGAAACGTGTGGAGGTATCAAATTGAAATTACGAGTAACATTAAACACTCAAATCCTGCAATCTCTTTGGTCTGTAAAAAAACCTCAACGCAATAAAAAGAAACGGCCGTTTATGCCGCTTTTTTGAACGATATCCCTTGAAGGAATCAAACCCTATAGGGTATTTCCCATTGACGCCATTGGTGACACCCACGGAATGGTCCTTGGGGTGAACTTTTTATAAAGTAGAGTACATACGGCACATTAGAGCTTTTCTAAGTTTAGATGACGCGCTTTTTCTATATAATGCAAGGAACGAATATATAGAAAGGCGCGTCATTTAAAATGGCCTCATGTTACCAGCAAAGATGACACTTCTAAATTGAATCGTTTGATTTCTATGGACAGCGGGCTATTCTGATGGGAGTATTAATATTTAATAATGGGATTTAGCGAGGTTCAGGGTTCGTTAATCAAGGTTTAAGGAGCTGAAGTGGCTGTGTGGTTTTGTGTGAAGGGCTATCGTCTCGGTGATGACTCAACCGTTGATTAAATCATACTACCATAGTTTGTGAACGCGGTGAATGTTTTCCACAGGTATATAAAATGGGACTTGGAATTGGTTTCTTTATATAAGTTTTAAAATTCAATTTCATTTGTAAATGTTTTGAAACACTTTTGGCATTACATATAATTTCAGTTTGTACAAGTATATTATAGAATATGATCGTGACGGAAATTATCTGTTTACTTATTTGATAACGAGGCGGAATATAGAACATTACTGACTAGACATGCGGGCGGAAAATGTGTATGAAAATCTATTGTTAACCTGGTTAGTGTTGTTGTTAAACGGTTTGATAACGTCATTAAATGTAAAAAGACAAAGAGTTTTTATGATATGAATTGGCGCTAATGATACTGGCCACTTGCCTTTTCCATATTATTTAAAATTACTCGCGATACGCTTTCTTTTGGTTTATCTAAAAAAATGCTGGGCATCAACATCAACGGCGACTACATCACTCACCTTCGATTTGCCGATGACATAGTCATAACGGCAGAATCCTTGGAGGATCTGAACGTAATGCTCAATGACCTCAACAGAGTTTCCCAACAGGTAGGTTTAAAAATGAACATGGACAAGACGAAAATCATGTCAAATGTCCATGTTGCACCTATGCCGGTAGTGGTTGGGAACACTACAATCGAAGTTGTAGACGAGTATGTATACCTGGGACAGATCGTTCAACTAGGTAGGTCCAACTTCGACAAAGAGGTCAACCGAAGAATCCAACTCGGCTGGGCAGCGTTCGGGAAATTACGGCATATCTTCTCGTCCAAAATACCTCAGCGTCTAAAGACAAAAGTCTTTAATCAGTGCGTGTTGCCAGTAATGACATACGGAACCGAAACGTGGTCATTTACTGTGGGCCGAATAAACAAGCTCAAAGTCACTCAGCGAGCAATGGAACGAGCTATGCTCGGAATTTCTCTACGTGATAAGGTCCGGAATGAGGAAATCCGTAGACGAACGAAGGTCACCGACATAGCTCGACGAGTCAGTGAGCTGAAGTGGCAATGGGCAGGCCACATCGCTCGAAGAACCGATAACCGGTGGGGAGTAAAGGTTCTCGAGTGGCGACCACGTACCGGGAAACGTCTACCAGGCCGTCCCCTTACTAGATGGACCGACGACCTGGTTAGAGTCGCGGGGAGTCGCTGGATGCAGGTGGCTCGGGACCGGTCGATGTGGCGTACCATGAGGGAGGCCTATGTCCAGCAGTGGACGTTTCCCGGCTGATGATGATGATGATGATGAAAAAAATGCAAAATACCTAGTAAAAATGGCGTCTAGTATTAAATGTAACATCGAAGATTTAATGTCGCCAATATTCCTCATAGGTGTAGTATAAAGCACTATGTAATATGTATGACTAGAGGGAGATATAGACAACTCTTGTCGAGGCCCTCAGCTACCCTCGTTGATTATCGGTCACTTTCTTCCCTAGGTGGACAATGTACTGTGTCCAAGAGTTTATAGATTCTGCATCTGCGGCACATCCCCTGAAATGTCATTTAGTCTCCATACCAAACCAAAATAATAAGTAGCAATCCTACTATAAAGCTAGGATAAAATTGCCATTCGGAGTATTATCAAGAGTAAATCATAATGTTAAATACTTCCAACTGGCAGCTTCCTGCGATCTTTGTGTGAATGCCTCGTACGGACGTAGCGAGGGAAATACATAAATGTCACGGAGAGGTTGCGGACTTGGCCATTCGTCATTTACTGAACCTACCGGACTCTAAAGGTGAGTGCATACTGCATACAAGTCGTACAGTCGAGTGTATTAAATAACGATCATGGAATACTCATAGAAAACTACTTACGTCTATAAAGAATGTAAAGCTGATCACAGACGGTCTGCAGTTTAAAAAAAAGTAAAAAGTGTTTATTTCTTAAATAACTTTTACAGAGTTTTGCAGGGACCTTCCAGAAAGTAGTCTTTCGACCCTTGTGTTGGAAGTGCACCGCGTCTTCCAGACGGATTTACAGAGTATTATTTAAGGAAAAGACTTATTATTACGTTAGTAAAAATTAACCTGTTTTAAATGTTATGGTTTTCTTTTAATCTTAGTTCCTATTTTAAGTTTGCTATGCTCATGTGTGTGTTTGTGTGTGTGCAGTTAGACCGCAGATGCAGTTGCTGTACAATTATGAAGAAGAAGAGAAGCAGTGCGTCTTTCTTGGCAGTAAAACGCTTAGACTTTGGACAATACAATAAGTGTCTCTTGTCGTATTTCTCCCACTTGCCTCATGCTGTGATGGCTGATGTCAAATGGCAGTGGGCTGGTCATATTTTACGGAGAAGACGCATCCTCGAGTGGATACCAAGTCGAGGCAAGCGTAGTAGTAAGACAGACGTCCCCCGGAGTGGAAAGACAACTGACGTAGGGTATCCGGACACGAATGGATGCGGAGAGCAGAATCGAATGCCCCGCTCTGTGAGAGGCCTTAGACTGTCGCAGGCTGTACATGATGATGTTGATTTGACAGTTGAGTTTTTGACAGATATATCTGTTAGTTGTCAGCTGCCCAATGCCCACTCGCCCTTATGTCAACGTCAAAACGACTAGTCAGATAAGTACATACATAATGTAACATATTGAGGGAGCGGGGCGACACGTAAATTGATGTTCAGGCGTTTTCGACACGAGAAACATTATCGTGGCTATATTAATGAACTGCCTTGTCTGTCAGTAATATTTTTTGATCTATTAACTTCTTTTTTGGGTAGTTCGTAAAAGAAATGCAAGGTCTTTTTGTGTGACGTATGTTTGTTATATAAAACCACCATAATTAGCTGTATTCTCACTGTTGGACAAGAACTTCTATTATACACCGTGTATATTTCATACGGGCGTATATTTTGATGGCAATTAGTGTTGGTCCTAAACAACACATTTATATAAATTTTTGTGATTTTTTTCATACAAAATAATTGAGCACACAATGTATTAAATACATCTAAAGTTATCGACTGATTGTCGGTTCTTTTTATACGTCATAACGTGACAGTTCCATAAACCGTTTATCCTTTGTCAAGTCAAGCTGGACGCAATACGTTAAAAAATGATTTACTCTTTATTAATTAAGCTATTTAACAAAATTTATTTCACATATGATTTGTACGGTCGTAAACTATATCTGGATAAATTATACGCCCGGATGAAATATACACGCTGTAGATCGCCACGCCGAAATGTCTGTGAACGGATTTGCATTAATCACTACTATTGACAGGTTTAGTGATAGCTGTAATGTAGGGTGATTCTATTCTAAATCTGAGACCACACGGCTGTGAACATGGTATTTAATTGCAGTAGGTTTTGCCCACGACTTCGTTTGCTAGATCGAGATAAAAAATAACCTATGTCATATTCCGGCCTTTCAAATATCCCTATACGAAAAATAAAGTCATTCTGTCTCTCCGTTACGTTGTGATGAACAAGCAAACAACTAAACCCGCTGTCACGTTTATGATAAAAACGGATATTTACTCGATTTTTAAATGTCCTGAACCGATTCCAAACAAGTAGTCAAAAAGAACTAGAAACCGACTTTTACTAAGGCAAGTTTAAGATTTATATCATTATCTCATGGATGCCGTTATCAGAACTGAACCAAATTTAAATGAGACCACACGGGAAGCACCTCCTTTCAAATAAAAAAATAATCATACAAATCGGTTCACCCAGTCAAAAATTCTGAGGTAACAAACATAAAAAAAGAACTAATCCTTTTTTGAAAATGAAGTGTCGTTATAATTTCAATAGTCACAATAATGTGTAAAATAAATTGAATGTTTTCAGTCGTGAATTCCGTATGTTAAATGTATGTCGACAAATGGATGTAGTTTAGTTTAATTTTGTTTGGAATAATGGCGCGTTATTACGTCAAGTTAGTATGAACATTTATTTTAAATTCGGCTTCATTGTAAACTATTTAAAGCAAATAATCTAAAGATATACAGAAAAGTACTAGAATCACATATTAGTTTGTATCTTCTTTATACAGAATCATTAGCCAGCCTTTTTTGTACTAAGTGAAAGCGTCAAATGAAATGATTAAACGCCATCTTTGTTTTTAGGTTAAGTTTGGCCTTTTTGTACGTTTTAAATGTTTTTATAGGAATATCTAGAAAAATATGCTAAAATTAATTATAATTAATTAATAATAAAATTAAAATAAAAAATTATAAAGGTAATTAAGTCAGTTTTATTTAATAATTTATGAGTGTAAAAACTCCAGGCCGAGGCTCCATATATTGGCGGAGCTTGTCTTTCGTCGGAAAAGAGTTTCCACTCAATGACTTCACACATATTTATCATACAAAATAAACAATATTTCGCAGTCATTTCTTTCGACTGTTTCGAATTCAATTCATTTTCCAGTGTATGTCTGTGTCTTGGTCTGAAGCCTGGAATAGGGATGGGACAGACTTATTGGACCAGAACTATATTCTATATTATATTACTTTTTTGCGACGGCCATCTATAACTATTCTTGTTAATTCCGCCATCGTCAATCAAGTAATGATCTAACAGACGAACAGCAGGGCTTCTATATGCCTATCATGACTTTATATAATAAATTTATCATGCGTACAGCCAGGGAGTGGAACGCACTGCCGACGTCTACACGAAACGTGTAAGCATTTATAGTGTATATAGTAACTAGCTTTAGGCCACGTATTCAGCACGGACTTCAGAAATTATCCCACAGGAACTACTTGTTCCATTGAGATGTAATGTACCCTATGTCCTTTTCCGGCCCTTCAGCTCTTTATACAAAAATCAAATGATTCTGTGTTTCAGTTACATCGTCAAGGAAGGACAAACAAATACATTTACACATATATTATACTAGCAGCCCGTCCCGGCTTCGCACGGGGTAGACAATTATTTATTTTTGGAAATTTGGATATAAAACACTTTTTTTTCACAAATATTTTTATTTATTAAAAAATTATTATTTATTAATTATATATTAAAAAAATCCCACAGTTATATTTGTATGTAAGTCTATTTATGTTCAATATGCCTATCTTACAGACGTGCACGCCCCACTCCTGTATTTCAGTGCCCCCTCCACCCCGCCCGCCGCGATGCCCGGCGCGCTTTTCAGACTGCATCGCAAACAACGGCCACGGCGCTATGGCGGTTTTGTTTACTGTTTGAATTTTTTAATTCGTAATATCTTTTGAATGGAAAGTCCAATTTAAATAATTTAAAAACTATTTTATAGGTAGTTAAATGGTCTTGACCATAAAATAATTTATTTTGATAAGGATTAATATAAACACATAAATAGCATGGTTTGAATTTGGTTAGCATTTTCATTAATGTTTAAAATGAAAAAAGTTGTTGTAGTGACATAACTACAATAGTTGGACATATGCTACCGCGGAGTTTTTTGTAGACATTATGATGTTCTTCAATATTGTTGTACATTATTTTGTTCTATCGCTAATAGTTTCGGCAGCGCATTCGACGAAAGACATTTTAAGACTCATTTTTCTACACCTTCGGTTACATTGTTCAAATTTTACCAAGGATCCCTAATTTTTTTCAAAATGAAATGTAGCCTATGTCAAATTGGAAGAATGTAGCATTCTATTGGTAAAAGAATTTTTTAAATCGGCCCAGTACTTTTTGAGCCTATTCATTACAAACATACAAAAATAGTTACAAATCTTTCCTCTTTATAATATTAGTGTAGATAGAACTCAATCTCCGATACATAGCTGAAACAAACAAATTAACGAAATCAGTTAATCCGCTCTTCAGACATCAAAAAAGTATTTCCATGCAAAATGTATGAGAAAATAAATTACAATTATTTTATTTCGAATGTTTTGTTTAGAATCTATCTCATGTTTTGACTGTTATTCTGATATTTATGACGAAGGCAAATTAAAAACAACAACATAAAATCATTCCAGCCATTGTTGATTTATAAATGGTGTAACTAAATCGACTTTGTTTTATTTAAATATACGGATTTTAATGATTGTACTTGCCATGTAATCATCATCATCATCATCAGCCGGGAAACGTCCACTGCTATGTAATAATATAAGCAAATAAAAGAAAGACATTATTTCATAGCCAGATTACAAAGTTAATTCAAAAATTATTGGTATTTTTCTCTTGGTCTATGCGATAGTGGTCGCATCCCTAGTCGCTTGAAAAACCCAATATATTCATTTGTTTTATTATTTTTCGTTCGACGAACGAATGCTTTGAAATGAAATTGTTTTTTGAATATCTAGTTGTCGACGGCAGACGCGTGGTGACAAGACGATATTTTGGAAGTCTTTGTTATATTTGTTTTAGATTAGACTTAACCGTTCATAGCCTAATGCCTACGCGCTTTGGCTGACAATCTGGAGGTCTCAATTTCTATAGGTACCGCTGCTGGGAATCGAACTTGAACCTTCAGATTGTTGCTCCGACTGTGTGTTTAGGCTGAAGTGTAGAAATAGCTTGAAATGAAATGAAATCTTTATTGTGTGTGAGTTTGGGTACATATAAGCTGGAAAATACATACAATACAGTTCAGACCAACCCCTACCTTTTCAGATGTACACACATTTGAATCCTTAAAAATTTGACAATAAAATGAATGCTAAGGTAATGAATAATAAATAATTACAATTTTCACAAATAGTAGTAAAAAAATCACATTAAAAAATCAATGAAAAGTGAAAAGAAATAGAAGTGAACACATAAAAAAGTCAAATAAGAGAAATAATAATATTCATATTACAAAAGTCATAAAATATTAAATTAAATCTTTTAATCAACATTAAACCACTCAAACATGTTCGTTTGTTGCTTACTAAATTTTTTTGTATGTATAGTAAGCGTGCTCACCCAGAAGCCTCAATCTAAGCAGACGCTGGCTCTGCTACCTTTCATACCGGAATACAGCAGTGCTTTAACACTGATATTTGGCGGCAGACTTAGGTAACATGATGGCAGCCACCTGGGAACTGAACTGGGGACCTCCAGATCGTTCGTTCAACATTTAGCCATTAGGCCACGGCGGTCAAAAATGCTTTGTTGCAGACATAGATTCGACGAATAAATTACAAGTGCTCTCTTTCATACGATCTGCTATTTTCGGGTCCAAAGTATCCGATAGTATATTGACTAGCTAGATGATCCTAAATCAACATCATTCTTAAACTCAGCCGAGCGATAAGTATAGTCCGTTCGCTTATATAGTGTCACTACACCCAACGTTATGCCGTACAGAATATTATATTATATTGAAAATCATATTATATTTATAAGAATAAGCGCCTGGCTAAGAATTAAAAATAATTTTTAATTTACATTAATATTAAGACCTAATGAAATTTAACAGTCTGTAATCGTATAATTTTAATAAGACATCATTACAAAATTATACTTTTAAGATTTATTCCTTTAAATACCTTGCTTCTTGTAAAATTTCATGATTCTAGGTCAATGGAAAGTACCCTATAGGTTACCTTTTTTCTTTTTGAGGTACGGAACCCTAAGAATGAGTATCAATTAATACACATAATTGAAATTATTATTATTACGCTGCAAAAATAGTTCCATCTACCAAAAATAGGTACACATGATGGCGCATAAAATTGAACATAATAATAATAATAATAATAAATAATAAAAAGTATTTATTCTCCAAAATATTTTGGTACAATTTACTTATAAACTATATGTTTAAAAGTTTGGACAAAATTAAGTGTAAAGGCCTCCGTTGCTGAACTAGGTAAAAACCTGTGTTTCAGCATCCAGCGCCTCACCCCTCCGGATTATATAATTTATAAGATAAAATAACCAATATTTGGTTTATTACTTAAACACTAAGTTATACATATAATAAAGTATGTGTGTATCTATACAACATTTAACTATAAGAACATTTTATATACCAACAGAAGTCACAATAAAATCAAATACAACCACGATATCAAATGGCCTTAGCGGCATCGCTTGAGTTGGAATTGAAATCTTTTGATTGGAAGCGGTGTGTGCTGGGCAGCACATTTCAGCGACACTATATTAACGAACGAACTATAGGAGAGCACTCTAAACAAAATGCAAATTTTCAATATTCATTCGGCCCTTTCAGCTCATTTCCAGTAAACATCGTAGTTTATCTGGGGGCACGGCAGTGCCCCCACAAGTCGAGCAAGAAAGCGTCACGGCCGTACCATCCTTTTCTCGAAGCAATTCAGACCATTTTCGACCCCCTGTAACTTCGTTGTGGATAAAACTAGAAGACTGAAATTTTCAGTAACCATGCAGGCTTGTAAAGACACGGTATATTTCAAATTTCATTCAATTTGAACCAGTATTTTAAGAATTATAACGGGTCAAAGTTTAAAGTTTTGTCACTCACTGACTGACTGACTGACTGACTGACCGATCATCAAAAGTCTAAGGCACTTCTAGCAGACCTAGAAGCTTCAAATTTGGAATATAAGTAGTGTTTGGTGTATGAATCAAGGAAAAACTAAAAAATCTAGAAAATACCGCAGAAAATTAAAATTAATTCAGTAAAAAAGACGCTAGATGTCGCTATTGACGGAACATTTTGTGCATCGCTCTTTGAATTTTAATTAAATTAAAATATAAAAACATCGTTTTGTGTGCTGATTTGTGTGTGATGTGCTGGGACTTGTACTAAACTATGTTATTCAAGCACTATTTATGAATATTTGAATCAGATTTTACGAAAATACGGAAGTTTACCCTCCACCGAATTTTAATTCATGAATGGGGCTTTTGTTAAGTCATTTATGGAAATTGTGAAGAAATCACTGAAGAGGAATTCAAAAATTAGCATACTACATGAAATGTGAGTTAATTCAGTACAATTATTTAATTATCGACGACAGCGCCATCTAACTGAAACTGCAAAACAATCAACGATCGTTGCGCGCCATCTATTAGTTCTGCTCGGAGCTACTGTGATTCTTAGGGCACTCAAATCAACGTACGATTTAGCTCCACCTACTATCATCAACAGAGGGAGCTGTACATATGATTCGCAAAGAATGCGACTTGCGACTCGCGTTTTTGACCATTCTTGTTCTTGTTGGAAGTGTACAACAGACTAAGAAGCATCTACCGTCCAGATTTGTCAAAAATTGTAACATCAAAGCCTCCCAGAAAAATGCATAGAGACAGGGAGTGGGCTCTTAGAAAAACTGTAGCTGAAGCTCAAGAAGTAGTACCGGAAAAGAGAAAACGGAAGGCTACCTACAAAAATAAGGAAAGTTCATAAGTCAGAGAGAGGGCTTTAAGAAAATTCGTTGCTGGTAGATATACATATATACAATAAGTAGAAGGTACCGAAAAGGAAAAAATTAGAACTGTCTACAAAATACAAAAAGAAATGAGATCCTATCAAAAACAATACTTGTCAAAAAAAACAAGTCTCGCAACTCAGTTGTTCTGCGGTAAAAAGTTGTGAGATCCATGTAATACCAAGTCGGTTATTAATTTATTCAGTCTCTACTTAAGCGACTTTCTGTCTTAATACGTTCAGTCTCTAAGACCACGATCGTGGTCTATAACAATTGAAAATCAATTGTGTCTGGAATCTCCGTACTCGAAGCATTAAGTTGTTACGTAATAATTAACAGCATCTTATAGTGACGCATATCAATATTAAAATTCTTTAATGTTTTATATAAATATGTTGAGACTTGGCCATCGCCTGAAAACACGTGTTAATTCAATCGCCTGAAAACACTTGTAAATTCAATTATTTAGTGCGATGGCCAAGTCTCAATATATTTATATAAAACATTAAAGAATTTTAATATTGATATGCGTCACTATAAGATGCTGTTAATTATTACGTAACAACTTAATGCTTCGAGTACGGAGATTCCAGACACAATTGATTTTCAATTGTTATAGACCACGATCGTGGTCTTAGAGACTGAACGTATTAAGACAGAAAGTCGCTTAAGTAGAGACTGAATAAATTAATAACCGACTTGGTATTACATGGATCTCACAACTTTTTACCGCAGAACAACTGAGTTGCGAGACTTGTTTTTTTTGACAAGTATTGTTTTTGATAGGATTGGATGTTAACTGGAAACTACTTTAGAGGGTTGACTCTGGGTAATGTAATGAATATACAAGAGGCGTCGAGCTGAAATGCCAAAATACCAAATGTGAGTGGCTTGTTTTGTCGAAGGGTCCAGACGTTTCATACATTTCGTACACACAAAAATGTTATCATCATCATCAGCCGGGAAACGTCCACTGCTGGACATAGGCCTCCCTCATGGCACGCCACATCGACCGGTCCCTAGCCACCTGCAACCAGCGACTCCCTGCGACTCTAACCAGGTCGTCGGTCCATCTAGATGAAACTTAGGGCTCCGTACCCAAAGGGAAACAAACGGGACCCTATTACTAAGACTCCGCTGTCCGTCTGTCACCAGGCTGTATCTCATGAACCGTGATAGTTAGACAGTTGAAATTTTCACAGATGATGTATTTCTGTTGCCGCTATAACAACAAATACTAAAAAGCAGAATAAAATAAATATTTAAGTAGGCTCCCATACAACAAACGTGATTTTTTACCGTTTTTATAGAGAATGGTACAGAACCCTTCGTGCGTGACTCTGGCTCGCTTCTGTCCGATTATTGGTACAGCTATCGTAAAGATTTATGTAGTAATTTTAATACTTTGTGAATTATAATTTTCGTCATTTTGACTTGTTGCCAATGTTAAACACATCGGCATTTTATTAATATCTAGTTATTTTTAGGGTTCCGTACCTAAACAGGAAAAAAGAACCTTTATAGAATCACTCGGTTGGGCCTTTTTTACATTGATCGATTATTCAAAAAAAAAAACTAGCAATCATCATCATCAACAGCCTATATATGTCCCAACTAGAGGGGCCTTTTGCCTTAGTAAAAGTAGACTTTTAGCGCAATTGAAGTCGCTTTCCGTTTTTTTTAACGCATTTACTTGTTTAAATAAATTTTTGGTAGGCTTCCTTTTGACCGAAATATGACCGGAAGTTAAGAGTCGATGGGGTCTGGGATGGTTTACTGTTGCATAGAAATAATTTACTCTGGCGTTGAAGATACTTCCCATGGTCATTTTGCAAAAATCCCAAAAATTCCATATGAAATTACTAAAATCTGCCAAACTACCGAAATCCGTACTAATATTAGAAGAGTTAGAACTATTTGTCTTTATTTTACGTCAAAATGACAAGATTTTTTGTATAGGGGTAGTTGAAGAAACTTAAAAGGACTGCTTTTTATTCCGATCGACAGTTCCCCTGGGATAATTCCTGACGTCCACTCGAACGAGGTCGCTCGCAAGCTAGTGCAATATAAACTTCAGTGCCTTAGGGATAAAGTTCTAGATAAAATTTGGAGCAAAATGACCGATCGGTGGAACTGATCGCTCCTTCGTAGACAGTTGGACGGAGGGAGAGGTAGAGAGACGTGGAGTAAGGTGGGGAAACTAGTCTTCATCAGCTTAGTAAACCCACAGCTGGACATGTCTTATATATAGTTCTATGAGGCGATTTGCCATATTCACATTCATCAACAGCCTATATATGTCCCCACTGGAGGGGCTCAGGCCTACTCTCCTACAGAGAGTGTATGGGCCATAGTCCACCACGCGGGCCCAGTGCGGATCGGCGGACTACACATGCCTGTTCAAAGACATGCAGGTTTCCTCACGATGTTTTCCTTCACCGTTAAGCAATCGGATAATGTACTTGAATTGAAAAACAACTCATATGTACACGGCTGGATTCGAACCCGGTACCCTCAGATTGAGAGTCCGCGCCTTATCCACTGCGCCACCGACGCTTCCACTAGCAATATAGTGAAAAAAAAACTGAAGAAAAAAAATTATGGAAAGGCACGCTCAAGTGACTGAAAAAATACGTGTCCGGTGAATTGAGAGCAGGATATAATGTATGTATTCGAACTCATCGGCTCTTCGAGTAATCAAAAGCGTTTATTTTCGTTGAACTGCTGGAAGGCATCAACCATCAATTCACTTTTATGATCATCTAGCAACATCATTCAACTGTAACATATGACTGAGATACAGTCATAGAAGCAAGCAGAAGTTTTTCAGAGCTGACTTTGACATACACATTAATATTGAGTTATTGAAAATACTTCTTTGAGTTCCAGCACAAAAGCAATCTAAAACTAGGCTTTCTAAATATCGTTTCTTATTGGCTGCCTGTTTGAAATATGATGTCTATTGAATTTTCCCTGTAAAGGTCATCGTTACCTAAGTATAAGCCGTGTCAATCTGACAATAAACAGGTTCGAACCGGTGTTATCTAGCCCGAACAGGGGCAAACTGGATCGTTTATAGAATATTGTACCGATCCGTGAAATTACACTGATATCGGTGAAACAATAGAGGTGGAATCTATATTTTGTGACATTACGACATTTTCGATGGATCCAATCGTTTAGGGGATTATATAAAACTTGATAAAAGCTTTGGATGATCACCCAGAAAGCATATTTGAATTATTAACCATGCGAGATTTAGGCTAGAATCAACTTGTATTTTTTGCTTTTCCTGACGTCGGAAGTCGTAACGCTCTAAAGAGTTATTGCTTTCTACAGTTTAGGGAGACAGTCAAATAAAGATAAATAATCTATCATTTCTACCATTTATTCTTCTTGGAAAATTGAAATAAAAAAAAATTTAAAAATATTTTTTTCATTTCACATTCACGTTAAATTTAAGTTTTTAGGAAACTCCTTTTAAGTTAAAAAAAACTTGTATTAGGAGGGCCCCCCGCTCTTCTGCTACTTATTTATTAATAATTATTTATATTTGATAATTAATAATTAAATACATAGGTGCTACTTACATTTAAAAAAGGGGGGATTGGAAAGTTTGAGTTTCTGTGTGTGTGTGTGAGTGATATTACTATGATACTACCTCAAAAAGAGCTTCTTCTTCTAAAAGAGAGAGAGAATTGAAACCATGTCTGTATTACATGCAGTTTCTACAGTTTTATTTATTACTTTCTACCTTTTTTATATTTAAAAAAACATGTCATACTGTATCAAGTAACCTCTTTATTAACACGAGTTTAAAAAGAAAAAAGAAATAAATAATATAATTATAGAGTATTATATTATAATAGGCTTCACTTCACGACCAAAGGGCTTTTCTCTGGATCAACTAAGCAAATTATTAGAAGAAAGAGATCAGAATTTCATCAGATCAAATTTTCCAAGATGGCCGCACATATTTTAAAACCGATAAAACACAACCCATTCCAGAGCTGCAATATCTAAAAAGCTATTTCCTGAAAGATTCCTAATCTTGATAAAAGTGCAGTTGCATAAAAGTACATCGGACGCAGCGGAGTGCATTGTATGGGACTCGAGCGGTCTCGGGGAATGTTTAATAAAACTATGTTTGCTGGGTTCCGAGCGGTTAGTTTTATTTGCTTTCTGAGATATTGGAGTTCCTCGAAGGAAATAGCAATGCCGGATATGCTCTGCGTTAGTTACACGTCGCCAGCAATGATTGCATGGTTAGTCCAGACGTTTGCTATGATACGATATATAATAATAAAATAATAATAATAAAAAGTATTTATTCTCCAGAATATTTAGGTACAATTTACTTATAAACTACTTATGTTTAAAAATTTGGACAAAATTAAGTGTAAAGGCCTCCGTTGCTGAACTAGGTAAAAACCTGTATTTCAGCATCCAGCGCCTCACCCCTCCGGATTATATAATTTATAAGTTCAAATAACCAATATTTGGTTTATTACTTAAGCACTAAGTTATACATATAATAAAGTATGTGTGTGAGTGTGTGCGTGTACCTCTCGGTGTGTAGGGAGCGTGTGTGCGTGGAGGGTGTGAGAGGGTGTGTGGCGTGTGGTGTATTTTATTTATAGTTAGAATTACATATAATATTATTTGTAGTATACTACTTTGATTTGAATGAATGAATCAATTTATACACCTACTCGTTCATTGTTCTGTAAATAGTCAAATAAATTTAAACCATCACGTTAAATCATTCAACAATTTAAAATATTTAGAGACTTTAAAAGGTCATCACCATCAGCCAGAAAACGTCCACTGCTGGACATAGTTCTCCTCCATGGTTCGCCACATTGACCGGTCCCGAGTTTTGAGAAAAATGATTATTTAAGTGTCGAATTAAACAAATTAATAGAAATAAGGTTCCAATAATAACATGAACACCATGAAATCCAGTTGCTATAAAAAAGGTTGAGCCATAAATTCTATCTGCAATTGTAAATGGGGCTTCTTAATATTCATAAGCTCTTACTTCCAGCAACTTTAACAATGACGTTGGCCCCTCTAGGAGAGTGACGTCCCGGTAGACGCTTCCTGGTACTTTATCGTCACTCCACAACTCTTAGTCCCCATCGGTTATCCATTCTTCGAGCGATGTGGCCTGCACATTGCCACTTCATCTCAATGACTCGTCGAGCTATGTCAGTAACCCTAGTTAGTTCGTCTACGTATTTCCTTATTTTATCATGTAGAAAAGTTACGGGCATAGCTCGTTCCATTGCTCGCTGAGTGACTTTGAGCTTGTTTATTCGTCCCACAGTAAATGACCACGTTTCGGTTCCGTATGTCATCACTGGCAACACGCACTGATTAAAGACTTTTGTCTTTAGACGCTGAGGTATTTTGGACGAGAAGATATGCCGTAACTTCCCGAACGCTGCCCAGCCGAGTTGGATTCTTCGGTTGACCTCTTTGTCGAAGTTGGACCTACCTAGTTGAACGATCTGTCCCAGGTATACATATTCGTCTTCTATTTTGATGGTAACTTCTATGTTGGCATATTTTTGGTCTGCTTGCTGTGATTAAATTGATTACTTACTGATACAGTATGAATATACTGAAATAAAATTGATTTTACAACTTCTACAAATAAGATTCGTTATCCCACATTATTTCCTAAGTGACTAAAGAAAAAACATGAGTCGAAACATCGCCTCAAATCCACTAATGTAGCACCTAGATATTTCTGTCATAATCAACCAGCCTCGCAACCGTGATTCGGATAAATCCCTCCATATCCGCTCAGTGGACCTGACAACTGACAATGATGATCCAAAATTGCTCAATAACCAGTACAGAATCAAAATAAAACTAATCGCGTCATTGATGTCATCATTACAGCATCCACCGCACTACGGCTGCGCACAAAAGGCATCGCTCGGGACCGCTGCGCGCGCGCATTGCGCAACATCGCAAAACTACAATGCCCAACTTTCTCTCGATCGTGAGGTCAACGATCCGTGGGACTATTGTACTGGAACTATAGGATAGCGTTGTACTGTCAATGAATAGTGCTGACGATTAATGAATGAACCAAACCGGTCAAGTGCGATTTGGACTCACATGCGAAGGGTGTCGTACCACATTGTCAAGTTTTGTTGTTATTATTTGTTACTAAAACGTCCATAAAAGGCTAAAAAAGCCATGGTACAGGTCTAACGCATAACTGGGTCTGTTCCTGTCCTGAGGAGCGGCATGGTGGGGGTGTGTTCAGTCAGTCCTTGAACAATCGAGGTCTGGGTTCGATCCTGGCGCGTACCAATGAGTTACAATTTGCTATTTGAAATTTATGTACGAATGATAAAAATCATTACATTTCCGTCATTAGCTTTTCAGTGAAGGAAATACATTGTGAGGTAACCTGCGCACTCCTGAGAAAGAATTCAAAGGTGTGTGTGAAGTCTACCAATCCCCACTGAGCACGCGTGGTGTACTATGTCCCATACACTCTCTGTAGGAGAGTACGCCTGAGACCCTGCAGTGGGGACGTATATAATTAGACTGTTGATGAGATATGAATTTCATATTTCTCATTTTTTTTAAATTCCCGTAAAACCTATACGATTTGTTGTTGTTGTAAATGTTCAGAAGTTATATAAAGGTTTACGGTATAAAATACAATTCAGCCCCAACATTATTATGAGTGATTTACCCAACGAATTTGATATATACTTCATCAGGGTTATCGGGTGTTTTGACCCAAGTACTTTATATACTGCTAGAAAATTAAAGCCTACCTAGAACTTTCCATCTAGAGCCCTTAAAGATATTTCCAATAAGAGCCATTGGATCTTTCTAAGAAAACGGTTTCGCTCTAGACGGGGCAACGAACTACTAGTGTCGGTGGAGAATTTATATCAATTTGTATTTGCCCGTGAATGGAGTTACGATGTACTCCATTAAAACGTGTTTGAAAAAAATTGCTTTGAACTCATTTATCCTTCAGTTCAACTCAGGTCAAGTACTAGGGCTTCTTTTGTCTAACAATAACATACCTTTGTAAAGGTTTGTTATAGTGGACATTTTACAATGTAACACCTTATGTACATATAATCTGCAATAAATAACTTTGACTTAAGTGCTTACATTCTGAGGGCTGGATTCGATATAGTCCGTTCCCTTACCGCCTCTAATCAAACAATGCCGACGTGATGTCAAAGAAAGCCGGCTGTGACGTACACCCGCTAGTGAATTTGGAAATTTATATCGTGGCAGTAAGGTTGTGTATGTGACTTTGTGGTGGACATCATCATCAACAGCCTATACCTTTATCCCCATTGCAGGAGCTAAGGCCTACTCTCCTAAATAGAGTGTATGAGTATATGTTTCCTTTAAGAGGGTATGCTGTTGTCAAAGCGCCCATACAAACGTAGTCCAGTCATATTTTGAGTATTAAGCTATAAAAATCTATGACATTTTCAAGACACAATCTAGAAACAAATATCTGTGTCGGTGGTGAGTCAGATTTGGACGTGACGTGGTCTAACCAACAAAGCCTGCTAATCGTAATGATTTTCATCATTTGTACAAACAAATTAAAAATTTATTGGTCTGAGTCAGGATCGAACCCAGACCTCGGTTGTTCAAGGACTGACGCTCTACCCAACTGAGCTACCATGTCTTCTTACATCATGATTAAAATCAAATAAAAATTATTTGTTAAAAATAAAATAGACATTCCACAAATGTATGTAGCCTGGCCTGTTATTTACGAACGTGCGATATGACATTAAATCCCTATCAGAAAATTAAAATCTAAAAATAATCTCGCCGAATATGTAAAAGCTTTGCAAAACGATTTTACTTTCACAAACGAAAATCCCTCGTTAATCAACAAATTACTCTCTCCGCTAAATTACAATTTGTAGCACTTCTGCACGCGGCAGTACCGCCTGTCAACGGTATTGAAGTTGCAAATAGAATGCGGCGACGGCAGCACTGTAGCACACATTCAATTTAAAAGCGATACACTTCTGCGCGCGATTGTACAGTTTACACGTAGTGCATTAGGGAAATTAAAATTATAGAATTTTGGTTTAGTTCACTTTATCTACACCCGTGCTATAAATCATCTATAAAAGTTTGTGAACCAGTTAGCTTATTGCCAACATTAAAACATCCAGTGTCATAGTAGCCATAATATCATCCAAACGAGTGTTATAATGTTATAATGAATTTCATTATGCAACTCGAATTCGATCCCTAACTTACTCATCACACAGGACACATTATCACTGCTCAATTCATCATCATTCAGTCACTTAGTTTAACCGCCTTCGTGGCCTAATCGCTAAATGTTGAACTCGCAATCTGGAGGTCCCGGGTTCGATTTCCAGTAGGATTTGGTTTGGTTGGTGGTAAGGTATTTTCTATGCATGCCTGGCTGTCTACCACCATGTTACCTAAGTCTGCCGCCAAACATCAGTATTAGTAGCACTGGTGTTCCGGCATGAAAAGTAAGATAGAAAGCGCCTAATTTGGCGGCAGCTAAGTTCAATAGAAAATAACAATTATGAAGTGGTGAATATAAATATTGCGAGTACATCAGGATCTGCCAACATTCAACGAGGTGCAAATATTCAAGTGCATTTCAATAATTGTACGATAAATAAATAATTCTATTATTACATATACAGTATGTTTGTAATAGATACTCAGCATTGTTATTTAACTATAAAATATTGACTTGTACCAGCAGTACCAATAAATGATGATTATGATTATGAATCAAACTTACCATGAATTTACAGAGTTCTTACAACACTGTACAACACCCTATGATTTCAGAACCTTTCACTCGTATAGAGAATTCATATTCAGGGGTGTAGGTAAAGTCTTATATGTAACTGTACATAATTAGATATTAAAACACTCATGTGATACTATTATCACACTCGGCTTCGCCTCGTGTTTTAATACCCCTTATTATACAACCGAGAATCGAACTCTGGGAGGTGCGGATTGTTAGCCCAGCAATTAGGCCACGGAGGCGGCTAAAGTCTGCCTAAGTCTGCCACCAAAACGCAGTGTTAATAGCACTGTTGTGTTCCGCTTGAGATGTAGCACGCTTCCCATCCAATGGCCTTATTGTCACCCACCCAAAAAACCTACACGTACTCACAGTTCAATATATCCTACCTTACAACTCGAGACTAAATGCCTATGCAAATTCCCTGACTATGCCCATTGCCCATGCAGTGTGACTTGACGTGAGGCCGTGTGGGTACATACAAACAATACATATTCACGTCGTGGGCAGCGCACGCGCACGCGCGGGAATGCGATCTGCCTCCGAGATCTACCTCGAATCAACATGAACATCTGTACATTAGAATGACAATCATAGATGGTCTAAAGGAAGCTGGACACGCCACTACTCCACTCGTCTGGCTGTTACATGACCATATTTCGATATGCATGAGTACTATGATTAACTGTACCGGGAAACGTGTACTAAGCCTTCCCTCTATTACATGGATCGACGACCTAGTTAAGAGGGAACAGCAGATAAAAAATTTCATATGAAATTAAGGGTTTGGGATATAGCTGTTTTCTCAACGAAACGTTAGCCAAATTCAATCATTTTGATCTTATTCTCTTTATCAAAGAATAATCTAGGCCCGTTGGTTTTGCTTTTTTCAATATTTTGTCTACAATTAGAATTATGGGCATCTCAAAACTCAAAATTTCAGAAAAAATTTCTTTCAACTTATGGTACTCATTATTTAGAGTAAACGTAACATTTTCAGAAAAAGCAAAACCAACGGGCCTAGATTATTCTTTGATAAAGAGAATAAGATCAAAATGATTGAATTTGGCTAACGTTTCGTTGAGAAAACAGCTATATCCCAAACCCTTAATTTCACGGCAAAACTAGGCAAATACCAAAAAAAGCTTCAACTGTCCTTCTCGCACAGTTCGGTTCGGGAGGCAGGGTACACTATATCACAACTATATACTGTGTATTATATGTATAAAAATAAAGTAAGCATGCATTAGTGATGTCAATAAGCTTTATCGATTTTTTCGACTAATAGTGGTGGGAAAAATATATCGATAGATACCCTTTCTCGAGCTATAATGGTTTTACCTGTTAGTTTTAATGTTTAGATTGATCTAAATAAACAAATATAAAGACAAATAATTCTAAGGAAATTTATTTTATCTCTAGAACAGAACATTTTCCCTGAAATTCTTAGTTGTTGTTACGTTTTGTTACGTGTAAATAATTAAATATGATTTATGAATAAGTGACTTATGTTTCAAATATTTTTTTAATGTTAAAGTTCGAGTCGGACTCGCATACAAAGGGTTCCGTACCACTGTAAAATATCTAAACAGAAAAAAAACACAGAAAAAACATAACATTTATTGCATGGACATCCGTTTATTTATAACTTTTTTAAAAGCTTTTTTATATTATTTTTTGTTATTTATTATTATTGAAAGTCTTGAGAGAGAACGAGAAGTTATATGGACATCGCATGTACAAATCGCTACGGAGACTATATGACCCGACACAGATATCCCGGAGATCAGCCAGCAAGAGCTTGAAATGGCTCTCCAACAACTCAAAAACCGGTCAAGAGCAAGTCGGACTCGTGCACCGAGGATTCCGTACAGAATATGAATTAATGACATACTGAAAATCATAAATAATAGGTATGGTAATATGCACCCAACAATGCTCTACCGAAAATGAAATTCTAAGCTAAATTACATATTACGAAGTTAAGTTTGTAAACATTAAAAAATCAATTTTACTGTGTTACAATTAAAAAATTCAGATTTATTCCTATGGTTGTGCTGTAAAACCTTTCTTCTTGCCAAATTTCAAGACATTAGGTCAACGGGAAATACCGTATAGATTTTGGGTTCATTGCATTTTGTACGGAAATGGTCTAAAATACAGCTATATCTTTTTATTGCGTTGACCTATAAGTTTCATTATTTGACAGATCTAAGGGACAGCAGACTGGAGTATTCGATATCACAGTGATCCTATAAGGATTCCTTTTTTCCTTTTGAGGTACTTAAAATATAATAGTATAATATGAAGTATGACAGTAGGAAATACGATAGATTTCGACGATATTATTATTCATGTCGACAAATAAAAACTTGAAATATTTTTTCCCAGTTATACATCTCATACACTTAAGACGGGATTTTTAACTCGTCTATTCTATTGTGTGAGGTGTCGTGAAATTACAGTTTTTTAACCGACTTCAAAAAAAGAGGTTATCAATGCGACCTGTATGTATGTAATATTTCCAGAACTGCCCAGTTTTCATATATGTTAGTCTATACCAGCTTCTAAAGAAGTGTGCCAAATTTCTAAAGTGTATGTTTGTTTGTCCTCGCATATATCCGGAACACACACACAAAAGAAAAACACACATAGGGTTCGTGGATTTCAACAAAGCATTCGACACACTCGAACATAGATTTATCTGGGACGCACTGGAAAAACAAGGCGTACATGCAAAATACATAAGAATACTGAAAAACATATACACAAAAAGCACCGCACAAGTGAAGCTAGAATCTACAGGCGAAGAATTTTCGATTGAGAGAGGGGTACGCCAGGGAGACCCAATTTTACCAAAAATATTTTCAGCTATCCTGGAAATGATATTCACAAATCTGGATTGGACGAATAAAGGACTAAATATAAATGGCAAAAAGCTGAGTCACCTACGCTTTGCAGACAACCTGATCTTAGTTTCGGAAAACCCGAAAACCCTACAGACAATGTTCCAACAGTTAGCGGAAGAGAGCGAGAAAGCAGGCCTGTCAACGAACTTAACGAAAACAAAAGTAATGTCAAATTCCTCACAAACAGAGCCCATAACAGTAAATAATGGAGAAATAGAGTATGTAGAAATGGACAAGACTAATAACTGAATGGCAACCACGAGATAGCAAAAGAAAAAGAGGCAGACAGACTAGAAGATGGGAGGACGACATCAGACAAGTGGCGGGTCCAACATGGACCCGCATAGCGAAAGATAGAATAGAGTGGAAATCCTTAGAGGAGGCCTATGTCGAAAGACAAGCTGAAATGTAGGAACGACCGGTTACTGATACTTAATATAAAAAGATAAGTAACGTATAAAGTAAGCATATTTTTAAGAAAATTAAAACAAAAAATTAGTTCAGCAATAAAGGCTATTTTATTTAATTTATTTTTTATATATCCGGAACTACAAGTTCGATTTAAATAATCCCTTTTTTGTTTACCTAGGTATTGTAAAACTTAGGGAAGACTGCAAGTTTCATCAAAATCGGTTCAGTAGTTTTTGAGACTGGGAATGTTAAGTGTGTATTTCGGCGTTGCAGTGCAGCAGAGCAAATTTAAAATTAATGTTTTAACTGTACTGTAATCTGTATGCCGAATAAATTATTTCTATTCTATTCTATTAGTTAAATGTTTGTTACCTCAGAGCTTTTCACTGGGTGAACCGATTTGGATGATTCTTTATTATTTGAAAGCTGATGCTTTCCATGTGGTCCCATTTCAATTTGGTCCGGTTCTTAGAATGGAATCCATGAGAAAACAATATACATCTTAAATTTTCCTTAATAAAAGTAGACTTTTAGGGCAGTTGAAGTCGGTTTCTAGTTCTTTTTGAACGCTTTAACTTGTTAGTCCTTAGACTCTAGCACTCTAGGTACTAAAACACCTCTAGGTCACCTAAAGTATCGTTGGAAGACGAACGTTCGGATATGGTGAAACTAAAAGGTTTCTTTGTTGACCGTAGAACCCTAAAATAGCAACGCCATAATTTATATTGTATTTATATGTGATAGGTACTTACTAGTCAATTATATCAAATACAACCACAGTATGTCGAGACTAAACCAATATGCGAACAATAATTTCTCAAAACGTAAAACAAGGGTTGACGCACGCTCACGTCAAGTTTATTATAATTTTGAAAAATACACTCTAGCCCAGGCGGAGGGGTAGCGACTATGCGCGGCTCGCAGGGGCCTCTTTGGGATGTTATGCAGCGTTATTTGTGTGAGTGAAAGCATGTGAAAGGCTGTATGTGTGCGTACCGAATCGCGACAGCAATAACATATTCAAATACCTACTATTCTACGGAGACTTTGCTTCATTGGCGTCTTAAGGTCGCGGGAAGTAGCTGGATGTAAATGGATAGGTACCGGTCAATATGGAACGCTTGGAGGCCTATGTCCAGCAGTGGACGTTTCCTGGCTGATGATGGTGACTATGAATAAATAAGACTAAGATTTATAACGCAAAATTTTTATATAGTCAAATGTTTAAGCTAAATGAAGTAGAAGAAACGGAACAGAGAATGTTTCTTTTTTTAGAGTGACTATTAAAATTTAATTTTCACAATATCTGATGTTGTACATAGCTTGATTTATTGTTATCAAAATCTATGTATACTACAATAATGAACAATAAAGTTCAAAGGAGTCCAAAATTATTCTTAAAAATTAAAGTAGCAGTAAACCGTTAAAATTCATTATAAAGAGTCCTTGGCAAAATACGTTTGCTTAAATACTTAAAATAAGTTTAATTGCATCTAAAATGGTATATATGATGACAGTCAGAAAATTTCTTTTATTGTAAACCTCTTAATGTTTGATCTGATACGTGATGTTAGTCATCAATCTACCACATTGTAAAATTTGACATACCATTATATATGATTTAATTTTAGATATTAGAGATTAATTCAATAGTAACAATTCAAAACACCTACCCTGACACATGTATTCAAATTTGCAATCAAATAATTGTTTATATTACTTTTATCTTATCTTATATTACTTTATCAGCTTTTACTATTACCGGCTCTTTTAAACATCATGGAAGTCCCGATAATTTTCCCAAAATATTTGACACATAAATGACGAGACAATACAAAGAGTATGTAATACACGTATGCTACGTAATAAGAGACGGGACTCCATACAGCGAAAATAAACCTACCAAATCTAAAACGGGACAAAATCAACATCCATTCTCTACTATACATAATGTAAGGACAGTGGCGACAACAATGCGATAGTAGCGCCTTGTTTGGAACTAAGTTGCGTCAGACTGATGCAGTAGGTGACATGGACCTAGTTTTCACAGCACACTGTAATGATATTGTGTCCATTCGCGTACAGATATTATCGATATTTGAATGCCGCTTGTAGTGAAGTGGTCACACCGGTCTGCGATCACGTGGGTGACAGAGGTTGGAGAATTCTCCGCTGTTATCGTATTTACAGAATGACAGTGTTTCTGAATCATCATCATTAGCCGAGAAACGTCCACTACTGCACATAGGCCTCCTCCATGGTATGGTCTTCGGTCCATCTAGTAGGGCGACGGCCCGGGACAAATTTCCCGGTAACTATAGATTAATAGTAATTTTCCCCTCATTTTAGTAAAACATGTTTAAAAATTTCATACCTAATTCCATACTAAGCGATGCTGATTGTCTTATTTCCAACAAGTATACTTAAAATACGTAGTCCCAGAAGTATAGAGATCCTAACTTCACACTACACTTCTAAAACAGTATACAAACACTGTCTCCATCTAAATGGGGGTTACTTAAGGCCCCCGAACGGTAACGGGCAATTTACTCCTTACGACAAAAAGCGGCCTTAATTAAGGCGCGATATACACCCAACGTGACTCTCGTGCAAAAAGGTGTAACTGACGAAAAAAGAATTCCGATTCAAGCGGGGCAATTGCTCTCATTGTTACAATGTGCTGGGTACAGGGTGTTGAAAAAACCATTTTTCAAAACACGTGGGAAATTAATATACAATTTTATATCAAGTAAAAGCGGAATCACATTTGTGAAGCTACGAAAAGTGCTGAATATCTTTAAGCAGACGTAATACACTTAAGATGTACATAACGATTGCTAAATTATATTTAAACGTCGTTTTTTCGTTGGGAGTTAAAATCCACGGAATACACTCCAGAGACTTTTTGAGTCTTCTGGTTAAGCTCGCTTACTTCCACCATATTTATCGTGATCTAGCAATGACAAAGATAAGTCGATTTTTCAAGAAAAACGCTATAAAAAGCAACCCCTGATTTGAGTCAATCTCTAATTTTGTTCAGTCCTTACTAATTTTTTGTTTAAGATTTAGTTCGTCTGATACGCAATGTCGGTGTGGACCTGGCTTTAGTACAGTAGAATTCTATGATCACACGAGTGTCGTAAAAACAGGGAATTTTTTTTGAAAATGGGCAACAGTAACAATTTTACAATCACCAATTCGGGCAAAGTAATGTGAAGCGTCGGTGGCGCAATGGATAAGGCGCGGACTCTCAATCTGAGGGTACCGGGTTCGAATCCAGCCGTGTACCTATGAGTTGTTTTTCAATTCAAGTACATTATCCGATTGCTTAGCGGTGAAGGAAAACATCGTGAGGAAACCTGCATGTCTTGAACAGGCATGTGAAGTGCGCCGATCCGCACTGGTCCCGCGTGGTGGACTATGGCCCATACACTCTCTGTAGGACATATATAGGCTGTTGATGAGTGTGAATATGGCAAATCGCCTCATAGAACTATATATAAGACATGTCCAGCTGTGGGTTTACTAAGCTGATGAAGACTAGTTTCCCCACCTTACTCCACGTCTCTCTACCTCTCCCTCCGTCCAACTGTCTACGAAGGAGCGATCAGTTCCACCGATCGGTCATTTTGCTCCAAATTTTATCTAGAACTTTATCCCTAAGGCACTGAAGTTTATATTGCACTAGCTTGCGAGCGACCTCGTTCGAGTGGACGTCATGAATTATCCCAGGGGAACTGTCGATTGGAATAAAAAGCAGTCCTCTTCCGTCTCTTCAACTACCCCTATACAAAAAATCTTGTCATTTTGACGTAAAATAAAGACAAATAATTCTAACTCTTCTAATATTAGTACGGATTTCGGTAGTTTGACAGATTTTAGTAATTTCATGTGGATTTTTTTTTATTTTTCAAAACGACCGTGGGAAGTATCTTCTCTCTTAACATTCGGTGACATTTTGGTCAAAAGGAAGCCTATCAAAAATTTATATAAACAAGTAAATGCGTTCAAAAAGAAATGGAAACCGGCTTTACTTGCGCTAAAAGTCTACTTTCGTTATCTCATGGATGAAGGTATCAGAACTGGACCAAATTGGACTGAAATGGGATTGAAATGGGACCACACAAGAAGCACCACCTTTCAAATATATACAAAAAGAATCATCCAAATCGGTTTGCCCAGTCAAAAGTTCTGAGGTAACAAACATATAAAAAAAAATACCCGTCGAATTGATAACCTCCTCCTTTTTTGAAGTCGGTTAAAAATCTATGGAACACATCTGTTGTGAGCTGTTAAGCCATTCCAGCTGTAAGGAAACGAAAGGAAATGCAAAATATCCAAGACAATAACCAATTTCATTACATTATTTTGTCCCCGAGCAGCCTGTATAAGGAAGTCGTGGGAGCAACATCCCAATGAATGACCCGTTTTTTACGTTTTAAAGGTGACCTTGGGAATTCTTATTTGACTGTATAATGGCCATCTTTAAATTTAAGGTGTAATCCCCACTAAGATTATTTGTTTTGCTGTAGTTTGGATATAATGTTACTGTGTTTCCATAAAGCATGGAGACAAAGCTAATCTGTACTAATAGAGGGGCGAGCGCGAAGCCCGAGGGAAGCGTCTCTGTTTCAGCTTGGCCAAAAATGCCCGGACGGCGGATGTCCGTCTGTTCTTCTCTACAGGTTTCATTTCTCAACCGATTCTTGTGAAATTTAGTGAGCAAGTTTAATAGTTACATTAATTTTTTGGCGTTTAATTTTTTCGATACGTTTCCAAATGGCGGTGGTTGAAAACGTAAAAAATCAGATTTCAGCTATGTATTTCGAAAAATTCTAAAACATGACACAATTTTTCATATTTAAAAAAAACTTCAAGGGATTGGAGTTTCAAGGGGTGGGATCGAAAATTAATAATAAAGCTTTTGTTTTAAGGTGCGCGGTAAACAATTCAGTTTTAAGCTCTGCAAAGATAGACTGCGAAGCTACAGCTCACAGACCCACTAGTTTCTATGGGTCGAACTTTTACTAATACATATTATACTGATCGAACTATTAGTTCCCGTGGGACAATTTATGAAATCCACGCGAAAGAAGTCGCGGGCAAACGCTAGTGAATACTAAATCACACAGCTTCGTTCTTTATTAAATTGTTAGGCAGAAAATCCCAGCGAATATATTCCAAAAGAAACACAACATTCGCGTCTCGTGTTTTCTCCACTATTCATGAGGAATGCTCGCACCAGCTCTGTACACATCATAGTTTGATACACAAAGATGGATGATTTACTTTAGGCACATGCTTGATATGAACGCAAGCCTGCCTGTCTGACCTTAGAAAGATCGTTGTTATATTTTGGGCTTTATTTATTCAATTTGTTACAGAAATTGTATTTTTGTGTAATTTATATATACCTCTACACTGTAGTTTACGTGTGTGCAAACCATATATGCATATCACAGTATACACACACTGTCTCGTGTATCAGTGTGTTGGTTTGCTTAGATTCAAAGTGTAATTAAGAAATTTAATTATATATTCACAATTCTGCTGATGAATATCGATAGTTTTGTACGAAACAAAAATTGTAGTGAGACTTGGTGGCCTAAAGCGACACGTTTAGCAGACATTTCGAAGTAAAGATGGACATATACAGTCTTACCACAAAAAATATTTTAACTCATAGTTAAATACCAGTTTAGTTAGACAGTATTAAAAAGATAAACACTGCATAGTCACACATACACTTCTTTTACACATATATTTAATGCCTTACATACTATATAGGGCTTTCCTGAAAACCAGCGCTATGGCTACTGCCATAGCAGATGCTGAGATTAGTTTCTGTTTCTGTTTTCTGTTTCATAGACAATTGTTTTATTTTGTTTACCACAAAACCATATCCAACGTTTGTTTACTTAGGCACGATTTATCTTGACGTATCTTTATTTTATGTTGACACCTCTAGAAAACGTTTCATTGAAAGCATTTTTTTTTAATTTAACATAATTTTTATTTATCAAATTGATTTGATTCAGTAATTTCTACATTATAAAAATATACGAAATATATACTTTATGTAATATATAAACGCACGCTTGCTTTTGTTGCCATACATTTGGTGGATTGACAATGCTAAACTTTTTTAAATAAACAATTTTATACATCCAATGGAACGTGATTTTCACTGACATGAGGTCAGTGTCAGATTAATTTTATTCTCTCAATCGAATCTGTGAATCGAATATTAAAATTGAGCTACAGTTTATGCTATCGTGAGGAATATCGTCCTTAATTATATCAACGATTATTCGTCTCGAGTCATGCGTGGTTTCGTGTGGACGTGACTACGTTTATTTTATTATAAATTGCGAAGCGCGGCGCTAGCCGCTGCGACGTCAGCGTCATGGGCGAGGAAAAACTCGTGGCGAACTCCTCGTGTTCCTGCAACAGAAGCTGGATGTGATGGACGAAGTCAGAGCGTTGCAGATATGTAAGTCAAGCTTCAGCGAGGCTGACATAGCTGCGGCGAGGAAGCTGCAGTACGCGGCACTCAATAAGAGCGACCAGATGATGTCACACAGACGTGAAGGGACACCGAAGAGCCTGCAGGACCTGTGCTTAAAGAGACCGATCCTGACGACGTGCCTACGTTTGTAGCGAAGGAGTTGCACAAGCTGCCTCCCGTCACCGTGACCATGTCGACGTCACCAGCCTCCAGTGAAACAGCTTGCTGCTGGACACAAAGAAGCTGAATCACCGCGACGTGATTTTGCTTCAGTCGTTTCCGTCGCTAACAAACGAACTGTTCAAGCCCAGCAGCCGGTGTTACCGAAGGCGCAGACGACCACGACCCAGCAGCGGACGCGCGTCCGATTTGATGACACGGACGAGGATGTATTTGAGAAAGTCAAGACGAAAAAGGCGTACCGTAAACGAGTGACTCGGAACCGCTGCGGAACCGCACCCACAGGGCCCAACTACCTTCTGCGCGCTGAAGTTCCAACCACGGCCACGTATCTGTCACGCCTACATTTCATCACCACCATGCAGGACGTCACAGAATATATATAGCAGAGGTCCAACTACACCGTGAGGATGGCGCAGCTGGAGTCACGCCACGGTACATCGTTAAGTCGTTCGTGGTTCGAGTCCCGACCTGCAAGCTGACCCGTCGCTTCAGAGGAAAGATAGCGACCAACACCACCAGAGCGGCACCAACGTGCCATAGTAAATAAGTGTGCAGAATATTTTTGTAGTGTGTAGTAGTTTAACTTAATGTATTTTATTGTATTGTATATATACTTATGGGTCATTGTTACCTGAAATAAATGAATAATAATAATAATTTCCCCGAAAGTTTTACTAAATCTGTAGCGTTTTCGAAAAATGCGCTCGTTGTAATGTTCAAATGTATTTATTCGCACTGTTAAAACGCTCACGATAGTTGTCCATTAATTCCACGTCTTCAAAATCATTAAAATCAACAAAGTCTACGAAATCTATTGCGAATTCCGGCAGAGAATGTTATGACAGGCTACAATTCAAATTAAAGTTTTATGTTAATAGGCTATGTTGGTAAGACCACGTGGCCGCGTTCAAGGTTGCATTGTTTAGTAGCTGTCCCTCTCCGAGCCCTATCCTACCCGAGCTGGTACGGTGAGGCAGCATACACTACGCGAAGTTATCAACCCGTTATTTGGATGTTTCGTAGTCCAGTGATCATTTGAAGTATACAGTATATTATGTAGCCATTTTTTCAATACAGTATATTAATAAAATTTCAGATGTCGGTGGTTTTTCCAAATTGTTCTAAATTGATTCAGACTCTTGTAAAACAGGTTCAAAGTTGGGGCTTTTTATTACCGAAAAATACAATACTTTGACGCCCTGTAACTCTGGAAGTATATATTTAAACGAAATTCTGACTCACCACCGACACTGATATTTGTTTCTAGATTGTGTCTTGAAAATTTCATAGATTTTTATAGCTTAATACTCAAAATATGACTGGACTACGTTTGTATGGGCGCTTTGACAACAGCATACCCTCTTTTAAGCAGTGTCTAAGCTGAGACATCGGCTAAACATGCATTTGTGGTAACATTTTTTCAAAACACTTGTGAAACGTGTGTCTAAAGCTTGTTTACCTTTTTTGTGGTAAGACAGTTACTTTTTTTTTGCAATTCAAGTATTTACAACATATGTAGAATAGAATAGAATAGAAATAATTTATTCGGCATACAGATTACAGTACAGTTAATACATTAATTTTAAATTGTTAATTTAATACATTAATGTCGTACTAAAATAATATATGTCTTCTAAGTTAATATTTTAAAAAGAAGTAAATGAATTGGGGACTGTGTTTAAAGACAAATCGATGTGGAACAAGTAAATGCGTTCAAAAAGAACTGGAAACCGACTTCAATTGCCCTAAGAGTCTAAGCCTACTAAGGCCAATTTAAAACTTTTATCGTTTTCTCATGGATGCCGTTGTCAGAAATGGACCAAATTGAAATGGGGCCACACGAGAAGCACCAGCTTTCAAATAAAAAAAGAATCATCCAAATCGGTTCACCCAGTTTAAGGTTCTGAGGCAACAAACATAAAAAAACATATCCGTCGAATTGATAACCTCTTCATTTTTGAAGTCCTTTTAAATCGTGTTTGTAGAACTTATCTTTACTTCGAAATATCTGGGAAACGTGCCGCTTTACACCGCAATATTTCATTACATATTTTGTTCATACAATAGTCCTCTACCGATATACACCAGCAGAATTGTGTGCTGGGGGATTGGAAGAGAAAAAAGATGGCGGCTGGTCATTATGTCAGGTCTCGGACAAAAAGCTTCGAACTCCTTTGTATGGAGGCATTCTGAGGGAGTTCCCGTAAAATCTGTCGTGTCTGTATTTCAGTGATGATCGCATAAGTAATCAAAGCCTTATAAGGCCGAGCACACACGGTCTAGTCTAGTCCAGTAACACCCAATTCACCCCATTCATGAAATATTCATCACATCGCGTCGATCCACTAGAAAATATGTCTACATTCCCGATACGCCCCAATCCCCTCTTCAATACCTTCACAGCGTTTAATTAGTTTAAATCCATAGGTATTACTCGGGTCTTAAGGTAAATCACCCCGTATCTGTACTATCAAGGGATGTTTGGAGCTAACCACTACTTTATACCAACACTGATTTTTAATGAACAGATTTCCAGACATGTTACAACAAAAATCAAATAGATGGCGCTGTACATAGACTTTCAAAATATATTAACTTTCTGGACAATAAGGAACCGTAAATTTAGCATTAGCAATCTAGCTTATAATGTATTATTTTCGTAAAAACACGTGAGAGAGAGATAAAATATTCCCTATATAGTCACGTAAGAAAAAAATACGTGACTAATTGCTTTCGTTTCGTTTTACATTAGCAGCAGACAAGTTGGGAGAACAAGACGCAATCAATGATTTTCATAAATAAACTTTTTTTATATATTTGGAACGATAGATATAATACTCTATTATGATATGATTTGATATGATAATACAAAAGAATCTTTCCAATACTTGAACAAGGTGGAAATAAAATAATGTTTTATATATCTTGGCTGTGGAAACTGAAAGCTGTCCATTGACGTACTAAGGTACTGTTAGCAACATGAAGTATATTGAATTACGAATATCATTTTTAAAACTTTTAAGAAATAGAGAAATAAGAGTAGATACTATTCAACGAGCCATTATATAGATATATAAGACTTCAGGATTAAGATTTCAGGAGGAATTTCATGTAAAAAGTATTTTTTTAATATTATAAAGTCGGGACACGAATATCATGGTCTTAGAACTTAAACGTAAGCTGTTACGCCGCTAATGACCTAGTTATTAACTGTAGCCGAAAAATGTGGTTAAAATTGTGATTATTACTAAGTTTTATGTTAATAATACTCATTTCTCGACATTAAAATCCGATGTCCTTGTTTTAAAATCATTACAAAAACCATCGATGATATTTCAAAAGATTATGGCAAAATAAATTTAACATGAAACTTATCGGTGAAATCACATTAAGTGCTTAGATATTGACACGGTGATCGATCGTGAAGCTCCCTGATCGTACCTATCAGTAGCATAGTAACGTAATGGAACAGATTTGTAAGGATTATAACTCGTAACTACCTTAATTGCCAACGTAATGGAATCGATTAGTTTCAGATACACGGGTTCATCTAGTAAGGGGCTTACAGAAATATATCTGGCGACTTTATCTTGAATTATTCTTTTTGTATTACCTTACTGGTGTATCCAATTTACGAGAGCTTCTTTGTCAGTCAGAAGTCCATTGCTGGATATGAGACTTAAGAGGCTATGTTGGTAAGACCACGTGGTCGGTTTCAAGGTTGCATTGTTTTGTAGCTGTCCCTCTCCGAGCCCTATCCTACCCGAGCGCGTACGGTGAGACAGCATACATTACGCGATGTTATCCACCCGTTATTTGGATGTTTCGTAGTCCAGGGATCATTTGAAGGATACAGTATATTATGTAACCATTTTTTTAATACAGTATACTAATGAAATTTCAGATGTCGGTGGTTTTACCAAATTGTTCTACATTGATTCATACTCTTGTAAATCAGGTTCAAAGTTGGGGCTTTTTACTACCGAAAAATACAATACTTTGACGCCCTGTAACTCTGGAAGTATATATTTAAACGAAAATCTGACTCACCACCGACACAGATATTTGTTTCTAGATTGTGTCTTGAAAATTTCATAGATTTTCATAGCTTAATACTCAAAATATGACTGGACTACGTTTGTATGCGCGCTTTGACACCAGCATAGCCTCTTAATAATCGCCAAGACTAACGATATAAGAGCCGTGGTAGCTCAGTTGGGTAGAGCATCAGTCCTTGAACAATCGAGGTTTGAGTTCGATCTTGGCTCGTACCAATGAGTTCCAATTTGTTATTTGTAATTTAGGTACGAATGATAAAATCATTGCCATTGGCTTTTCGGTGTAGGAAAACATCGTGAGGAAACCTGCACACTCCTGAGAAGAAATTCAAAGGTGTGTGTGAAGTCTATCAATCACCACTCGACTCGCGATGTGGACTATGTCCCATACACTCTCTGTAGGAGAGGCCTGAGACCCTGCAGTGGGACATATGTAGGCTGATGATGAACTGGACGCCTACCATTTGCCTAGCCTATTCTATTTGCGAGACAGCACATTAGCTAAAAACATCTATTTTCTACCCTTAGAAGCGGAATGTTTTCTTGAAGTTATAATATTAGTCTAAGCAAGCTAAGTTAATAAAAGCAAGGTAAGAATAAGAACAACAAAATGACTAGCTAAAGCATATAAGTATGTCACAAGATGAAGTCACCGTACAAAACTTTAAAAATTAAATTAAGCCCACACATCTATTCTGTTACGCAGTCGCCATTTTCTGGACCCACACAGAGGCATTTATCCTATTGTAATGCTATCCTTTTCCGTAACTGTAAAGCGATAGAATAAGTTAGACCTATTCCGCCTATTCCCAAATACGATCAACCCTCAGCCTAAAATTACACGAAATTATTACACAAAAAAAAACCTGGAGAAATTTTAACGAAAAATATTTGTGCCACCGGCACCGTCCCGACATTAAGTTTTCGCGGGCACTCATTCCGGAATATCGAAAATATCCAGAACACTCCACTTAATGGAATTATTCCCGGATTCCGCAGCCAAAGGGAGGGAATGCCTTAAGTACTACTAAATTCGTTTGACCTCTGTACTTCCGAGGACCCAAGTTTTGGAGAACGAATGGTATTTTCAAAGAAATGAAAGTTACCATGGAAAATAGGAATGTATTTATACAGAAAGGCTATTCACATTCCAACATGTGGCAATCCTAGCCCATTGGGATATAGGCAGGTATTATTATTAGAGTTCCGAAAATCCGATTACAAAATTGAACTAAAGATTATAATTATTTATAAAGGGTCAAAATTCCAATGTGAATCCACAAGGTCACTTATTTTCTTTGACGTATCATGAAAAATGTGTGTAAAAATACAACTCCCCTCCTCCTATCTATCTTAGAAAATTACAAAGTGTAAAGCTGAAATAATCACATGAATTTGTGAAAATGTTTCAGGAAAATTTAAGCGAGGTCTCTGTCTAGTAAGTAGTAAGTATAGTTCTTGAGAAAGCATTCAAAAATCTTGAGAAAAACTTAGTTATTCGCCAAAAAGAACAGTAATTACAGATAATAATTTTTTTCTTTCTATATATAAATGTCTCAGGAGGAAATTAATCCCTTGAAAGAAGTTTAAGAAAATGACTTTGAGAGGACTCAGGACTCCTGAGTCTGCCTCCTGAGTCAGGAGGCAGGCAGCATCACCTACCTACCTATCTAACAACAACATCTTACTGCGATCACGCATTATTAAGAGATTAAGGTCATTAAGGTAAAGTGCAAACCCATTGATATAAAAAGAAGACAAACTAAATAATAACGATAAAAGATAAAAGTCTTCACGGAGTGATATATGCACCTATTATATGTATATTAATTGAAAAAAATTGAAATTTGGGAAAACGATCTATATGCAAGGACCACTAAGGAAACAATTATTATTAATTACGGACGAAGTCACGAGCAAAACATAGTAGCATGTAATAATAATAATTTCAGATATACATCCATCCATAAAAATTAAAATAAAATACTATTAAATAAAAAATAAGAGAAGCATGTAATGCTTTTATTGACATCTTTCTCATTTCTTAGTTGGGTTCTGGTGACCACCAAGCCAGTATCTAAAAATGGGGCTGTACATATCCTCACCAACGGCCACCAATATTTCATTTTTGGAGCTCCGCACACGCTCCCAGAACGACGCAATACGGGTCCTCATTAACGAAAAAAACAACATAAATACAAAGCTGTCACCTGTCTGCCTTATAGGTCACTATAACATTTCGTACTCAGTTTTATGACCCTAAAACCGTAACTGGCTCTAGAAAAACCGTTAGCAGGTGCGAAGGCAGACAATGTAAAACATGCGCTGAGTAATTCAAAAAGGAATTAACTTGGCAAAGGCAAAGGGCATAAGCTATATGTCACCTATAACTTGCTCTTTCAGGCTCATTATGCACTTGTAATTTTATTTAGCATTCAATTATGCAAGAACTCGCGTGGCCCGCTGCTTATAAACTACTTTTATATCCGAGGCTGGTTTTTGTTATGACCTCGACTCGCGGATTACATGGCTACGAGCGCGTGCGTGATTCATGAGAACGATTTTAAATTAAGCAGTTGGTGACCAAACGAAACTGCCGCATTCTTTTAATAATTCCAAACACAGATTTGGTCACAATAGGCTAGATGAGACTAAATCAGATTGGTGTTAAGAGGGTATGCTGGTGTCAAAGCGCCCATACAAACGTAGTCCAGTCATATTTTGAGTATTAAGCTATGAAAATCTATGAAATTTTCAAGACACAATCGAGAAACAAATATCTATGTCGGTGGTGAGTCAGATTTTCGTTTAAATATATACTTCCAGAGTTACAGGGCGTCAAAGAATTGTATTTTACGGTAGTAAAAGCCCCAACTTTGAACTTGATTTACAAGAGTATGAATCAATTTAGAACAATTTGGAAAAACCACCGACATCTGAAATTTCATTAGTATACTGTATTAAAAAATGGTTACATAATATACTGTATCCTTCAAATGATCTCTGGACTACGAAACATCCAAATAACGGGTGGATAACTTCGCGTGGTGTATGCTGTCTCACCGTACGCGCTCGGGTAGGATAGGGCTCGGATAGGGACAGCTACAAAACAATCCAAATTTGAACGCGGCCACGTGGTCTAACCAACAAAGCCTCTTATAAACTGTATTTTAAACAAGGGGCATTATAAAAATCCTATAAAAATTAAAATATTTAATATTATTTAATTTTTTTCTGGACTTTTACAGCTTATAAAGCCCGCAAAAATTACCCAAAAAACAACTTGCTCGAATTAAATTTTTTATTTTACATTTTACTTTGTAATTACATTGTGGTCACATAAAAACGTTATTTTACGAAATAATAATATTGTTAAAAGTTTCATACATTATCTATTTCAATACCTAGCCGTGACGTCACGCCTAAGTACCGATTTGTATGGAGCGTTTTTGCACCACGTGACTAGAATCACTTTTCTACGGGTTATATTAGGAAAACTATAAGTCGTATCGAAAAATCTTTAACAAGGCTATGTATCTTTTCACACGGTTTCTCGAATGAGGAAATATTTTTTTTAGTCATCATCCCTGTTTGCGCAGTCTTCTCTTTTTGGGAGTTTTCCTATATAACAAAATGATAAAACTATCAATATAGATAAGTTTCCTTACCACGATTGTAAAGAAAAGTTGTATGAGCATCTGTTCTCTTTAAGTTACACTCAAACAGAACAGATTCTCTACATAATAAAATATCACTAAGGACATTTACACACACACAAACTTTTCATTTAATTTACTTAATACTTCACTTAATTTCTCACTCACACACACTCTCTCTCGTGCCGCCTTAGAAATATTTAAATAACATTTCTCAAATAATCATAATTATCTTTTGTTTTGTTCATATATTAGATTTGTCTGCAGGAACATTTATAAAAATTATTTGTGCAACAGGCAGGTAGACCTCTGTGACACAGGCTTTGCCTACAACATAGGTCGTTGAATATTTAGTAATGTATAAATTAGTTTTGTTCGATCTAAGTTGAAATATGTATAAGATGGTAAATGAATAAACTTAAGTTTGGACGATCTTTTTGGGGGACAAATCGTCAAGCCTACATGGGGCCTCACTTTCTGTTTCGATTTAGTGTGAATGCTGAATCCTACGAGTATAATAAATTCTGTTAATTGTTATAAAGGCCCAATATTATTCTCGTAGTTGAGATTCACACGGTACGGTCGTGGGATTGATTTACATCGACCGTGGGTTGTTGTTTATCGCTGTCAAGCGAGCGGTATCGCCGAGCCGACTGTACCAATGTGTTGGTGGAATTGTGTTGTTTGCGAAACTATATCTGCGTCACAGGATGTCGTAGGGACAAAACTTTTCTGTCTATAGAGAGTGACAGTTTTTCTTATCTGCATAAGTTAACAGACCGGATAAGAGTTGCAGTCTTTATCAACCGACTTAAAAAAAGGAAGTGTGGTTTTCAATTCGCCTGGATGTTTTTTCTGTTTTGTTTTTGTACGTTTATTACGCGATAGTTATGAATCGATTTTGATGATTTTTGTTTCGTTTGTTAGAACATACTTTAGAGGTTGTTCCACATAAATTTTATCGAAATCGAAGAAGGGATTTTTGAGAAAACCAACAAAAACAAAATATATACTTGTACTCGGATAGTTCTAAGTGTGAAAATTTATGGGATGAATACTGTAGACTTTTACGTCAGTTGAAGTCAGGTTCTTAGGTGTTTTTGAACGCATTAATTATAGAACATTAAAACAGCTATTTATACATTCCCAGGCTTACACATATTGTGACCTACATACGTTAAATTTTTTTTTCTTATTGCAATACATCGTGAAATCCTCTAAATCCTTCATCCTGCTGTCAACTAAGTTTACAGTTACATTTACTTGCAGTTTCAGTTTAAGAGCAACGAACTCCGAATGAAATAAACAAGCTCTGAAATAACCAACAACCTATGAGCTGCATGTATTTACACTGTTAACGTGGCACAGACTAGAATAAACACGCAGACGATTCTTGTTGGTCGATCAGAAAAGTCCCATCAAAAATCAATTTTTTTTATCAAAGTAAATTCGTAGCAAACATTTTTTTTCGTGGTGAGTTTCGAGTGACGAGTACGTACCGGGAAGCGTTTACCGGGCTGTCCTCCTACTAGATGGACCGACGAACTAGCTTAAGGTCGCGGGGATTCGCTGGAAGCAATTGGCTCGGCTCCGGTCAATTTTCCTGGCTGATGATGATGACGAATTTTAGACATCAATGAATCTTCCGGGAAAAAAAATTAGTTGCTACCTGCATTGGGTAAAGTAACGGAGGCAGCTTTTCATTATGAATTCGGTTTGCTCTGTCGTTAAAAGCGCCATACACGGGACAACTTGGTCGAACAATCGTGACGATTTCAAATTAGATTGTACCGTGAAATTTTGGAAATTAGCCTATCAAATTGTCTCGTGTAAGGCAAGTTTTAGTCTGAGCTAATTGCATCAATTCGTCAACACGCCTGATTCCGGAGTTCAGATTTAGTGCATCTGTGTGCAGTTTGTAGACCTCTATGTGGTCAGAGCTCTACATTTTGAATGGGTTAGGCTGCCTACCACTACAGTATATAAACGAGAGCTGTATTATATGTTTTAGCGATCCAGATATACCTACTATATAAAATTTCTACTTGTTTATTTTAATTTTCTTAAAAAATGTGTGTTCTCGATTGTACATTTATTTTTGTTTTTAATATTTATATCAGGCTATCTGCTGCGGCAATAAGCTGAATGGGGACCTTTTTGGCACTTCATAAAATCATAAAAAATAGTATAAGTTACTTTTAGTCTAACGTGTCGAAATAAAGTTTTTTATTTCTTCTTTCTTTCTTACTATACATTTTACATATGGGCCGTCCATAAATTACGTCATCGATTTTTTCAGATTTTAGACCCCCCCCCCCCCCTATAATCATCCTATCGTCATTTCTTAATGACCCCCCCCCCCCCCCTTCTCCCAAAATTGACGTCATTACTAGTTTGACAAAATAAAACATTGCAGATTTGAGAAAAATAGGGTATTATATGATTAAAACACTTGGTTATAGAATCACCTTTTATTATTTTTACTTTGGCAATAATCATTGATATAATATAACTACTTATTTTTTTTTTACTTTTCTTTGGATAACTCGTTTAATAAACACAGTGTCGCATACAAACTATTTTCATAGGTACGATGTTATTTATAGTTTAAAAAAATAATGTAGACATGCCTTGACCTTGTAATAAATAAATAAATAATGAGTTCAATAATTAATACCATTAAATACTTGCAAAATATCACAAGAACATTATCTTTCCTTAGTATGAGACATGTATTTCAGTATAAGTATAGTATTAATATGTACTTTTATTAATTATGTAATGTTGTAGTTATTATTTAAGTATTGTGTTTATTATCAATACATAGTATAAAACAAAGTCGCTTTCGCTGTCTGTCCCTATGTATGCTTAGATCTTTAAAACTACGCAACGGATTTTGATGCGGTTTTTTTAAATAGATAGACTGATTCTTAAAGAAGGTTTATATGTATAATACAAGTAAGTACCACGGGCGAAGCCGGGGCGGGCAGCTAGTATTTTACTAGGTGTGCTGGAAGAAATTTCTTTTTAGAAATAATCTTTTTGTACGTGAAAAATAAACTATAAATAAATAAGAATGACGTCAATTTCGAAACACCCCCCCCCCCCCCCCCCATCTATCATTTACCGTCATCCGCAGACCAACCCCCCCTCCCCTAATTTAGAATGACGTAATATATGGACGGCCCCATAGCCACTTGTATCAATCCACGAATCTACCTTATCCATCGTGATGAAATTTCTCATGCACCTAGTATATGACATCGAGAACACACAGTACTATTATTGAGGAAAACTACTCCAGTCCACGCAGACTTTATCATCAGCCAGGAAACGTCCACTGCTGGAGTTGCTAGATGCAGGTGGCTCGGGATCGGTCTATGTGGCGTCCCATGGAGGAGGCCTATGTCCAGCAGTGGACGTTTCCTGGCTGATGATGATGATATTATAGGACGAGTTATGGATTATTTGTACTAATCTAAGTTTTAAACGTACTGAGTTGTAAAAGTCGAACTTTTTGGTGTCATATTTTTCATGTTTTAAGAAACTTACTTACTGCTTGACATATTATGTTAATAGTGATGCTATATAATATGAGATACTACCATATTAGTTCATATTTACAGTAGCTTACATTGATGATGTTGGCTTAATATATCTACACTAATATTATAAAGAGGAAAGATTTGTACCTATTTTTGTATGTTTGTATGTTTGTAATGAATAGGCTCAGAAAGTACTGGGCCGATTTAAAAAATTCTTTCACCAATAGAATGCTACATTCTTCCAATTTGACATAGGCTACATTTCATTTTGAAAAAAATTTGGGATCCTTGGTAAAATTTGAACAATGTAACCGAAGGTGTAGAAAAATGAGTCTTAAAATGTCTTTCGTCTTTCGAATGCGCTGCCGAAACTATTAGCGATAGAACAAAATAATGTACGACAATATTGAAGAATATCATAATGTCTAAAAAAAACTCCGCGGTAGGATATGTCCAACTATTGTAGTTATGTCACTACAACAACTTTTTTCATTTTAAACATTAATGAAAATGCTAACCAAATTCAAACCATGCTATTTATGTGTTTATATTAATCCTTATCCAAATAAATTATTTTATGGTCAAGACCATTTAACTACCTATAAAATAGTTTTTAAATTATTTAAATTGGACTTTTCATTCAAAAGATATTACGAATTAAAAAATTCAAACAGTAAACAAAACCGCCATAGCGCCGTGGCCGTTGTTTGCGATGCAGTCTGAAAAGCGCGCCGGGCATCGCGGCTGAAATAATTAATACTGAAATAATTTTTTTAAAATATATAATTAATAAATAATAATTTTTTAATAAATAAAAATATTTATGAAAAAAAGTGTTTTATATCCAAATTTCAAAAAATAAATAATTGTCTACCCCGTGCGAAGCCGGGACGGGCTGCTAGTAGTGGATATAATAAACGCGTCCAAAAGTAATTTAAAATTTTTTTTCTCAAAGAGCGATCAATCAATTTTGATAAAATTTATATGGGACCACCTCTAAAGTATGCTCCACCAAACAAAAAAAGAATTGTCAAAATCGGTTCACTATTGGCGGAGTTATCGCGTAACACACATACAAAAAAATGCGTCGCATTGAGAACCTGCTCCTTTTTTGAAGTTGGTTGAAAATAGTATTTTAGACGCACACAGATTGTGTCTGGAGGCAGGAGAATAATTATGTGAACATAGAAGCATGTGTTAGCACTTTTTAAGGCTTATCACGGCACAAGCTATTCGTAGTGAGTATTCCAGCTATTCATCAATATTGTAGAGGTAGTAGAGGTAGTCTGGCTTGAATGGAACATCTTCAATTCCTCAGATTTACTGCTAACTAGAATTGCTCTCCAATAGCATAGCGTTGGTATTGCAATGGATCTCTGGGGTGCTATAGATACGTTACCGATTGTACTGGTATTGCAGGAATTACTCAGGTATCTATGTAGCAAATCCTTTTATTAGCCATGTTTTAGGGTACCGTACCCAAAGGGACCCTATTACTAAGCCCTCGCTGTCCGTCCGTTTGTCTGTCAGCGGGTTGTATCTCACGATCCTTAGTAGATAGACACATTTTCTCAGAATGTGTATTTCTATTGCCTCTATCATCATCATCATGTACAGCCTGCGGCAGTCCACTGCTGGACATGATCTCTCACAGAGTGCGACACTCGATTCGGTCTGCTCTCCGCATCCATTCACGTCCGGCTACCCTACGTAAGTCGTCTTTCCACCTCGCCGGGGGACGTCCTACGCTACGTTTGCCTAGGCGTGGTCTCCACTCGAGTACTCGTCTGCTCCAGCGACTGTAGGTCCTTCGGCAAATATTACCGGCATCTTATATATATTGACGCAATAACAACAAATAATAAAAATGCAATAAACTAAAAATAAAAAGAAATCCCGTACAAGAAACATGTTTGCATGATTACAAACTTAACTTTGCAGTTGACAGCCATACATTGCGTAGGGAATTTGACTGCAAAGTAATTAATGTTTTGATTGAGATGATTTTGTAACGCGACAGATACGGGTCACTTGATGCTTGCGCGTTTTATAGTACTAGTGGCGCCATCTAGTGATGTGGAGAAAATGTTTGGTATTGAGGCGCATTAAAAGGTTTCCTCCTTTAGAGAAACAAATATTTTCTGATTGTGTGTAGTATATATATACCCATATTCGATGCAATTAAACTTATCTATCATCTAATCAAACACAGAATAAATTTTGAAAATTTAGAGATAGTGACGTTTCTACGTTTATTACTTTAGTCTATGGGGACGGCTTTATAATCATAATACTTGCTTACTAATCTACAACAATTTGTCTATGACAACACACCCAAAGCACGCGTATGAGCAACCAGGATACCTTGTAACACCCGTTATAAACCCGAGTGTACACGATTAACTCAATACCGACCTGTAAATATTTGACGGGAAGCAATACCGACACTTTACGGGACATGGGAATGAGCGGGACAAATAAATAAAAACCGGTCAAGTGCAAGTCGGACTCGCACTCCGAGGGCTCCGTACAGAATATTAACATACTTAAAATGATGCTCCACCGAAAATATAGGTCAGATTGAAGAACCAACTTTACTTTGCGGTTACATTACATACCCGGTGTATGGCTTTCAACTACAAAGTTTAGTTTGTAAACAAAACTATTTTTACTGTGTTATAATTAAAATTGATTTTCAGATTTATTCCTATGGTTGTGCTATAATACATTTTTCTTGTCAAATTTCAGTTTTCTAGGTCGACGGGAAGTAACGTAAAAAGTTTTGATTGCTTTGCATTTTGTCAACTCGCTTTCAATGCAACAGCCATATGGTTACTTACCATCAGATGAGATGAAAGTCGTTCAAATAGAATATTCTTTAAATCCTTCAACTCTTTCATATCCATCATGAAAACAAAAGCATGGGCTTCAAAAATTATTCCACAACAGTGTAAGGAATGTAATCCCCTACCGGCTACTGTGTTTTTCGGACACTCAATGTTGTGTGTGTCTCAAAGAATATACCGAATAGACTTTAGCGTGAAAAAGTTTGTCCATTGTACAAGTTTCAGTGACGCGGTCAGGGAAGGAAGTGGTGGGGGTCTTTCCTTATTGCAATGGACCAATGAGAGGCGAAACATTTGAAATTAGACGTTCCCTACCATTCTCGACCTTATCGTTACACGACATCAAAGGATACCGTAGTCAAACTCCAAAAACTGACCGCTTGGGAGTTCTCTTTCACTGTCCATGAAAAATATGGGTGGACATTTTTAAGTCAGCAATAATAAGGCTTAATGAAAAATAATGTTTGATAGTTTACTTAGAAATCTACACGAGCAGGAAGCAATAGAAGTTACGAGCTAAATAGCGTCAATCTAGGCTCGTTAGTTGCAAATAGCGTACCATCAAACGGGTCGCTTTGGTAAAATAAACTGCAGCTTTAATAAATTTACCATGGTAAAAACATCACAGCCCTAGAGCACACAAGTAGCGATAAACCCGACTACCGACAAACAGTAAATATTTGACGGGAAGTAATCTCCAGTCAACTCGGGGTGTGAAGGTTTACGGGACAAGAACGCGAGCGGGACGCGGGACGCTGCAAACGTGATAAAAGAACGCTGAATTCGCAGCCTTCTGTGGTTTCTCGAGAGTTTATACTCGTATCAGTAACTTTGTTTTATTGTGTTATGAAATGCGAACAGAGAGAGATTTCTTTAAACAAGTTGATTAACAACAACTTGCAACAGCGAATTTATCTGAGTCTGACAAGAACCAATTTAAAATATTGATTAAATACCGATTTACGAAGCTTATAATCCATTCATCATACCGTGTAATCATTGTGGGTAGGGATCCATAAACCCAAGGACACGCGATTATCCGGAATCCGGGAATTATACGGGACAACTGTCCCGCTTTTCGCACCACGCGTAAAGATCCCGGATATTTATAGCGGTGAGTCACGATCTTGCAATAAATAAATAAATTCAAATGTGTACAGATAAAGGGTAAACCCGTAAACGATTGTAAATGGCTTACTATCTAGGTTTTGCTACTTTTTTTGGGATTCATGGGGAATGTATAACGATACCTATCACTAAATATATGCGGTCGCATTTGCCAAATGACACCTCGGCAAACACAACGCCTCTATCCGCTGGTGATTTTTGTCCTTTATACGTGTGATAAGGTCCGGAATGAGGAAATCCATAGACGAACGATTGTCACCGACATAGCTCGACGAGTCAGTTAGCTGAAGTGGCAATGGGCAGGCCACATCGCTCGAAGAACCGATAACCGGTGGGGAGTAAAGGTTCTCGAGTGGCGACCACATACCGGGAAACGTCTACCAGGCCGTCCCACTAATAGATGGACCGACGACCTGGTTAGAGTCACAGGGAGTCGCTGGATGCAGGTGGCTCGGGACCAGTCGATGTGGCGTACCATGAGGGAGGCCTATGTCCAGCTGTGGACGTTTCCCAGCTGATGATGACGTGTGGAAAATGTTTGGTGTTAAATTTTATGCTCCGTCAGTTGTACCCATAGTTTATCGATTAAATTATATTTTCTGCCGAAATTAGACTATGTTTAATATTTAATTCTCTTTTTTTACAATAACCAAATATTCAGTTTGTGTGTACTGATACTATTTAAGCTAACGTACTACGAGATACACAATTACACACGTTTCGGCCATAATGCAAAAGATTTGTCTTACTTAGAAGTAAATATATCATTACGAACGATATTAAAATATGTATTCAAAATTTACATAATTATAAAATGCACGTTACCTATAAAAACTTGCAATTCAGAGGTCCCGGGTTCGATTCCCAGCAGGAGTACTTATCGGTACACGGTGCGGTCGGTGTTAGGACATTTTCTATGTCCGCCTGGCTAGCTACCACCTAAGTCTGCCGCCAAACAGCAGTGTTAATAGCACTGTTGTGTTTTGACATGAAGGGTAGCATAGCCAGCGCATCATTGGGTCGAGACTTAGACGCGCCCGTTTACCATCCAACGGCCTTATCGTCACTTACCATGAGGAAAGATGAAGGCCAAGTGTCATCATACATAAAAAACGATAACATGTGCTACACTTCAAAGTTTTCGTAGTGTTTTAGTGAGTACGAAAAAAGATGTTAACGTTAGATAGAACATATAAATATTTACTATGACTAATAAACTATATATACAATATATATATATAATCTGTCTATGTCTAGGTCCATTGCTCTTTAATATCTTCATAAATGACATAAATAATTGTTTTCATAATTCCAAACCATATTTATTTGCAGATGACCTCAAATTTTTTAAATCTATTAATACTCTAAACGATTCTATCAAATTGCAAGAAGACATTCAACGGCTTGTAGATTGGTGTGAGCTGAATGGTATGAATCTGAATGTCGAAAAATGCTTTCACATTCAATTCACTAGGAAAAAAACTATTAACAATTATAATAATAATTATATGATCAACGATGCTTCTTTAAAAAAAGTTGAGCAAATTAGAGATTTGGGCGTTATACTCGATTATAAACTACAATTCAATGTACATATTTATTGTCACAAAAGCTTTTAAAAACCTTGGGTTTATTCTGCGTAATTGCAGAAATTTTAAAAGATCAAATACCAAAATTTCATTATATAATGCTCTTGTCCGCTCTGGACTTGAGTACTGCAGCGTAGTTTGGAACCCTCATTACGATGTTTATATTAAGCGGTTGGAAAGTGTACAAAAAAGATTTATGTGGCACATGACTTACGGTTGTCACATGGCGAAAAAACTTCCGAGATATAAAGATCGTTTAGATTACTACAAAATGGATTCTTTAGCTAACAGAAGACACTTGCTCGATATCACTTTTCTGTGGAAATTAGTGAATGGTGTTACAGATTCGCCCTCGCTATTAAATAAAATAAATTTCCATATCCCGACCAGACTACCACGTCTTGGCAAAAACGTACTATTTACTGAATTCTTTGCAAGATCGAATCTGGGACAGTATTCACCATTGAACCGTCTAATGAGACAATACAACAAGATTGTAAAGAGCAAAGAGATAGATATAGATATTTTTGATGACGGCATCGATAGGTTTAAAAACTCTGTTAGGCGTGCCTACGGTCTGTAATTGGAGGCACGCTTTTTAAATGTTATTTTAATATTAAAATTCAGATGCTTTTTTTGTGTAAGCCGTAGTTGCCTGTAATTGCGGCAGCATTTAGAACTGAATTTGTGTGTATGTGTGTGTAATTGCTTTGAATGATGTATGCTGCGTTGGCAACCTATAAAATAAAATAAAATAAAATGTCTATAAACATAGCAAACTTAAATAAAAGTGCAATTAAAATGGTGGACAAACCCGGCGATACTGCATTTTCGGTGACATAAAAAAGCCAGTGACACTAAAATAAATGTAGACACAGAAGCGTCAATAAAATCCGGTTAATCTTTTTGCACACAAAAAACACAAACCGCTTAATACCTTTGATGATCCAGAGTGGATGTCAAGTGAATGAAAAATAATAATGTAAAGTTTTTCATGGGCGAAACACTTGAGCTAGAATCAGTTTTAGCCCCCGACGCGAAAAAAAGGGGTGCTATAAGTTTGACGCCAATGTCTGTCTGTTTGTGACATCGTAGCTCTTGAACGCATCTCGTAGATGCGTTTTTTACGTGAAAGGAAAGGAAACCATTTTCCTTGCGGTATTTCTTAGTTATATTTGGTAAAAATCCATTTCGCAGTTTGAAGAGTATCAGCTAATGTTTGCATTTTCATTGTAGTTTTAAAAAAAATCACTTGTGGAAACATCAACTCATTTAAAAGTTAAAGAAACACTGTTAAAGAAAAATATGACTAAAGTCACCGCTGACCTAATAGTATAGTATAATATAAATAAATCCTTATGGCCGTTATTATAAAACCGTCCGTTGATTTCTGTTCCTAATTTAAAATTACCACTGGCCGTATTTTGTATGTGAATCGAGCAATGCTCCCGCCAAGTCTGTAATTTGCCCGAAATGTGTGTCATTAGACGAAAGAAGATAAGATTAGGTTGAATTTATCGAATTCATACTCACTGGCGATTGATAAATGAGTGTTAATAGCTGTAACTATTATTATAATTATTTATTTCAGAATAATGTTACAACGTACAATTAAAAATATTTAGGTACGCAGAAGGGGGCGTTAGGACTTATTTTTCTCCCTCAGTGCCATCATTTGTTCGTACACCCAACTTTTTACGCCCCCTATAATTCAAACCTTCTATCCCAATTCTATCCCCCCTACCTAAACTACCCACTTCATAATTTACGTGAATCTTAAATCTAAACTGAACATTCAACTACGTACAAAGATACACAGAACACATATACAAACGTATCAGTTATGGTTAATTGATGTTTTCAATTGAAAGCAACAAAGCATCTGAACCAATTAATTGCACAAGATCTTAGTCACGACATAAATGATTCATATAACAACAAAACCAGCGTCACACTTTGCTCTGCTCACATTTCAATTAAAAACACAACTGATAAAACCATAGAATAAAAATATAACAACCCTATCAAAGTTACATTAGCGTTGCCCGCGTGATGTAGTCCGCTTGGACTTTGGAAAGTAAATATCCTACGGGAACTACTTGCTTTATCGGGATAAAAGTAACCTATGTCCTTTTTCGAGCCTTTCGACTATCCCTACACCCAAAATCAAGTCATTCGGACTGTCCATTACGACGGGAAGGAAGAACAAACAAACTATAGTATTAATAATATTAGTATGGATTCAATCTACCGCCAATGTCGACATAACTGAAAATAAATTAAGAACTATGGAAGTGGCATTGTATTAATAAATTAAATTACGTAAAAAACCTGCGGCCTGTCTCCAACTGTGACATTTAAAAAATGAAATCCAATTTAAATTCCAAATTGATCTAAGATATTAAGTAATTACTACAAAGTGTATCAAGTGCGACAAATGACAATTAAATATCTTCCCACGCCAAGAGCCGGATGAAAAACCGGTTTTGATGCAAGAAGTTTGCATTGCATACCGAAAGAAAATCACTTGCATCCGGCCTCATTAATTATCAATAAAAAATATTAAAACTACTCACCTTTAACTAAACAAGTCCAAGGAGTAACTACATCCACACAGCAGTACACAGGAAACACAGATTTAAAACCTCACAAGGATTGTTCATTTATTTTGTCACGTCACTTATAACACGCGTTCACCGGCTTGTTCGAAATAATAGCACAGACACATCCACCCACGACGGGTGCCTGGGCGAAACTGACTTGCTTTGCTTCATTCCATTTTCGAATACTACAGCTACGGCCATTCAGGTATGTTAACAACCTCGGAGACGAGATCAAAGCAGATGAAATTCAGCTGTACAGCAACGTGATAACAGCTAGAATCCATTACATTTCAATAAGTGATAAGGCTGCGTCGATATCAGAGCTGAGCTGCGTCTAGGATTCCATAGAGAGAGATAGCTATATTGTTCTCAGTGAAGTGCGAAAGAGAAGGGTGCTTTCAACATTAAGATGATTGGACCGTGAAATTTTTATATTCACTTTGCAGCAAAACTGCAGCTTCAGAACAATAGTGGAAGTGCACAATGCGCTTAAAATATTTACGTTGGCAAACTGATCAGCTCCACAGATTTGAAACAAAAAAATTAGCCTCTTTGGTTTTTACCCGACTGCGTCAGAAGGTTTTTCAAACGTATGTATGTCCATTTGTTTGTCTCGGCCTACAGCCGCAGCAGCTGATCGGTTTTTGACATATTATTATGAGGTGTCGTTTCATTGGTCAGTGTGGTAGTGACAGTCTATTTTAAAAGATTATGGCAACAGCAATTTAGTATGGAAGCATTAGGAGAGCGATAACGTTAAAGTATTTGTTTTTACATTTTAAGTTCATTATTTTTAAGCATTCGTTTTTTTTATAATGAAATTTTTTTCCCTTCAATCAATCATGGCCGTTTATTCTACATGGCCAGTGACAAATTGACCCGTAATTGACCTCAATCCACCTGTGGTTTCAATAGAATAAGTGATTCGACGAATTGATTACTACTCAATGCCGAAGTAGAGATTTGTATATTTTCAACAGTTTGATAGACAGACTGACAACCAAGTAATCCTATAAGGGTTCATTTTTTCCGTTTGATGTACGGAACCCTAAAAATGAGGAGATATGAGCCAGTATACACACCTCCATATAGACCCTCTTGTTTTGAAGACGGTTGACAATCCTTGGGTTTGCACTTGAACTGACAAGTGACAGTGTTCCCCTAGATTCTAGGTGAAGAATTAACTCTTCTAGGTCCTAGAAGAGTTAATTCTTCAGAATATAACGGCGAGAGCTTTTTTATATATAAAGTAAAAGTATAGTAAGTATATATAAGTGTAAAAAGTTTAATTGCAGTGTCAAATCAAAAACATTTAAAACGCACGAAACAGGGGAGACGTACGAGTAAATTAGAAAACAAAGATGGCGGCAATAAAATGACGTTTGAAGTCTTCAAAAACATAAATGTAATTTACGTAGTAACGAGTACCTAATCTATGATATAATTCTATTATTTTTTAATGCATCTTTAGATTATTCCTTGATTGTGTACAATTGCAGGCAGGATTTAAAACATCGCTTTTACATTACAATTTTATTACAAATTAAATATCACATAATGAAATGTTATGTTACTGTTTCAAAATTCTTTTAAAAAATTCTCACTCAAAATACTCATTCAAGCAGAAATAAAAAGCAGTTAGTGAACAAAAGTACATAATTTAATATTTTCTTTAGACAATGTCTTGGCTGGCTCTTTCCCCATCTTCATTAGCAATGTTCCAGCCGGCTCCCGTGAGATGGCATGATAAAAAAACCAACAAAAGGTTTTTACCTAGAAATTCTTTCATCCAATTTCATAGTTAAATGATTGATGCGACCGGACCGTTTCAGTGATTCGTAGAATTTCAGATATTCCTTATTATTTTTCCGTTTTTGCCCATAAATATTTGAGTTTCCTCTTCGCTTGTTTTGCTAGAGGATTCTGTGGCAGAAACCGCCTCAGTGGCGTAGAAGCTATTGGGCTCACAATACGGTGTCTCAAGGTCGATTTACAGTAGGCTCACTGTACTGTACTTATCGTCACTCGGTTCGGTTGGTAGTATAGCATTTTCTAAGTTCTTCTGGCTGGCTGACACCATGCTATTGTTGTGTTCAGGTAAGAAAGTCATAGTTGTCTACGAGTAGCTTGAGCCTTTTGGGAAACGGCCTTGTTTGACAGACGAGATAAACGCCAAGTGCAATTCTATACAAGCTGAAATAATCTGAGATCTCGTGTCGGCAGCGCGGCAGAGTCAGTTAGACTTATCAATTAGAGCTGATTGAAGTTCTCACAATGTAAACAATTATGGTCGATTCCTAGTAGCGTTCATTACGAAGAAATAGTACATGTTCTGTTAGACAGATAAAGTACTTATTTCCAGAAATATTGTTGCTTTACTTTTACTGCAACTATATAGATTATCTTGTACTAGCTGCGAATCCCGGCGTTGCCCGGATTATAATGACAGTCTAGGATGTTTGACAATGATAAACTTTCATATGTCAATTTAGAAAAAAATTAGATTAATTTTAGAAATTCTAGATCGTTCTGGAATATTACAGAACGTCCTAGAATTTTTCAGAGCATTCTGGACTGGATAATGTCAGTTCAGAGATCATGGAGATTATTGATCATCCTAGACCATTCTACAATATTTTGCCAAAATCTAGAATATTTTAGAAAAATCCTCATTCCTCATGTGCTAGAAAAAGACGGAAACAGATTATTTCCAACTTTGCCGCACAACCACCACCATTTTTCCACCGTGACCAAACTCTCTTATTCGCTGCAGGAGACCAAGGGCTACCTACCGGCAGTCCGTGATCATACAGAATACGTCATCACGTATACTAACACTTGATTTCAACCGACTTCAAAAAAGAGGCGGTGCTCAATTCGACGGGTATGTTTTTTAAATGTTTGTGACCTCAGGACTTTCGACAGGGTGTACCAATTTTGATTGTTCTTTTTTATATGAAAGATGGTACTTCCCATGTGGTCCTATTTCAATTTCGTCTAGGTCTGACAAGAGCATTCATCAGAAAACCATCTTCTTCATCAGCCTGACTTCTTAGGAGAGAAGTCGGGTTATGTGGAATTTCCATCCACTAAAACTCCCTCGGTGGTCATCGTCTGCGCAAGTCTAGGAGCCCTGGGAACTCCACGAACACTCCAGTGCTCCTCTCGCGCTTCGCTCCTCCCCTCGGCGGTTCAGCCACGACAACTCGGCAGCTCCAGGCTGCAGCAGAACGAGACCACGCCGTACTACCGCTGCCTTCCAGTGGTAAATACACAGCCTACTAACTCATTGATTTAAATAACAGAATTCATATGGCTAAGTAGCACCGAACCACCAGCCGTAGAAATCTAAAATAATGATCATATTTATTAATATATTCCCAAATCCTACCACACATAAGAGCTTAAGAAATCAATACAAGACAAATCGTGTCCCGACCTGCAAACGAAACTTTACAAGTTAGAACATAAATTGCCGACAGAGATCCACTTGTTTCTTCGTAAACGATTTTTTGCTCATTTCTGTAGGAGATATTTCCGCCACAAGCGAGCAGGTACCTTAGCGCCTTTATAAAAACTGATGGGCGCGTGAGAAGGGCTCTCAGTTTATTGGAATGTGTAAAGTGGGTGTTTGAATGAGAGAGAGAGAGAGAGTTGTGGGTTCTATAACACATCCATAACCATCATTATAATTGACTACCAAAGCCCATAGCTGCACGTGAGCAATTAGAATATCTTTTTATCGACATGTTGGATTTACTAGGAGGCGATTTGGTGATCGCAGTAAAATGTTGCTAATTCATAGGCTGATGATGACCATCTTCTGAATACTTTTCCTTTAGTCGCCTTTGACGACATCCGCGGTTAATTTGAGGTTGAATTCTAAAGCAAAGCGCACACGGCGTACTAATATTATGACTGCGAAAGTATCTGTCTCTCTGATGGTTCGTTGATTCTTCACGACTGAATTGCTGAACCGATTTTGATGACATTCGGCCCGTACGTAGTCTACAACACGAAAAAGGACTGAGTATACTTGTTTATTCCAATAAATGATTCTGTCGGGGTAATTTTTAAAGTCAACGCAGCCAAAGTCGCGGCCGAGGCCAAAAGGGCTATTGATTAGAAAACTACAACATAATTTTAGGACCGTGGTTGTAGGAACTAAAATATTCAGCGACTAAAGCATTACATTTATATAGTACAGTAGCGCCGTCCGTTCGTCAAAAAGCGCTGAATCAATTTCAATAAAATTTATGTGGGTTCCTCTGAAAAACGTTCTGCCGAACAAAAAAAGAATCATCAAAAACGATTCATCACTTAACATACCTCTACATACAAAAAACATACATTCGATCTGAGAACCCCCTCCGATTTTGAAGTCGGTTGACAGGACAATAACAGTGATCAAACGGTTACGTATGCAAAAGCATTTTAAAGATCATCTTCCAAAGCCATTAAACCAACAAAGGATGCGTTCACACTGGCACATCTCACGTAGAACATGTCGAAACAAGTGCAGACCGGTGATGCATACAATGCACATCTATTGATATGCACCGCGTGAATGCATCCAGAGAGGTTCTCAGCGAATACTGCACTTTTTGTACGAACTACGAGAATTACAAGATTCCTTTCCTTGATCGATTCGGAATTTGTTGTTGAGAGTAAATAAACTCGAGTAGTTCGTTTAGCTATGTTTATATTTTGCATAACAGAAGCATTTCTACTCGTGATTTTCTTGTAGTTTTATTATATCGGTGACCCTTGTTCGAGTTTTATCAAAATCGGTTCATTTGTTTTTGAGTTAGGGAATGTTAAGTGTGTATTAGTTTTTTTTTTATTGAAGATAGACCAACACTTGACCTCAATCTTACCTGATGGTAAGTGACGATGAGGTCAACGATGTTACGTGTTGGTCTAGAAGGTGCCTATTTACTCTTCTTTTGAAGATTCCCAAGTTTTAGTTTTCGGGGAACACGGAAACCGGTAGTGCATTCCATATTTTTGCTGTACGCACGATAAATTTGGAAGCGAAACGCTTCGTTAAATGTCTGTTACCTCAGTAGTTTTGACTGGGTGAACCGATTTGGATGATTCTTTTTTTATTTGAAAGGTGGTGCTTCTCGTGTGGTCCCATTTCAATTTGGTCCAGTTGTGAGGATGAGAAAACGATATACATCTTAAAGTTGCCTTAATTATTATTATTATTTATTTATTTCGTCAGAATACAAAGTTCCATATTTTGGTTAGTATAAACTTAAAAAACTATGTTAGTACAAATCAAATCACAATCTCATAAACATGTCTAAAATTACTTTATTATAGAGGCTGCAGAGGATAAGTGCAACTCTGTCCAGTGCCTCTTAAAGGGACAATCTAGTCTGACTGCTATGGCTTTCAGGAGGCCGTTGGTGCTGCCTGCGACGCGATGCATCAGTGAAGCGGCTCTGTCTCTTATGATGGCCTGAAAGCCAGGCACGCGCGCTTCCGCAAACATCTTAGACGCGCTACAAAATCTCGGCAGTCCCAACAGCATCCTAAACCCATTGTTATAGTGGACTCGCAAAGCGCTGTAGGTCTTCTGCGTATAGTTCACCCATAAACCGCACGTGTACATTGACTGACAATATGCTTTGAAAAGCATTGTTTTGACTTGTCTCGTACAACGTGCGAATCTACGGGCCAACATGTTACATCTGACCGTCAGCGCTCTACGCTCCCTCTCAATGTCTAGATTGTCACAGAGCGACTCGGTGACCCAGTGGCCCAGGTACTTAAATTGCGTCACTCTGATGAGCGGAGTACCGCAGAGTGAAACAGACGGAACGTCTCGATAATCTTTATGACCCGCCTTAAACATCATCATCACACTCTTTCCCGCATTGTACCTGAGGCCATGAGCCACCGCGTATTGCTCACATATGGACACCAACCGTCTGAGAGCTCTGATCGTTGGACTCAGCAATACCATATCGTCTGCATAGCTAACATTATTGACTATTCTACCATCAATAGAACAGCCCACATTGGCATTGCTGAGTTCAACAAGCAACCTATTTATATATAGGTTGAAAAGTTTGGGTGAGGTTATCCCCCCTTGCCTCACCCCGCACTCCAACCTATACTCATCCGATAGTGCATCAGACCATTTTACAACATTTGACTGCATGCTATACCAGTATTTGAGCAGTTGACCAAGTTCCGCTGGAAACTCAGTATCCTCTGAGAGCCTGTCCCACAACTTGTCATATGAGACTAGGTCAAACGCCTTGGACAAGTCGAGAAAACACGCGAAGACCGGTGTTTTCCTGTCTGTATAATACCGGACAGTATGCTTAAGACAAAGAATGGCAGACTCCGTCGACAGTCCAGGTCGAAAACCGAATTGTGCGTCATGCAGATCTAGGCTTACATTCAGACGTCTGTCAAGCAAACCATCCAGTACTTTTGCCATTACAGTGGCTAATGAAATAGGCCTATAGTTGTTCTTGTCTGAGGCGTCTCCCGTTCTATTTTTAATAATGGGAACAACAACTGTTTTCATGAGGTCATCCGGAAGATACGAGTGACCCACGCATAAAGAGAAGAACATGGCAAGTACTCCCGGCAGGTGCACACCCGCATGCTGCAAGTGCTCAGTACTGAGAAAGTCGTGCCCAGGTGACTTGCCACTGGTCATCCCTCTCACTACCTCTCTGACCTCCTTGGCTGTAAATATGACATGCAAGTCCCCATTCCTTGCCATGGTCTCCCCAGTCTGCGTCGAGGCCCCCAGCGGAGACTCTACTTTAAAGTGATCTTTAAACAGGTTTGCTATCTTGTCCGGCTCACTAACGCCATCTACACTCACTGGGAGACTCGCCCTGGGATCCAGTTTTTTCGTTTGCTTCCAAAACTTTCCAAAGTCTTTACTTCCGTGGTGTGTCGCTAGCATGTCCATTTTAATCTGTTGTTCATTGTCTTGGCACCACTTAAGTTTAGACCTGAAAATCTTTCTCGTTTTACACATCTGGTCGTAAGCAGTTCCCTGTTTTGGTTTCCCATGCAGCACCCAGTTCTGGAAACCAAGACGTGCCTCCTCGTGAGCTTTTTTTACATGTGTGTTCCAACCCGTCACACATTTTTTCAGCTTCCTCTTTACTTTTCCAGAGTAACTATCCACTGCAGCCTCTTTCAAAATATCGACTATATTAATACTATATAAATTATCCAATATTTTTCGATGTTCTACTTTCGTACACAATTTGTCACTACAACATGTAAGTTCAGACGGAAAGTCTACGTCTCTTAATCTACTATAACAGATGTCATGATACATTTCTTTTTGTCTATTGTTTCTCTCTCCCCATTTAATTTTATTACAAATATTATTTACAGATATGTCAGCTTTTGGATGAATTACATTAAGGTCACAATATATTTCAAGTGGAAAATGATCAGACCAAGTGATAGCATAGTTTACCCTAACATCAATTATAGACTTCGCTGATGCCTCGGTAACTACACAGTGGTCCAGCCATCTTTTTGACCCATGAACGTCACTTATATATGTGTACATGTCTGAATTTCCCCCCAAGAATTTAATGTCACAGCAGGTCCAGGACTCGCCCTCACAGAACTCCAAGAGTTCGTTTCCAAACAGAGTACCCGGGTGAGCATTGAAGTCACCTAAGATAAACACAGACTCTACACTATAGTGTTCTATAATCGCACTAATCTCGCTCATACATGCTGTAAAATCAAACAAGTTTTCGATAGAGTCTGTTGGCATATATACAGAAAATACTAAGAACGTACGATCCGGCACCTGCACTTTTATTGCAGTTAGACGCACGTTATTACACTGAACAACTGAGACCGCGCTGAACACGCTCTTACGCCACAGTAAAGCGACGCCGCCGTACGGCCGGCCACGGAGCAGCCCCGCTGACGTGTCCACCGCCGACGTGCCGGTTGCGCCAAACTCAGGCGCAATGCTGCTCAACAACGGGAGGTCATGCGGCAGCAACCACGTCTCCTGGAGTGCAACGATGTCCGCTGTTCTGCAGAGAGATCTGACACAGTCGATTGAGCGTGTTACAGACCTACAATTGAAGCTTACCATCTTTGTGTTTGACTTTGTTATAGCTGTATTATTCATTTCAAAGATAGTATTTGCTAAGTTCTGTTTATGTTTCTATCCCCTTTAATATATTTGGGATTACTCTTATGCTCGACAAAACGACGGAAGGTCACTCCCTCCGGCCACAGGTGATCTTGCAGGAACATAGGTAGCTTTTGTTGTGGCACGAACAATTTAAAGGCGTTATGGTCTCTTTGCACCTTACAGTTAATTTTGAATAGAGTTACTGTCATTTGAGTTTTCTTTTCAATATACTCTACAATATCTTTTTCAGCGGTCTCCTTATTTACATTATTAATTATGATTGGAACTTTCACCTCCGCTGCTCTGAACTTAGTACGAGTATTTCCATCCACAGCTTTATAGACTTTTAGTTCAGTTGAAGTAGGTTTCCAGTTCTTTTTGAACGCGTTAACTTGTTCGATACACTGACGTTATATTTTTGTTTCTGAACTTCACTCAAACTTCAATTAATTGTACCAAAAATGTTAAAAGGACTGCTACCGCCGCGTTGGCACGATTGAAAAATTGCTACAAAAAAATTAATCTTTTATAAACCAAGTTTTAAATTCGTTTGTTTCAAAGAATGTTTGCAACTTTTTCCTGGTCAGCTGAATGTAAATGGCATTTCTTTTCTTGAAGTTAATTAACTTTCTTCGTTAATTTGACACAACCAGCATCCGCCTCCGCGATTTTCCGGGTTCGATTCCCAGAGGTATTTGATTTGGTTGGTGTTAGGGCATTTTCTGTATCCGCCTAGTTAAGTACCACCATGTTATCTAAGTCTGCCGCCAAACAGCAGTGTCAATGCTCCGGCATAAATAGGCTCTCGGAATATATCGGATTTTTTTTTGCTGTTTTTCATGTAAATTTAAACCATTTATTTGCCACAGACAAATAACACATACAAACACACACACATATATAAAACTAAATCATACATTCACAACATTACAAAAATTAATAAAAAAATGCCAAGGTTCTGTGTCAGGAGCTGTCTCAGTCCCCGTCATACAGCATGCTGCACAACACCGATTTTCAGCCAGTTATTGTAAGGTTTGTAAAGGTTCTCGAGTGGTGACCACGTACCGGGAAACGTCTACCAGGCCGTCCCCCCACTAGATGGACCCACGACCTGGTTAGAGTCGCAGGGTGTCGCTGGATGCAGGTGGCTCGGGACCGGTCGATGTGGCGTAACATGAGGGAGGCCTATGTCCAGCAGTGGACGTTTCCCGGCTGATGATGATGATGATGATTGTAATAGTTTTGTATTTAAGCTCAGTAATGCAAATTGATTGATTAGGCATCTAGTAATGTTTGTTTATTGCTTAGATGCATGTTTAAAAAGCCTTTGTTGTGGCTTAGTCGGTTACAATAGAAAGATATGTTAGAATAGTTTGCTTACAGCAAAGAAAAAATTCAAGTAACTTTTTTTTTATATTGTTGGTGAACGATAATACGCTCTATTGAGTCTCTATTGTGTACAATATTGTTACATAAAACTATTTACTGAGGTATCTGAGTAAATAAAATGAAATATATATCATTCTTATGAATAAACGCGACGCAATGAGCTTGTGTTTTCATTTCATTTATTTATCATATCATAAATTACATGTCAGTTTGATTTTTTTGGGTTCCGTAGTCAAACAAGGAACCCTTATAGTTTCGCGCTGTACGTCCGCGTCTTAGCGCAGAGAGCCTTACTACTAGAAAGCTGTAATTTGGTATAGGTATACATATTAATCACGCCGAAAAAGTGGTAGAATAAAATCTTGATAAATATTTTTTAGGGTGGCACCCATATCGAGTTACGTACTTGGGGATGAAATATTTTTTTCACGGCTACCCCATTGTGAGTATAGGTCTTTGAATAACATTGTGGGCCTGGGAACACTACTTTTGATTGAAGGATCGTTTGCGAAATATTAAGCTTTATCTTCTACACTATTGCTTTTAAAAATCTGAAAAAAATTCACAGTTGTAGTACATATGCTGAACTTTAAAGGAAAACTATCACGACTAAGGTGGCTTCACAGATAAACGAGTAAAAGGCGACCAAATGAACAAATATACTTGGTGGACTAAATGAAAATTTCGTGCAAATTTAAGTCAAAATTACTTTATATAAAACCAGTTAAACTACGGAACTCTACACTGCGCGTGGCCCGACACGCACTCGATCGTTTTTTTTTTACGATAATACGGAATTTTAAGATTTTCGGAATTTACATGGTTTGAATTTAAAATTTAAAAGGCTATTTACAGAACTATGCATACTCTTTTAACAGTACTATTATATGCTACTACTTTTTAACAAAAGAAATTATTTTTATATGCTATAAATATAACGTTTAAACTAGTATCTAGATATTATTCAACTGATTAGAAACTTTTTTCTAATAGCCAGTCAGGTAACTGACGTTCAAGAAAGATTGTCGGCAGTTCGCTAATATACTTCTGAATCTTACTGTAAGCCTGAATTGACATAATATAACAGTTATTTTGTCTGAGTCTGGTTTGTCGAATAGACTTCTGTCTCGAACTAATTTTAAAAGTTCAAGATGAAAAGAAATTAAGCCATCACGCCTTATTTAATCGTTAAATGCGAATCTTTAATGAAAAAAGCCTCATAGTAAACATTTTGCTCAAGAAATTAAAAGTTCCGTTGCGGAAATAAACTTTGGGTGTAAATTGCATTCCAGGCCCAGGCCAGCCACCGCGAGCAAGTCTCAAATAAAAATTCCTTACTCAAAACTTTTTGCTCCTCGCTTTTATTAACTCAGTAATCTTATATAAGTTACTTATGGAATTGTTTGTTTTGCTTACATATTCTTTAAGTACCCATCAGCTTAAAAAGTGTTGTGAATGAATGAATCCTTTTTCACAGATAGTAAGTAGTCAATAAATATTCAAAGGGCAGAAGCATCTAAACTATCTACGCCTGCCTATCCTTATGGCTTATGGCTACTCACTTGGACTTACAATCTGGAAGTCCCGGGTTCGATTCCCAGTGGCATCTATCGTGACATGGTTTGGTTGATGGTAAAGCTAGTGTATGTCCGCCTAGCTAGCTACCACCACGTTACCTAAATCTGACGCCAAACATACGTTCTGATATCACTGTTGTGATCCCGTATGAAAGGTAGCAGAGCCAACGCCTATTAGCTTGGGACTTCTAGGTGAGCACGCTTTCATCATCATCCGGGAAACGTCCATTGCTGGACATAGGCCTCCCTCATGGTACGCCACATCGACCGGTCCCGAGCCACCTGCATCCAGCGACTCTAACCAGGTCGTCGGTCCATCTAGTGGGGGGACGGCCTGGTAGACGTTTCCCGGTACGTGGTCGCCACTCGAGAACCTTTACTCCTCTCCGGTTATCGGTTCTTCGAGCGATGTGGCCTGCCCATTGCCACTTCAGCTCACTGACTCGTCGAGCTATGTCGGTGATCTTCGTTCGTCTACGGATTTCCTCATTCCGGACCTTATCGCGTAGAGAAATTCCGAGCATAGCTCGTTCCATTGCTCGCTTTCAATCTAACGGGATTATCATAACTTATCATCATCATCAGATGAGAGGAAGGCCAAGTGCAAACTCATGAGACCATTATGAGGGCGGACTTCTGCCCGAAGGGTGTGGTGTACCGTTGATTCCGAGGGAGGACAGCGATCAGCACCACCAGAGCGGCACCAACGTGCCTAGTAAATTAGTAATTAAGAGTAGAATGTAGGTTTTTATAATTATTTTATGTGTAATAATTGTATCTTAATTTATTGTATTGTACTTTATATATACTATGGGTCCTTGTTACCTGATAATAAAGAAATAATAATTACAGAATTTTAAAAGTAGCTACGACGAACGGCTTTCTATGGGGAGTAACATTATAGTAACACAAAGCTGGATGTTGTAATAAACCGCATTTTTTAATTCAAAAAAGGAATTCCGTTTATGGAACGCATCCAATAAAAACATGATATGCAGTTGTCCAATCAAACTGACGAGTTGTTGCATCGCCCAATCAGCAATCAGAAGTATCGGGGTCCAAATACGAAACCATTTATAAACGATCGACTTTCCGTCGTTAAACTAGACCGACAAAGTTACGGTGTCCGCATTGCATCGCTGGAGTCGATAGAAAGCTGGAATTTAACTCGTTGTTTTTTTTCTGCATGAAAAGTGCACTTCTCAACGTGAGTGATTGCTGTTTAAATGTTGAGATTTGGCATAATCACTACGTAAGGTTTGCGGATTATTGTCACACACAAGTAGACGCGTTTTGATCAACCGTCTTTAAAAAAAGGAGGCAGTTCTCAATTCGACTGTTTTTTTTAAAAAAGTATGTAAATGTATGTTACGTGGTAACTGTTCAGAGGTGGTCCCGTATAGATTTTATCAAAATTAATTTAGTGATTTTTGAGAAAATCAACAAAAAACTAATATACCTCTATACTCTTACCCAGATAATTCTACCTCTAAAGCAGTCGAAATCAGTTTCTAGTTCTTTTGAACGCGTTATTTATTTTTCAAATTTATGTAATGTGTAATGTATGATGGGTTTTGCACTTGGCCTTCATATCACCTGATGGTAAGACGGATGGTAAACGTGCGAACCTAGAAACCTCAAGCTAAAGAGACGCTGGCTATGCTATGGCTATGGTAGGTAGCCGTGTGGATATAGAAAATACTCTACCACCAAACAAACCAAGTACCGATAGGACTTGAAATTATCTCACGTTTAATGAACTCAATATTAATTTAGTCAAAATCTATAAAGCCATGAACATTATGCGTGCGAACTAAAAACCTGATGCATAAAGTTCAAAATCAATTGGAGACAAATTGACGGTTTTTAGTAGCTTGATGTGCTGTTTCGTGTATCAAATATTTTGTGTAAGTTTTCTATATTTTCCCGTTGTTTTGATATACATGGGAAAACATGCGATAGCTGAATTCAGCCAGGACCATGCTAAACACCGGTAACTCGATTTAATAATAATCGAATTGTGTAATTTGAGAATAGTTCCCTACAACATGAAAATTAATTAAAAGCAATCAATAAAAGTAAATAACTACCAGCAGTCAATAGCCAATCCCTTGGAGTTATTTGGGAAATTCCCCAGCTATATTTACACGGTTTTTTGTTGTTGAAAAGTATTTGACTGGAAGATTGATGATCCAGGCTAGCGTGGCAAAAACTACTTCACTAAAGGCGTTTAAGAGACGACTATTTTTAATCTTCGCACTCTAATAGCCTACATCTTTCGTTACTTAATGTACCTAGATTAGATTACTTTCTTCAGTAAACTAAATCTTTTTAAGACATTTCGACACTGTGGGCATTTTCTTTGTCCGCCTGGCTAGCTACATATTAACCTTGTTACCAAAGTCTGTCGCCAAACAGCAGTGTTAATAGCACTAATGAGTCCCGGAATGAAAGGTAGCAGATTCATCGCTTCATTAGGTTGAGGCTTCTTCTACCATCCAACGGCTTTATAGTCACCATCAGGTGAGCTGAAGACTAAAACCCATTATGTAAAAAAATCCCTTCATGGAAAATTAAAATCTGCGGCTACATTTAAAACAGGCCTCAGAAAGCCTAATATTCTCAGTATTTTACAATGAGTTAGTTTAGTATCCTTATATATATATATATGTATATATTATATATTTATTTCTATATGTATATGTTGTTTTTAATTATTTCGTTCTCAAATCTCTTTGTTTGTATATCTTTTATTATTATGATATTGTATATGTCTCCGCACACCGCCCCTTTATCTTTATCCTCGCCCTGGTTGACTGGAAGAGATCCCTATATAGGGATAAGTTCGCCAATTCTACTTTTATTATTATTTTAAAATTTTTAATTATATAAGTTAGATGAATAAAGAGTATTCAAACAAACAAACAAATTAATATGGCGATCTGCGTAGCTCATGTCCAACAGTGGTCTTACGCAGACGATTATTTGTGTAATAAACGAACAAACACAAATAGAAGCTTGCACAAACACGATGCAACTCCGACTCCGCCTGTCTAAAATCCATCCGCTACAAGATCCTTTAATTAAAGTCATAATAGCTCCATTGGGCTTTGAATTTTACTTAAAATCCGACTTCCAAACTTTAAGTTCTGTTGGGGCTTTGACTCTTTTCAAAGCTTCAAACTTGGGTTCACGGTTCACTCCTACATTCAGTCCATTTGCACTGAATAGTTCCAATTTTAAAGTGTCATTACTTTATCTTCCAGAGGGGGCTTCTTAATTAAACTTCTTTTAATGCTAGTGGAAAATGTTAAGATTCTTAGAACTCCGGACACAGTTAATGATTTTGATAGACGGTCGATTTGCCTAGCCGGGTGGCCAAATCAGTTTTAATAGCATTGGTTCTGCCAGTAAAAATAGCAATTCAAGTATCAAATTGAATTAAATCCTCAATGGCTTTAGACATCAGGTAAAATGAAAGACATATTAAATATCTCCTTAAAAGTCAGCATGTAGATAGTAGATATTTATTGTCAACCGAATTCAAAAAAGGATTCGACTGTATGTTTTTTTTTGTATGTATGTACGAGATAACACCGCCAATTGTTGATCGATTTTAATGATTGTTTTCTTGTTTGGTAGAAGTTACTTCAGAGGTGGTCCGATATGAATTTTATCAAAATTGATTCAATGCTTTTTGAGAAAATCAACAAAAACCAAATATGTACCCAGATGCTTCTACCTCTAAGTGTGACCATTTTAAGGCAGTTGAAGTCGGTTTTTAGTTATTTTTGAACGCGCTAATTAATATAAGAACAATAAAAGCACTGTTCCATGTTGCAAAGTATTTCCTTTGTCATCGCTAAACATTTTTATTTAGCAGTTTCAATACGTTATTTTTCAATTGCAGCCGAGTTTTAATTTCTCCACTGACAATGTCATCAATAAGTGACAACAAAAATGTTTGGCCATCAATGTTTTTGCTGCTTAGAAGTTTCTTCAAAAGTCTAGCCTTAGACACCTGTTCAGACTCCTTTAAATTCGCAGTGTCATGAGCAGACAAATCTTCATTGCGATTATCATCGTTATAGTCTGGCTCTTTGTAATCAAAGGTTTTGTGGCCAAAGTATTCGTAGTCTGTGTATTCTTGATCGAAGTTTTTATTACTTGACCAATTATGACCATAGTCATTATTGTTGCGGTATTCATGACCAAAACGTTTATAGTTAGGATGTTCATGACCAAGGTGTTTATTGTTAGGATATTCATGATCAATGTATTTTCTGTCAGGATATTCATGACCACTGTGTTTATTGTTAGGATATTTGTGACCAATGTGTTTATTTTTAAGATATTCGTGACCAATGTGTTTATTGTTAGGATATTTATGGCCAATGTGTTCATTTTCTGGGGGTTCATGACCAAAGTGTGTGTTGATAGGGTATCCATGAGCAATGTGTTGATTATCTGGATTAGCGTGATCAAAGTACTTGTTGTCTGGATATTCATGATCAAAGTGTTGTTTATCTGTGTTTTCATGATTATAGTATTTTTTGTACATATCTTGGACATATTTCGCTTTATTGACATGGTCTTCATGATCAATGTGTCGATTATCGGGGTTCTCAGGAACAAAGTGTTGGTCCCTAGGGTATTCGTGGCCAAAGTGTTTTTGGCCAGGGTATTCACGGTCTGAATTGCTATTAGCTTGATTTTTCTGGTCTTGTGTACTGCTTGAGTATTCTTGACCAGAATCTGTATTTGTGATTCTTGGTTTTCCCTCGCGCCTGGATATAAGGGGCTCCGATTCAGGCATCATCATCATGATAATGGGATCTGGTGCTACAGTCCCGGACACTTTCTCTGTAACTATGTCTATAGGAACTGCACATTTTGATTTGTTGGTCAAAAATGTGACTGTAAAGAAGACAAAAATTCGTTACTTTAGAATATCTTGCAAAATCTTTAGATTTTATTCTAGATCATCCTGGCTAGCTACTGCTATTTTAGCACTACGAGTATAACACTATGTTCTAATCAGAATTTCAGAATTTAGGTTTATAAACTGTGAATCATCCGAACATTTGATTCAATCATTATTTTCTGTTTTTACATGACCTTCCTTCTGTATCAAAAATATTTTATTAAAATAGCAGCAGAATCTACTTGAACATCTACAGAATCTAATTATTGATATTTTTGACATTAACAATACAAAAATAAAGTTGTATAACAGATAATTCAAACGCATAACAACGAAGCAGAAAATAGCAATGTCGGAGTTGGTTTTCATTCGATAATAAATTTTGCACTTGGACTCTTTTCTCATGATAGTCTGACAAAAAGGCAGTTGTATAGACAGCGACCCAGAAGACTTAGCTAAAGAGACACTGGAGCTATCTTTCATACAGGAAAACAATAGTTCTATTAACGCTGATGGTGGTGGCTAGCCAGTTTGATCAAACCGAGCACCGATAGTTACCCTCGCTAGAAATAGAACCAGGTACCTCCGAGTCTTAACTTTGTAGCAACTATGCCACGGAGGCGGTTAAAAGAGTTTTCCAAAACTATAATACATAAAATATGTACATACTTACAAATGTAAACCAAAATAGAAATGTAATTCCAAGTATATTCCATCAAAACGAAAGTGTGTCAGAGTTGTAAACTCATATCACGGCTTTATCAAACGTAATTTCGTTACATAGCTAAATTGAAAGGAAGCAATATATTTTTTTCCGATCACGCTTGGAGGTAATAAAATTGAATGATTTGAATCGTCCAAGCTGTAGTTTGAATGGTAGTGTGGTAAGCTGTAGATGTAGCTGTAGCTTCGAGATAAAAAAAAATGTGACAAGTGCGTTTCTACACGATAAAAGACGGGTTCCGTAGTCAATTTACAACGTTGCATCAATAAACACTTGTTAAAATTATGTAAGAATATCATCATCACCTGATAAACATATCACACACTCGTATCCATCATCATCATGAACATAGGCCTTTCACGTCCCGGTACACTTTTCCCGGTACTTGGTCATCGCTTGATAACTGTTTCCCCATCAGTTAACCGTTCTTCAAGCGATGTGGTATGCCAATTGCCACTTCAGCTCACTGACTCGTCGAGTTATGCTGGTGACTTTAGTTCGCTCACGGATTTCCTCACTAGTATTATAGATGCGAGTGTGAATTTGTTTGTTTGTTACCACATGTTACCTCAACGGCATGGCTGAAGTCAACAGATAGCAAACGACACTATTTTAGTAGTCAGTATTTAATTTAAATACCAAACCAGGGTAACTCACACTATTAATACTAAGGCAATAAATAAACACATTGGTTGTGAATGTCCGAGCAATAGACACAAATGGTTGTGCACCCATGCAATAAACACTTTGGTCATAAACACCCTGGCAGTGAAAACTTTGGATATGAATATCCGAGCAACAGACACTTAGAACACATTGATAAGCAACCATGCAATAAAAACTATGGTATCGAATACCGTAGCAATAAACATTTAGGTCATAAACGTACAGGCAATGACCATTTGGTTATGAATATCCGAGCAACAGCTACTTAGGACGTATGGGTGAGCACACATACAATAAAAACTTTGGTATCGAATACCCTAGCAATAAACTTAGGTCATAAACAAAACACCCAGGCAATGAGCACTTTGGATATGAATATCCGAGCAACAGCCACTAGGAGATATGGGTGAGCACACATACAATAAAAACTTTGGTATCGAATACCCTAGCAATAAACACTTAGGTCATAAACAAAACACCCAGGCATTGAGCACTTTGGACATGAATATCCGAGCAACAAACACTTTTTTCGTAAGCACTCATGCAATAAACTCTTAGGTCATTGATACCACAGAGAAAATCACTTACATACCCTGGAGGAAGCCTATGTCCTGCTGTGGACGATCTTTGGCTAATTATAATGAAATTAGTTTATCTCCTACTATGTTAAGGTCTAAGTTATGGAAGAGCGGCGTCATCTGATACAGGTATATCTATACATAAAAGATGACCCCAAATTTTATTTGTAAACGAACTTTTTTTTATTTTCATGAGGTTATCATATCTAAGGCCACAGTCGCACGGCCATATTACATTGCTATTACGAACTCAGATCATGAGAATACGAGTAGCACAATGTGATTTTAATGAGTTTATTATTACATCTAACCGTGGTTCAGTACATTTTTTACGGAACCCTAATGCAGGAAGCAATCTCGAACCGGCCGCTAGCAGCCTGCGGGTTCCGTAATGGCTTTCACATGTAGTTTTTCTTATCGAATGTGATTTATGTCGTGGAACATGACTTTATGAAAATGTTGATGTGTTGGGTGCTTTAGCCATATAAGAAGCTTAAGCTTTTATAATAGTAAAAGGAGCCGTCTTATCGCCATAATCGGCACAAGTTCACTGTTGGACATTAACTTGCCTCATAGATCGCCACGTCGGATTTTCTTTGAGCAGATTTGCCATCTACTACTTGGCAGGCGGATTGGTGAGCTTAGCAAGTTGTTGATATTTGTTTGTTTGTTACCTCTTGGAGCTGCAACGACGCGATGAATCCTTATGAAAAGAGTTGTTTCAAATTCGGCCTGCACTTGTACACTATTCAAAAAATCAAGTAGTTGTCTAAATATGTATAGAAAAATACTAGAATTACATTTTTGCATTGATTTTAATTGTACAAAATCGTTCTTTTTGTACAGTTGTTTTTTGACAGCGATTCGTCTAGTACGTGGTGTACGGGATGCCGGGCGTGACAAAAGGTAACGTAACAATATGGCCGCCCCGCAACCATCGACACGATGCTTCGCTAGAGTGACACATTCTTTCATTCACTCTCGATCCAAATAGTATTGTCCCATAGACGCGCCACCATATAAGTACTTAAAAGATGACCCCAAACCTTTATTTGTAAATTATTTTTTTCGTTTTGAACTTAACACAACAAAGAAAATTGTTTTGTACAGAAAAAATACTACAAAATGCGACTCTAGTAGTTTTATACTATGTAGATTTTCCTTGATTTTCAAAAAGTGCACGCCACATTTTGAGACTTAATTCTGAGCACAGGCACAAAAATTCCCAACCAGTAACACTATTACATGCAGTGTGACTCATTGGGAATATTTTATTCCCAACGACTCACATTGCGACTGGTTGGGAATTTTTTTCCCAACGAGTAACACTGACTGGTTACAGTGTGACTCGTTGGGAACAAACCAATCAGTATAGATTATTATCATTTCAATAAAGTGTTCCCATAGGACTATTTCTGAAGTCCATATCTAGACGAAGTGGCAGTGAAAACTTAGTAAGGAATACAAATCCCATGAAATCAGTAATCATCATTTAAGAGCCAGAAAAGCGGATATAAGAGACTACACCGTAATCCAACCGTTTCCCGTGAAGATTCATTACTTGTCTTAATCAAAAGATTCGCTTCATTTGCAGCTTAAGAACCTGTCTTAATTAAATATTTAGAATACTTTTCGTGTTTCCCAGTTGCTGTGAAATGCTGTATTTTGGTCAATGTCATTTCACTGCAAAATAATAGTGCACGTAAAACTAAATCATTTTGGCTTAGTTTGTCTTCTAGGCGTTATTATTCTAAGTGACAGGACAATATAACTGATGCTTTAATAAAACAGTACTAACATAAAACAAGAAGATTTATTTACAGCGGGAATACGTAGCACTTATTATATTTTTGAGACACATTCTTAAATAAACAACATCTTCAATATAAATTTTTAAGTAAAAAATCTTAAACATAACATTAGAATTAGCAACGGATTTTCAACCTTTTTTAACAATATTTTTCTATGGTTTTAAGGCATAAGCGACTCTGTTAAGTCTGGCAACATTGACTAGCATCACGTGATTTTTCCATTATTTTTGTTTTTCAAAGTTTAATGATGAGCTCTTCAGATATTTGAGATTAATTCATATTGACAATAGACATTTAACTTAACTTTTTGAAGTCTCCAGTCATTACTTCGGAAGAAAAGGGCTGGTGACGTAAGGATCAATACAGGATTCATTTGTCAAGGAGTAATGGGTCTCCGCCCAAGATCTGAGCAGTGGTCAGTGCTGAGCTCAAAAAACAAACATAACATCTCCCAGAAAATGAACTTAATCCTCTTTATCTGCCCAGATGTTCGTGGTGTCACCGTTGACATCTGTGGTTCCCTTGACAAGCTTCTGTATGGCAGGCAGTTTGTATAAGTAGACGCTGAGGAAGGACCCTGCGCAAGCGCCGATCCAGTAGACCACCGCGTGCTCCAGCATAGTGTGACCTTCGCAGCCGGCCTTCAGCGACGTGGCCAGGACCGGGTTGAAATAGCCCCCAGAGTAGTCGAACGCTGGAAAGAAATTGAGGGTTAGAACCTTGCGAATACGGAGGAAGATTTTTGAATTTGGAATCAATGCCGGCCACTAACAGTTTTTTATTATTATTCAAAAAGAATCAATCATTCACATGACCACAATTTCACTTGATTTTAGACTTAAATCTTTAAAAGCTTTCCGTCACTGATGTTCTATCCGGATTCTACTGTAAAAAAATTCGTAAAAAGGTTTATTCCTGCGATGGTTTTTTCTCTAAAGTTTTGCATACACCCTTATTACGACTATTCAATAATCTACTAGAAACTAAGTAATGATCATTTTATGTAACTGTTTTCTACTGATGACAAATATACATATGCAATGGATGACAGTGGTGTCAATGTTACTACGTTAAAATAATAATTACAATATGCGGCAGTGTTCAAAATGATAAACTACGGAGCAAACATGAAAACGTATGACATTCCTTCCAAACCCGAATAAATGTATACCCACGACACATTGTCACAATGTTTTAAATATATAAGAATCAGACAACAAATTGTTTGTTTGTTGAAAGTATAAATAAACGTAAACAATTTTCTATATTTGAAATGCCAAAATGAAAAAATACATATCAATTTTTCTATAACACAAATCTGAAAGATGAGAACACAGATCTTCAAACAGAAATATCGCTAGCAATAACATTTGATTGAAAATTTTCGGCCCAAAGATTTCCTAGCCTCGTTATCAAATCACTGATTCCTAGCCATACCCTGAACACTGCCACAAAACTCGCCAATCATGCAACAGAATTAAATCGAGCAGATGTCCATGATCAAGTTAGTCGTACAACTAAAGTTGTAGATGTACCTTTTCCTAAATGTATTTTGCAAAAGATGGACACGGATAGGTCTGCACTGGCACTAGTGTCCTGATAGCGGTAGACGAATACCGTGTGCCTAGTCAGGACCCCTGCAACAGTGAATCCGGTGAGGTGGTCAAGCTAGCTGATGAGGTGAAGAAGGAAGTTGAAAGGAGAACGGATGAGAGGACGAAACGGACTCAGCGTAGAACGCAAGCGTCTGAAGACAAAAGTTTTTAATCAGTGTTTACTGAAGGCCGAATAAACAAGCTCAAAGTCACTCAACGAGTTGCGGAACGAGCTATGCTAAAATAAGATAGAGAATCCGTAGATGCACTAAGATCTCCGACATAGCTCGTTGAGTCAGTGAGCTGATATGGCAAGAAAGAATAACCGATGAGGAGTAACAGTTCTCGAGTGGCAACCACCTACCGGGAAACGTGTACCGGTCTGTTCGAATAGATGGACCGACGACCTAGTTAAAGTCGCAGGGAATCGCTAGATACATTGGTCTAGGCACCGGTCATTGTGACATAGCATGGGGGAGGCCTATGTTCAGCAGAGGATGTTTCTGGGCTGAAGATGATGGCGACACGCTACTGACGTACATTTCTACAGCGTCGATAAAGACCATCCTTGGGCTAGCTACCATACTTATTCATGATTCACAGAGATTTCGAATTTTTTCTTTGGAGTATATAGATTGGTTGGTTTCCTTCATCCAAATCCGACAAATGCCAACCTTACTTCTTGTCTTGTTTGTTTGTCCCTGTTCTTGAATTGTCTGTTTGTTCCAATTCAGATTGGATCAGGTGTGTCCAAGGTTTTCTTCAAAACAGAAACTGGGAGGATCATGGCAGATCGGGAGTTAGTGATCGTAATAGCTTAGCTTAGGCACGATAAATACTGGTGAATATACATTCTCAAATCCTCTCATGAAAGTCTGATGTAGCGACTCACGGTTCTAATTGAACGGCAATTATTTGCAATATTCTTATAAAATCTAGTATAATTTGGATTAGAGAAATTTCTTCGCCCAACAGAGTCACTTCTTTAAGTTTTTCCCTCTTTAAAGGCTTACCCTTCACATTTATTTCGACAAAATGTTTATAATATAGTGTTTCACTCGGCAAATGCAAATATTATAATTTCATTAGATCAGTATTTATCGCCCTTTATGAGGCAAGTAGTGTTGGATGGACTGAAATTAAAATTTGGTATGGAAGGTGTGTAAATGTTATTATTGTGATAAACTCAGATGCTTTAACTGTTAACAACTCAGTTAAATTTGAACTCATACCAGGTAAAGCTATTATGGTACCTCATGTTTTATAGTAGGGTACAAGAGAAAATACAATATCATTAAAACATAATTAAAAGTGATGAACAAAATTAAATATCACATAATTTGATGTCCTAGTCTTACCTCAAAATCTAGAATGAGATGGCAAATCATCGATTAAATTGAAAACACACAAATCAAATAAACTACTGCGATAGCCTAAAACTGTTCTAATAAGAAATATAAGAATTTCCATTCTGACCCTATGATACTGACCCTGAATTTTTAAGAGGAAGACAATGCCAACTTAAGCAGCTTATAATAAGTACAGCAAATAAGGCTCGTCATGTTAAAACCAGAACTGCTCTTACCAGCCACCACGAGAGAGGTTCCGATGAAGGAGTCAATAGCCGTGGCGTACCGTGGGTTGAGGTCACCAAGGCCTTTGGAGAACAGGCGGCAGATACACGTGGCTATACCTTCTATAACCGCGCCGTATAGCACTGGCACCTGGAAAATTCAATTCACATCCATTATTTTAATAGCCCAAAAAACGAAGATTAGGTTGTCATTCGAACATTTGCCTTGAGTGCTCGTTCTACTTGAAAAATTATAGCACCATCTGTGAGAACTACTAAGAATTACGTCGAGACTGAACGTGCGACGCGTTCCCGAACGTAATCGGCTCGTGATTGGTCGATACATTGGTGCCAATTTTACTTTTAGGACCAATGAGTTGGTGACATTGTGATTATTTGAGGATTCGGGGCTATACTCAGTATATAATATATCTGTATTTATACATATCATACTTGTCCTTTATATAAAGTCACTTTCAATCACCTTTGATTTACATATACGAGTATCTTATACTGTTGGCGGTTGATTGGCCGCGCTCCGCGCTCAACCAAAGGCTTCAAGCTAATGAGCCTTTGTCTCTTGTTATCTTTCATTGTCACATATCATTCATCACCGAAACGTGGTCTTTTACTGTGGGCCGAATAAACAAGCTCCAAGTCACTCAGCGAGCAATGGAACGAGCTATGCTCGGAATTTCTCTACGTGATAAGGTCCGGAATGAGGAAATCCGTAGACGAACGAAGGTCACCGACATAGCTCGACGAGTCAGTGAGCTGAAGTGGCAATGGGCAGGCCACATCGCTCGAAGAACCGATAACCGGTGGGGAGTAAAGGTTCTCGAGTGGCGACCACGTACCGGGAAACGTCTACCAGGCCGTCTTCCTACTAGATGGACCGACGACCTGGTTAGAGTCGCGGGGAGTCGCTGGATGCAGGTGGCTCGGGACCGGTCGATGTGGCGTACCATGAGGGAGGCCTATGTCCAGCAGTGGACGTTTTCCGGGTGATGATGATGATCTTTCATTGCCGAAACACAACAGTGCTATTAACAATGCAATTTGGCGGGAGAATTGGTTAACATGGAGTCAGTTATACAGGTGGAAATAGGCAGTGCCTTATCACCAACCAAATCCAAAAACACCTTAGGAAATCAGGAGATTGGCAGCAGCTTCAGTGGTAATAAGAGAGGGGCATGTCAAAGAGTAGACTTACGCGACAGACGTTAAATGATTAGTTTGTATAAAAGCATGTACCCTGACGGACTCTGTGCTCGTATCCATATAAATACAGCATTGTCTGGAAAGGTAGTTGCTATAGCACCACTGTCATACAAATCGGGGATCGACGTTCCCTCGATTTATCCCTGGGTGCATCGCATCATGCGCACACCAAAAGCTCTCACTCAATATAAAACACCAGAAAAACAGGCGTGCTACTTTCTGACATGAAATGACTGTAAATATCACTACATCACTGAACATAACTGAACCTCGGTCTAATATGGGCAACATTTTCAGAAACTGGTCGGACCTTTTTGGTTTCTCCGGAACAAACTTCTATATTTCAATTCGTTCTTACAATACAGAGCGATACTGAAGTGAATGCGCTGTAGCATACTCATACTGTCTCGTGTGTTTATGGATTGGTTTGCGTCACTGTCACGAGTGTGGAAATTTAGTAGTACCAAACACGAGGTCATTACCGAACCAATGAAGTGACAAACATCGTCACAGGGACCAACTCCTACAGGTACAATATCCTAGTCATTAATCAAACTAGCAAATATGTCATTTTCAACAGATTAAAAAGCACACTCAAAAATAAAACCACACACAGACATTCCGTTAGAGCAAATGCAATTAAGACAAACATAAATAAAACAGAAGTTGTAGCTTTCAAGAGTCAGAAATATATTACTACTCTGTTGTATGACTCCAAAATACTTCCATGGATGAAGTACCATCATCTGCAAAAGTCAACTGCTGGACATGAGCCTCCCTAGATCGCAACTCTGAATTTTCATGGCCATATGCCATAATAGCCACGCTGTTGATACATAAGTAAATCCTGGTGTCCATTTTATATTTTGCTAAAGTTACCTTTAACGAAATCTTCGGGATGTCATGCGTAAGTCTCATCCTGACCATTATCGCGGGCATTCTGTTTTCATTGGTTGAAAGTATATGACCATTGACCACCTCGTTGAATGAAAATTTCTGCATTTTACGTTCACCATTATCATTATCAGGCGAAAGTCATCCACTAATGAACATAGGCCGCTATTCTTATCATAGGTTTTTGAGAAAAACATGAAAAGCAAACCATGTTACCTATGGCATAAGTTGCTATATTACGCCTTCGATTTCAGACTCCAGACTCCTTTAGATCAGATGGTTCCATTATTTGAATGTGCAATCTGACGAAAACTACCTGCAAATCAGCCTTGCAGTCCTCGAATGCCCTGTCTTTGTGCGTCTCCGAGATTTCGAGCGCCCAGTAAGTCTGCACATACTTGAACACCAGGATTCCACCGGTCAGCTCGGCCCAGGTCTTCAGCAGGGCTTTGCGAACGTCACCTTTGCCTAAAGAGAGATCAATTAAAGTTTATCACAAAAAGAATGGACTGGAAGAAGTACACATAAGTTTTTATAATAAAATTTATTCATCACACACCGTAGACATTTTTATCGAAAACGGAGCGAAAAAAGGGTGGGGTCAGCCCAGACTTGTTTGGGTTGGTTGGTTCAGATTTGGTTACGGTTGCGTTTAGTTTTAATGTTCCAAATTCGGTTTTTGATTTTCGATCGTATTACGAGTACACTATTGGGGCGGTTTAAATTGTTCGGCTTTGCTCAGCTTTGCTAACCACTAGTGGACTTACCTTCGAGTATGTCCTCCAGATGCGTGTAAGGACAGGCGGTGGCCTCCCCCCAGTTGTGTGACCACCAGATAGTGAGAGCGAACAGGTACACTGCATAGGTAGCGACGCCGAAGTTGTCCGCAACTGAAACAGCAATTCATATTTTTGTATTTCGAATTTAATTTTGTACCTTATTATCTTACACAACAAATCTTTATTTTACTTACTTCTGTGATTACTAAAAGTGTTCTGTATTTTTGCACACCATACATGATACATGTCCTAATACAATCAATCTTACTGTGAGTTGAGAACCTGATGTCCTGAAACACGGGGCAACCTGCTCAGGCACCAGTTCACACACTGCTCATGGCCTTTGTTTGAATGTGTATTATATAAATTGTTAATTATGTGGAAAGATAAAGTATGTGGAAGAGTGTGTGGAAAAATAAATATTTATCTTATCTTATTTATCAACTGACTTCAAAAAAGGAGGAGTATGTAATTCGACTGTATGTTTTTTTGTATGTATGCGATAACTCCGCCATTTATGAATCGATTTTGATGATTCTTTTTGTTGTTTGGTAGAACATATTTTAGAGGTGGCCCCTTATAAATGTTATCGAAATTGATTTATCGCTTTTTGAGAAACTCAACAAAAACCTAATTTAAAAATAGGGAATATGCAACAAAATTAGTTTGGGGTTGAATTGTATTTTATTGCTTTAAAAAAACTCCCACCAAAATAAAAGTACGTAATGATTTTAATTTTTTCTTTGGATTTTGCAAGAATGTTTTGTCTCATGTATTCTTGGAACTCCTATTGGGTTTCAAAACTTTAACTCCCTTATGTGCCCCCGTTAATCCGTCTTGGTCCAGTCTGTTAAACCACTATACGTAGATATATTGTATAAGATAAACCATACTCAGTCTTCCGATCTACCATTTCACCCATCCATTACGGATCTCCCACTGTATTACAAATTAACGCACTAATTGGAAATTGGCTGCAATGCAACCGACGCTGTCATTGATACAGCTGATGTTCAAATATGAGATTTATCACATTTGTGTAAGGACTTGTTTAAGTGCATCGAGCATAGACAACCTTCTTTATATCACAGCTATAGAGGTACGTGAATTATGTTGATAGAAAATGGCGTCGCATCCTTCGCGATGATTTGCTTCGGTGATTCTAAGCTTTATATTCGGTTGATTTGTACATTTTATTAACTATGTTATTAACAAATCTATCAAGTCAATTTTAACTAACTTATTAATCACAACAATTGCGTTAACAATTTGATCAATGAAGTCTGATACTAGAATAAATTTGTATGTTAACATTACAGACATCTGGCTCCCAAGCTAGATACTCTGTGTTATGGGAGCCAGTGTTACTCCTTTAGGTGTAGCAGATATCGTTTGTGCAATTTTCGAACTACTAATAGGGTTGAGGTAGGTCTAAGTGAGAATGAGGGGGTTTGTGGTTTGGTCAATAGCAACTCATCTCACAGAGATTTCGTTCAACCTGACCCTATGTGGAACTCTAGAATACTTAAGAAGTGGTTCATGGTAAAAATGTCCCTGATTCAATATCACAACCACATAAAACAAACAATGCCTGTGATCTCAATCAGAATATAATCTAGGCTTCTTTGGTAACCACGAATATTATTGAGTAATTTCATTCATCGTTCGTCCGAGAAGCCATACGAGTACAAAATATCATCATCATAAGCCGGGAAACATCTTGTGTTGAACTTAGGCCTCCATGATTCCACAGTGAAAGGTCGAGCCACCAGCATCCAGCGACTCCCTGCGACCTTTACTAGTTCATCAGTACATCTAGTAGAGAATGTTCTAGTGTCATCATCGGTATCATAATGTCATGTTCGGTTCGGCTACCTAAGCCCAGGGCATTGGCGTAGGCACTAGCTACCCGCCCGGAGACATCTCACTTAGCTAATCAATGCTGTCAAAGACAACAACCGGCATCGCAGCTTTACGTGCCTTCCGAAGCACGGCATCATCTTACTTTTCAGACAATCATGTGATTCAGTCGGCTATGTCCTAACCAAACTGGGGAAAGTTGCACAAAGTTCAAGAACCCTGTGTGTTGTGCGCCTGGGTCTAAAGCTCAGACAACGCCACGGACACCGTTCAGGGGCCGACGGGGTGTTCTGGTGTACTCACTAATAATCAGCTCAAAGCAGCACCCGCATAATTCGGCGGCAGCGATGGCCTCCTCTAAGAGAACCCTGATGAAGGATTCCTTGACCAGCTTCTGCACCAGGCGTCTAGCGAAGTGTGCCAGCAGCGATGTGAGGAGTATGAACAGCGTTGACACTAGGAGAGGCGCGAAGGTGACTTTGTTTATCTGGAACAGATGTCATCATCATCAGGTACAACAGAGAACAACAAGCTTTTTCTTACTCTCTGCTATAGACAACCTTCGTTTCAAATTTCATCAAGATTGGTTCTGTCTTTTAGTCGTGACAAGGTAACAAACCGAAAGACATACCAGCTAATTCGTCACCCATAGAAAGATTTTCATTGCGAAAGTTTGTTTGTTTGTCCTTCCTTTATATGATAACAGAGAGTCACATAGACTAGTTTTTTGTGAATACAAATAACTGAAGGGTCGGAGAAGGATAAGATGTAATTTTTATCCCGATCCAAGTAGTAGCTCTCGTGGGATACATTCTGAAGTCTACGCAGACAAAGTCACGGGCAAACGCAAGTGTGATTAAAATCAAAGAGACAGACTGTTTTTGCGAAACAGGCGGTATCAGCAACAAAGACGGTAGAAAATCACTGGTATAGCCATCATCAGCCAGGAAACGTCCATAGTTGGACATAGGCCTCCTTCATGGCACGCCACATCGACCGGTCCCGAGCCATCTGCACCCAGTGACTCCTCACTACCTTAACTAGGTCGTCGGTCCGTCTAGTAGGGGGACGGCTCGGTAGACGTTTCCCGGTACGTGGTCGCCACTCGAGAACTTTTACTCCACATCGGTTATCCGTTCTTCAAGCGATGTGACCTGCCCATTACCACTTCAGCTCACTGACTCGACGAGCTATTTCGGTAACCTTACTTCATCTACGGATTTCTTGATTCCGGATTTTATCACGTAGAGAAATTCCGAGCTGGTATTAAATTTAACTGGTAAAAATTCATACAGCAGGTGCCTCTAAACTGGTATTTTTCTCTGCGAGATTCGTTTAAATATACTAGAGCAGTTAAATTCCAGTTTGTTTACGAGATAGACTGGAGAGAATAACATTGAGACTTCGATGCATGCACACTGAATATGTGGGTTTGTTTACTCCATTTTGAATGCATTGCGAATACAGGGTAATACTTGCAAAGCTGTGTCTAGAATTCCACATTTAAATTCATTTTCAGAATTGAATTGTCGACTACATTTGGGATATATTTTTCCTTTAAATAACCGACGAATAATCCTCTCACAAATCTCTCAATCAAACATTTGGCTATTTATGCAGGACTGAATTACAAGCATCTAAAGTTTGTTTCTAATATTAGCGGGGTACCGTGTAATCCAGCCGTGTACCTATGAGTTGTTTTTCAATTGAAGTACATTATCCGATTGCTTAACGGTGAACGGAAAACATCGCGAGGAAACCTGCACACCCCTGAGAAGAAATTCAAAGGTGTGTGTGAAGTCTATCAATCCGCACTGGGCCCGCATGGTGAACTATGGCCCATACACTCTGCGTAGGAGAGTAGGCCTGAGCCCCTGCAGTGGGGACATATATAGGCTGTTGATGAATGAATAGTCACAAATAAGGGCTAATGCCTAGCAATCGCGCTTACTTCCTTACTTGTACGAATAAATGGCCTCCCATAGCTATAATGGCGCAGAGAAAATCTAGGTGCTTGATATCCATGCTAAATCAATACATTTTTGTACTTTCGAAGTCGTTCGTAAATCTTTCGTAACATTCCAAACGCTGAGATTAGAAGCATTAAAAGCCATCAAGTTCTACGCGTTTGTCGCACGATTGAAATGTATACAAAGTTGGAAGTAATCCCGACAACTCTGTGCCGAGCTCGTCACTTGCCAAATGTAGTTCCAATGCGACCTTTGTTTGCTCGACGGCTTACTAAAGCACTGCAACCAGAATGGAAACACACGGGCAGGAATTACGCAAGTTTTTCAGGTGGAAAATACCTGAACCTATCCCATGAATAATGCTTGGCAAATCACAAACATTTCATAGTAAAAGTAACTTCGATATCCCTCTGTTTGTTTGTTGCGTTACTACGACTAAACGGCTGAACCGATTTTAATGAAATTTCGCACGCACATAACTTATGCCATGGAGAAGGACTAATTCTACTCTTTATCCAAAAGATGCCCGTTGTATGACTTTTTAAGTTACTGTAGGCGAAGTTGCAGGCAAACAGCTTTCGTTAAAAATGCGAAAATGAAATGAAAAAGGGAAATTTGGCACGCCAGTGTCCGATAGCATGGAGAGTGACATTGGTTGCTTTGCTCCCGGTGAAGTGTTCTAATTTTTCCCATATAAAAATATATAATCATCTCAAGCAATAGAAAGACGAAGGATTAAAGGATTAACTTGAGCAGAAGATTGAAACAAAGAGGTGATGATATGACTGCTATTAGACGGATGGTCAGGATGGACCGACGACCGAGGCCTATGTCCAGCAGTGGACGTTTTTCTGATGATGAGACGGATGCTAAGTAGCTAGATACAATCTGGAATGAGTAAATCCATAGTCGAATTAAGGTCACCGACATAGCTCGACGAGTCAGTCAACTGAAGCTGCATGGGCATTCCCACCTCCTCTCCGCTCCCACTGTTATTCCTGTTTTTTATTTTAGCCAGGATCTACAGCGGTACACTTGAAACGCGTCCACTGAAGGTGGCTGAATTTCCTACGCACTCTAAAGCTATCTTGGGACCCCAGACTCGTTTAGAATAAAGAAATAGGGTGGAGTGGTAAAGACGGTCCCACTTCCTGCAAGCTGCATGGACATTCCCACCTCCTCTCCGCTCCCACTGTTATTCCTGTTTTTTATTTTAGCCAGGATCTACAGCGGTACACTTGAAACGCGTCCACTGAAGGTGGCTGAATTTCCTACGCACTCTAAAGCTATCTTGGGACCCCAGACTCGTTTAGAATAAAGAAATAGGGTGGAGTGGTAAAGACGGTCCCACTTACTGCAAGCTGCATGGGCATTCCCACCTCCTCTCCGCTCCCACTGTTATTCCTGTTTTTTATTTTAGCCAGGATCTACAGCGGTACACTTGAAACGCGTCCACTGAAGGTGGCTGAATTTCCTACGCACTCTAAAGCTATCTTGGGACCCCAGACTCGTTTAGAATAAAGAAATAGGGTGGAGTGGTAAAGACGGTCCCACTTCCTGCAAGCTGCATGGGCATTTCCACCTCCTCTCCGCTCCCACTGTTATTCCTGTTTTTTTATTTTAGCCAGGATCTACAGCGGTACACTTGAAACGGGTCCACTGAAGGTGGCTGAATTTCCTACGCACTCTAAAGCTATCTTGGGACCCCAGACTCGTTTAGAATAAAGAAATAGGGTGGAGTGGTAAAGACGGTCCCACTTCCTGCAAGCTGCATGGGCAGAGGGTAAGCGTTCTCGGGCGTTATCATCTACAGGGTAACATGTACCGTCTCCTTACTAGATGGACCGATGACCTGGTGAAGGTCGCGGAGTCGGTTCGGGACCAGACATTGTGGCTTACCATGGAGAAGGACTTTGTTCTACTGTATGACAGCAGTGCGGCTGATGTGATGAGCTATACAAATGAGTATAATGTCCCCAACCATCTACCAAATCGAAAATTTATGGCTGGTACTTCGCTGGACTAGACCCCGCAGCCACTGGATTCTGTTACTCGCTTGACTGAGAAGCTAACTACAAAAGCCGTAGTAGCACAGATAGTCAGAGCGTCAGTCCTTGAACAATCGAGGTCTGTGTTCGATCCTCGCTCGTACCAACGAGTTCTAATTCGTTATTTGGTTTTTCGGTGAAACATCGTGAAGAAACCTGCACACTTCTGAGAAGATATTCAAAAGTGTGTGAAGTCTACCAACCAGCACTGGGTCCGCGTGGTGGACTATGACTGTAGTAGGCCTGAGCCCCTGCAGTGGGGACACATATACTAGCTTCTTAGGCGGCTATAACATATGCGAGAATGTGTTTCGAACCCCTATGTTCTTCGTTAACTCAATCCTGATGCACGTCATCAAGTGAAGCTGAATACAGACAGGATTTCAATTTGTTTAGAGAGGCTCTCCAGTTTCAGAGCTGTTACCTCGACGCTCTCCATTTCAGAGAAGCTATGCAGTTCCTGAATGGAATATCAAAACCAGATGTGACTATTCTTTAGCGAACGAGATAGCTACATTCACCAACAGTAAGGAGTGACAGAAGTAAAGACAATATTTTTATGTTTGTTCTTTTCAGATATTCTTGGCAGCTTCTGTGGCCTAATGGCTACACTTCACCCCTGGACAACAATCAGGAGGTCCCGGGTTTGATTCCCAGTGAGACCCCGTACCCTACGTTTCGGAACTTGATTTTTTTATGTCCGCCTGGCAAGCAACCAACATGTTACCTAAGTCTGCCGCCTTACAGCAGTGTTAATAGCACTGTTGTGTTCTAGTGTGAAAGTTAACTGGTACCGGACACCTTTAGTATCACTGCTGTTTGTAGGCAGACTAAGGTACTTAGGTGGATATAGAAAATGCCAAAACCGAGTACCGATCGATACCCCACGAACTCGGAATCTCTTGATTGTTACTACAAGCCTGTAGCCATTAGCCTTAGCCATACGTCATGGAGGCGATTTAGTCAAAGTTTTTAAGGGTGTTTAGCCATTTTTAGAGTTCCGTACCTAAAGGGTTAAACGGACCCTATTACTAAGACTCCGCTGTCCGTTTGTCACCAGGCTGTATCTCATGAGCCGTGATAGACAGTTGACATTGTCACAGATGATGTATTTCTATTGCCGCTATAACAACAAATACTAAAAAAACGAGAATAAAATAAATGCTGCAATACAACAAACGTGATTTTTGCCATTTTTAAGAGGCTATGTTGGTAAGACCACGTGGTCGGTTTCAAGGTTGCATTGTTTTGTAGCTGTCCCTCTCCGAGCCCTATCCTACCCGAGCGCGTACGGTGAGACAGCATACACCACGCGAAGTTATCCACCCGTTATTTGGATGTTTCGTAGTCCAGGGATCATTTGAAGGATACAGTATATCATGTCGGTGGTTTTTCCAAATTGTTATAAATTGATTCATACTCTTGTAAATCAGGTTCAAAGTTGGGGCTTTTTATTACCGAAAAATACAATAATTTGACGCCCTGTAACTCTGGAAGTATATATTTAAACGAAAATCTGACTCACCACCGACACAGATATTTGTTTCTAGATTGTGTCTTGAAAATTTCATAGATTTTCATAGCTTAATACTCAAAATATGACTGGACTACGTTTGTATGGGCGCTTTGACAACAGCGTACCCTCTTAAAGATAATGGTCTGGAACCCTTCGTGCGCGAGTCCGACTCGCACTTGTTCGTTTTTTAATTATTTTTTAAACTGTAACACCAAAAACGACGTCAAAGCACTTTCTTTATCTCTATAATATTTAAAGTTTCACGGTACTTGCTTACTAAGTTCTTAAAACAAAGTAAATCTTGGATTCTCATTTCGTATCCAAGTTTAAGCACACAATTCATGCTTAAGCGAACTTGATCTAGGCTCTACAGAACCAACATTGGATTCAAACTTGTTTTGGTCTCAAGTCTCTCTCTCAAGAATTTACGGATTGTAATTATGTAATTACTTGAAACAGGGAAGTTTTTTATTATAGAGCAACGTTTCATATAAAACTTCGGTTGTGTGGCTGCAGCCTTAGAATAGAACCACCCCTTGTCTGTATGAGGACGGAAAAGGCTATCACTTTTGTACATAAATCCTCATAAACAGCAATTTCAGACCGTCTAATATTTGATTTTATTTTGCCCACGACTTCGTCCACCTTCTTCCTACTGCATGCTCGACCGGGAAGAAATGTTATTTTCTGGCACTTCAAATCTTCGTACACAAAAATCTAGTAATTCTGACCCTCCGTTAAGTCTGGAAGGAAAGACAAACATACAAATAAACAAATTCACTTTTACATCTATAATATGTGAGAGGTTATGCAAAAAGATTGGAATTGAAAGTCTTAATTGGAAAAGCATATAATACAATAAAGGAATTTATGGAAGATAAACATGTATAAAGTTTGACTATCTGTGTTTTGTATAGATCTGTGATTATTGTATAGAATTTGACATTTAATTATTATTGTATAACAAATATGACATTGAAACACTATAGCATAAAATTTGACATTTAATTATTATTATTATTGTATAAAATTTTACTATTTAAACTCTAATGCCTCTATGTACATGAATGAAAATAAAACGATTTGATTTGAAAGAGACCTGAAGGGATGGGAAACGGGTTGTTTTCTTAATGAATTTTGATTCTATGGTCTTACAGCTTTGTTTTGGTCTAATCAGAATATTTTTTAGGAGCAGTTTTTTTTTAAATTCTCGAAGCAAGGCTCTAGGCGAAATTCATTTCACTTCAACGCGATTTACTCGAAATCATTCATTTTCCCTTGCGTTTTTCGTAACTACTCACATATTAGTATGGACTGCTATTGATCATCACTTGCCATCAGGTGCATAAAAGCCGAATCCGTCCATTGTGTATTTAAAAAAGCTGACGCTCAAATCTGTGCTCTATTTAATTAATTGCTAAAGTAACTATTTCTTCAGTGGCGTCATGCCAAATCTACTTCAAATACTGTTTGTATAATTTTAATGTTTTTCTAAACGCTTGGCTCCGGTACAAAAGAATAGATGAACATTAAAAAGTTTACGGCAACATAATATATGATATAGTTATTGTAAGATATACATATATCGTTTGCATTGCACCTATATGATTATAATAAAAATTAAACACGAATTTATTTTTAAAAATAACTGTTACATCTAGTAAAGGTTTGATAATGATCTTTGTTTGTTCTTATTTATATCGAATGGGTTTTGCACTTGGCCTTTTAAAAAAAAAATTTTTTAAATTTAAACTGTTTAATTCAAATAAAATACTAATACTTATGTTACATTTTCCAGTGCGCTAAATCTCCTTTTAGGAAATTATGTGAGCCTGGAGAGCTGCACAATTCCACAGCTACCTGGGGCAAGTGTCCGGGGCGCATAAGGTCAAACAAACACACAAACGAACTCGCTGCGCATTAATATATTCATCATCAGCCGGGAAACGTCCACTGCTGGACATAGGCTTCCATTATGGTACGCCACATCGACCGGTCCCGAGCCACCTGCATCCAGCGACTCCTTGCTACTCTAACCAGGTCGTCGGTCCATCTAGTAGGGGGACGGCCTGGTAGACGTTTCCCGGTACGTGGTCGCCACTCGAGAACCTTTACTCCCCACCGGTTATCGGTTCTTCGAGCGATGTGGCCTGCCCATTGCCACTTCAGCTCACTGACTCGTCGAGCTATGTCGGTGACCTTCGTTCGTCTACGAATTTCCTCATTCCGGACCTTATTACGTAAAACAATAATATATTAAAATGTGTATATTAACAATGCATTATTTTACATAGTAATACATTTTTGGTATATAATCATCATCTCAATAATATAAAGTCATATAAATAACATGATTTGTATTGTTTGACAGTCTGTTTAAATATGGAATTCGATTTACATTAATTACGAAAAAATCACGTCTTGGCCTGTTACGTCACGATGATGTAGTGTAGAGGCCAAACACAATTCGATTCGAGTTGAAATTACAATGGCAGCCCAAACACCAGGAAGTAACAAATAACCTTGGAACTTGGTCCGGTCGACATCCAAACCAAATTAGAGGCCCTTCAATATTTTTTCTCTCTCTCTGATACTAACAGAGTTGTCAGCGGTGTCGAACATTAGTACAGTTCGTTTCAATCTAACAGAAATAAACATAAACAAACCCGGGTTCATTTTCTATGTCCGCATGGGTAGCTACCACTTTTCTGTTCTGATATGAAAGGTAAAAGAGTCGGCTCCTCGTTAGGTTGAGGATTCTATCGTCGTCATCATCACTTATCATCAGGTGAAATGAAGGCCAAGTATAAAACCCATCATACATAAAAAATAGGAGGCGATTTAGGAATCTGTCCATCTGAGAGATACGATGCCACAGACAGACAGACACACAGAAATTGGCGTCAAACTTATAACACCCCACTTTTTGCGTCGGGGGTTTAAAATAGTTGAATAAATAAATAAAACTTACAAGGAAATAGAAGAACGCACCAACTAACATGCCCGAGGCAGTAGGGTGCGAATACAGTGTATCAATAACGAATTTAACGTTATTCCGTTCCATTTTCAAAATAAACTAAATTTATCACTAACAACGATTGTACTATATGTTTAGAGATTATCATTAGCAATAAATCGATAATTTCCAAAATTATCAACGGCTATGTTAACGGTTAGATCGCAGGTTTTCGCGTGAAATGATTTTTTTTTTAAAATTCAAAAGGTTCTAATTTGAATGCACATCTTCCATTTCATCTCACTTGACTTTATTAAATTACGAAATGTTTTAAATTTGAATTATGATATAAAATCTTTTTTTGTTCATAGATAAGACGTAATTATTTTGTGATTGAGAACGAATGACATTATAAGTGATAAAAATATTTGTAATTTAATAAATAATAATAAATGAATTTTGTTCTTATATTTGGCACAAATATACTTCGCATCAGAAAAATCGAAACACCTTGCAAGTTTATTTTTGGAATATATGTCAAATGTCGTTTAATAGTGAATAATATGAGGTTTTCAAATCCTAATGTTAATGTTCTAGATTCAAATTAAATTTGCATAGGTTTTTCTGATAATCGTTAGAAAACATAGACTTGCACGTTGTTTCGATTTTTCTGATTAGAAGTATACTATTTTGTCCTATAAAATGGATGAAATGTCACGTTCCGCGGATGTATGTAGCCAAGGCCTGGTTTTGTTCACTAGTAATTTTAAAAGGCCATTATCAAATAAAATTAATTTAGTTACCATTTTTGTATATTTCAGTTTAGTTTATTTGTACAAAAACATAGAAAACGCATGTTAACAGGTAAGACTTGACGTTGAAAACAAAGATGGCGTCAATAAAATGACATTTAATTTTGACGCTGTCACTTAGTACAAAAAGAATGATTTTGTACAGTGAAAATAAATGCAAAAATGTAATTCTAGTATTTTTCTTCACATATTTAGATTATTACTAGATTTTATAATAGCGTACAAGTGCAGGCCGAATTTGAAACATGTCCTTTTAAACGACTTAATAATTTTAAAGCATTTGTAATATAACATCAATTCCAATGATTTATTGATTTATTTTAAGGAATGTAGTGACAAACGGATAAACATACCTATTTCAAATATGAAGATATAGGTGTGTATCTGATAAAGCGATAAGTAACCGAAGCAGACATTTCTAATCAATTTAACTAATGTTTGATTAAATATATGCTCCATATATTGATTGGAAGTCTTACAGGCTATACGAGCATGAAAATTAGATAATCGTATAATGCTGTTAAATAAAAGAGACACACAACGTACCTTAACTACTACTTTAAGGAATACTCCCAGCACGTCGACAGTGAATTTCATTTTGCCGTGTTATCTCCCAAGTGCGAGAGAAACAAATCCACTTCCGTTCACTTCACTGACTGGAAAAAGTAGAAAATCGCGAATTAAAAACGGTCAAATTACTTTTTAAAATAAATTGTTACGCGAGCGATTTAAATTATTCAATACGCATTCCAAATTCAAGATCACAACGAGCTATTTTTACAGGCGACTGCTAAAGACGTAAAAAATACTCACCATCGGATCCTCCATGGAATTAACTCAAAATCATCACTCAATAATCTTTTCGCGGACCACTAGTATTTACGTGATTCGGAGAAAAGTCGATTTCGTTAGAAAAATATAATATGTACTACGATTGGTGTAGGAGCGGGCATTTGTGCGCGCACGCATCATGACGCGAGGCCAGTCGAGTCTTAATATAGACACGAACGAAACTGCGGGTCGAGACTCCCAGGGAAGCGGCTTTATACTGCGGCTTTATACTGCGGCTTTAGAGGGGAAACAATAAAAATAAAAAGCGTATTGCAAGTGGTGGACACATGCGATAATTATAGTCAGGATGTGTCGCCTTAAAGAGATATAAAAAACTTTTTGACGCTTGTTCTCGATATGTGAACACAGAATGAGTTATTAAATGTCTAGATAGGGCAAGACGAGGTTTTGAATCGGAACGAGCTGCGTTACTGTAGGTGCACGTTCAAGGCTTGGAAGCAAAACAGGAAACTGGTTACAATACCAGTTTAGTAGTCCTTTTTGCTTTTGGTAGGCCTTGTATAAAAGTATAAAGAGAAAGTGGTGTTTCTGATAGAAGTTTTGTGTAAAGTTTCGTTGTATCAACGCTTTTTGTACTGTCACAATGACTTTTTAATTCAATTAAATCTACTTTTAATTCTTACTTTAGCTATATCTCACTTTAGCATATGTATGTATTTAGGAAATTTTGAGAAACGGCGTGAAAAATCAGTATAAGTATATAGTGAAAAGAGGAATTGTGGACAAAAACTCTTTTATAGATCAAACCAAATCAATTTATTTGTCCAACATAGGTATTAAAGATCTTATATTAAATAACGGTCGCTATGTGGAGCCTTGCGGCGTACAAATATATACATAATTATATGTCAAAAAATAATATTAAATTAAATACAAATCAAATAATAATAAAGTAAGTAAAATAAATAGATTGATGGATGGGTAATTTACATGGCAGTAATGACGTATTTTCTACCTAGTGTTCAGATAAGTGAGGAAAGTAAAAAAAGCCATGGTAGCTCAGTTGGGTAGAGCGCCAGTCCTTAAACATTCGAGGTCTGGGTTCGATCCTGGCTCGTACCAATGAGTTACGATTCGTTATTTAGCTTTTCGGTTAAGGAAAACATCTTTGCAGACCACAGACCTGAGAAGAAATTCAAAGGTGTGTGTGAAGTGTACCAATCCGCACTGGGCCCGCGTGGTAGACTATGGCCCATACACTCTCTGAAGAAGAGGAGGCCTGAGCCCCTGCAGTGCTGGGGTCGATCTCTGCATCTTTATTTCTGCTCTAGCCATTGTTTAGTCTACGCTCTGTGTGGGATTTTGATTGAAATAAATTGAGAAACTTTACCATCTAGTACTTAATACTTACTGGAAACATCTACATGTTGAGGACCACTGCAGTCAAGTCTGATGATGTAAAAACTTTGATGAATACTTTGAGACACATAGTTAGTTCGTCGTGGCGACACAGTGGGTTTTTGAATGCGAAAGTCAGTTTGTTTGTCCTTTCTTTACGTCTTACCGGAAAATCAGCATGTCTTCATTTTTTTTGTATAGTGACGATTGAAGGACTGGAAAATGACATATGCTACTTTTTAACACTTTTTAACCCGACCGAACCAGTGATGATAATGACTTTCTTACAGAGAGAATAAAATAAAAATAGTAATAGGTTATATATTGGACATTGGGAAACTTTTGTAGAAAAAATTTCTTCTCGATAGTCGCCGTACGTCAAGTCTTGTAGGTATGCGTGACTTGATGTGAAACTAGACATATTACCAATTGTTAGCAAACTTAAGACGATCCACCTCCATCAAAATTTCATACTAAATTTCTGTTGCCATAATCTTTCAAAATATAATAGCTGGGTTTGTGTAGTAACTATCTACAAATAGGAAATCAGATTGTAATATTGCGAAATGAGTATCATTAACATACAACTTCATAGTGAATCACAATTTTCATTATAAAAACTTTTTTCTATTACTGTTCAAAGCACCATCTATGAACCATTAGCTGCGTAACTGCTATTGTAGCTAACTATAAAGTTGTAAATTAATGATATTTATTTCGCAACACTATAATTTCATCTACTATTTTTAGGTAATTACTTATCAAAGCCAGCTATTCTATTTCAAAAGATTATGGCAACAGAAATTTAGTATAGAAGCATAAGGCGAGGGATAACGATAAGATCAAAATTTTGATTGCATTGTCCGGTCTATCAATAGTAGATAAAAATAGGTAATTAAATGTATTTGCTTTAGGCTACGCAGACAAAGTAGCAGAATAAAGCTAGTCTCCTCATATATGGGTTTCATTGAGCCAGTTAACGTCTCATCACTGAACAAGACCTCAGTTCTTGGAACACCGCTCCGGGACTCTCAGTTCCCGGATATAATTGTGGGGAAATCCTTTTAAGACACTTCGAGATCCCGCGGGCCGGGAATGAGGCATCCCGGGCTGAGCTGCACTAATCACATTAGAGTCTGCTTGCGTTAGCGGTGACACCTCCAAGCAGCTGTAGGGTGGCTGTAGTTACTGGAAAAATTGGGATAATACGTAAAAATCCGCTTTCATAGCGTCCGTCAGGTCATATTCTGGATTCAGGTAAGCTCTGAGAACAATGTTTGGCATCCCTCATTGTACAAGTATTCAACGTGTACAAAAAAGGAGTGATAATACTTAAAGGTGGGTATATATCCCTTGTATAGAATACACTGTGAAAGTAGCAGCGTTGTAAAGGTTAGTTTAAATTTCCATATATTTTTATTTCATAGGTGTAACGTCGTAATTTTTGACAACCCTAAATGTTTGTTTACCAACGTGAGTACTGGGGTCAATGATCGCAGACCGCTCCCGTGCCGCCAAAGGCACCAAATTTCAAAAAATCAATGATAGGGATGAAATTCAAAAATTTTAGTCAATATTTTAAATTCGTTTTTCTCCAGATTCGTACGGTTTACAGATGTCTACTACCGCTCCAAAGGTAAAATCTTACCTAACATATACCGCACTTAAGTTTTATCACTCCTTTTTGTACACGTTATATACCTCGACCTCTGCCTAAAACAGTTCAGGAAATAACTCAAAACAGCCTGAAATACCAAGAGAAACTGACCATCCCTGTAAACAAACTCGCTCACTCGGCACACGCTCTGAGTGGAGAAGGCGCTCTTCAGCATACCCGGCTAAAAAGAAGTGACATACTGGGGCTACATAAAAGATTTACCACTTGACATCAAGAGAGTCGTATGAAAAGAATTTTCATACAAGTATGGCTCTTGAGGGAAACATCAACTGAGAAATGAAACAAAGACGTGGCTTATTGTTGGAAAACAGATTGCGATGAAGCAGAAACATTTTTTCAAAATCTGCCAGTAGGTGCCCCAAATCAAAACTATTTAAGACGTTGAATAATTTTTTCGATACTGAAAAATATCACACCCAGTGAATCAATAATGTGGGGATTCTGGATGAGCACGATTTCCAATCTACGTGCTTATCGTCATTCATAAAAAGTTTAGCTAAGTTACGAGTAGTTAAAATATGATTAGATTGGTTTGGTTTATTTCATTTAATTCAATATAATTTCGTATTGAGTTGCATTCATTGGGCTGCGTAATTTTGGGAAACAAATAAATTTAATTTTTATATTATGTAACTGTTTGTCTAAGTACTGTGTATAAATGTAAATAAAATAGTCTTATGAGAGTTTATCCTTCGGAAATGTCATTATAACATTTTAGAAAACATATATGATTAGATCTTCTGAAACATATTACCCTTTGTAACCGTGATGTAAATAAGGTCTTATCTAGGCTACTAGCATAGATATATAATCAAATACAAATTACTAATGTCTCAGTTTTCCCCGGCATCATGGTGCATCTACATGGCTGTCAGAGCACTTTGCGATGAAAATTATTGTGTATTAATGCAGATTCCACTCCATCTCTTTGTTCAACTGCAATATAGTTGCAGTTTTAATATAACTGTGAGTTGCAACATTTGAGAGATACAACTTTTAGGAAAATTGTAAAACATGAATATTTGACCAAGCGGGAGTCTGACTCGATGGTGGAGGGATCCGGACTAATGATCATGATTTATGATATTTTCAGCAAAACTTAACCACCTCTGTGGCCTAATGGCTAAATGTTGGCCTAAATCCGGAGGTCCCGGGTTCGATTCCCAGTAACATATAATTCCTAATGGAATTACTAGGCTTGGTTAGTGATAGAGCATTTTCCACGTCTGTCTAGATAGCTACCACCATGTTACCTAATTCTGCCGCCAAACAGCATTGTTAATAGCACTGTTGTGTTCCGGTTTCATAGGCAGCAGAGCCGGCGCCTCATGGTAAGTGGTGGTGATGGTAAGTGACGATAAATTCAAGAAGCCTCAACCTAAAGATGATTGATAAATAAAGGTTATAAATAAAATTAAAAAACGCCACTGAAGGCCTATAATATATAGTCGATAACGTATATCGAATACTATCGGAAATGCTGCTCAGACGAGATGCGGATGACAAGGACAGAGCGATAGTTAACGATACACGTTATCGCCTGCGTAAACTCATGGTAGATGCACTGGATGAGCCTAGAGCCTTTCTTTCATACGCCCAGCTCATGACTTACCGTCAGGTGAGAAGACCACTCTAGCGTACATATATTAACAAAATATTTGGCAAAGTCATAATCTAATTGGAACATCATACTATACAATAAAATAATTTATGGAATATAAACATTTATAAAGTTTGATTTTCTGTTTTTTAGATTATTGTATAAAATTTGACTTGTATACATTTTGGTATGACAGGGTTCACGTTTGTAGATCCAAACCCTAATGACTCTATGTACATGTACACTCAAGTACAAATATATATATCAACTTTTGAACCATGTCAAATTCACTCTTGCTTGTTCCTCTAGTGTGTCGAGGGAAATGTCAGTCAAAGGTGAATGTGACATGGTTCAAAAGTGGATACATATTTTCGTACTCCAGTGTACATGAATGCAAAAGAATTATTTATATATTTTGAACATAGGTAAAGCATTCTACTTCTACACAACTCTTACTCTAAAAATATTTCAATATTTGAATGATTCGATCACAAGCAAGTGAACTGTCCAAACATTTACATCGTTCCAACACATAATTCACACACACACACACAGGGCGAAAACAAACACACGTTTCCATTCACAGTTGATCCCTAAACAAACACGGAAACGGTTCCGTGGTCTTTCCCAATAACACAAAACAAATTCAAAATGTATTATGAAAATACGAGTGCAAAACCGGAAGTTGAATTCACTCTCTGTAAACAAAACCACGTGTTTGGCAGATGAAATAACAAATATCATTTTAAAAATAGTTTAAAAAATCGGTACCAGCGGGATTCGAACTCGGTCTTTCGCCAGCGTCGGAAATTGGTCACCATTATGAAAACCGCCAGATAGGACGTTTCAAATTAGCCATTATTTTCAAAATGTTATTGCGAACTGCGCCTAAGCATTATATACAAAAACTGGCCGAGTGCGAGTTGGACTCGCACACGAAGGGTTCCGTACAGAATATGAATATTTAAAGTATGGAAAACCATAAATAATATGCACCGAACTATTGTTGATCGAAGACCGAACTATCCCCTAAGGAATACGCATCGATTTAGTTTTGCTAGATGGCGCTACTAATACGTTAAAACGCACGTCTCAATGAATCACGTATGTTGTATGCCCCCAAAATATTTATTTTATTCTGTTTGTATTTGTTGTTATAGCGACAACAGAAATACATCATCTGTGAAAATGTTAACTGTCTAACTATCACGGTTCATGAGATACAGCATGGTGACAGACGGACAGCAGTCTTTGCAATAGGGTCCCGTTGGTTTCCCTTGGGGTATAGCGGAACCCTAAAAACCAAAATAACAAATATCAATAAAACATTAACATCGAATATTCATTTGTAATATGTTACAACTCTAATATTTCCCAAGGAGAAATGACTTCAAGGCACACTCCAGTGGAGATCCCCAAAAGTTATGTAGGATAATCTGTAACAAAAACATGGGTTTCTTTTTTGGAAATCATAAATAATTTAAGTTTCGATAAAAATTAAATACTATTATTTCATGCCAACAAAAAGAAGAAGTTTAAAAAACGACTACTGGCTGACAGCAAAAATTTTATGAAAATTTGGAGAACTGTCCAATAAAGATGGTAGAAGAAGATAGAATGGCAAGAGAATTTTCAAAAATAGGGATTCAGGAGGTATCAGGTCATCATTGAGGAAATGAAGGGCTTTAGTCTCGGCGCTCTTAAGCCACGTGGAGAAGACCAAAGAAGAGTGCGCAGCGAGCAAAGACAGTAAAGTTCAGTCCCGGAATCTTCTGTCTGTCTGAGACTATCAATGAAGCGGTTGACTGACGTACGAGTAAGACGTTGTTTCGTTTCTAAGGACCTGTTGCTCACTCAACTGTTTCTCTGCTCCTTAATCCTCATTAACTTGTACAGGTTCATTTCGTGGAACATGGGGGGATAGGTGACCCTCTCATATTTGAACGCACCCGGGGCAATCTCAACGAACGCTTGGGGATGCTGCAGGGCGCGCCGCGACACGCTACTTGTCAACATGGTAAGTAGTGTTCTCAAAGATGGTACCTTTACCTGAAACATGACTTTCATATAAAAAATAAGTACTAGAAAATATAATAAATATAAAATTTAATATAACAATCAAATACCAAACAATAAACTCTATATAACGACACTCAAGGGACTGTGCATATTTTAACGTTACAGAGAGTTGTCGTTAAATGGAGAGAAGAACAATCTGTATGTAATGTAGAAACTAACAACAGTACACACATGCAAGCAATCCCAGTTTCTAAACAAAAGAACGGATTTCTTAGAACGTTCGGTGTGTATGACGCCGACAGTCGAGTTTATTACGGACTAGGATAATAAAGCGAAAAAAGAACTAACACAGCTGCACAGTTTCTACTAATTTTAGCAAAGTAGAAAGTACTTTTTATTACATTGTATTTAATTGTTGTCGTTATTGAGAGTGGGTGTAATGCTATATAGAGTGTATCATTGTATGGAAAACAAGCTAAACCAACCAAAGCCGAGTGATTTCGACGATTTAGGGAGTTTGTCGTTAAATCGAGTGACGTTACATAGAGTTTACACTGTATACAGTTTCACTATTGGTCATTTTGAGCGTTGAGTCACATGATTTTGACTTCAGAATTTGTGAAACTATGTGCCCTAAAATGCGCGCAGATTAGCCCACCATTAGGAGAGAACTATATGCTGATTGGCTCCTTCAATTTCTAATCATGTCGTAAACGGTTGATAAGACATATTTGTATTTATGCATCTCGTGGAGTCTGAGATTGTCGTCCAAAGCGTAAAGCAGAGATTGTGGTATAAGACGAATTCACACTTGCTCAAAGAGACACATCTTTAAGCGAGTCTAAATTGACTTTTCTGGCAGACCAATAAAATCATACAATGTGGAATGTTAATACTTATTTCGTTTGTGTGTTACGCGATAACTCCGTCAGTTGTGAACCGATTTCGATAATTCCTTTTTTTTTGTAGAACATACTTCAGAGTTGGTCTTATATAAATTTTATCAAAATTGATCGATCGCTATTTGAGAAAATCAACAAAAAACAAATTTTTAAGGCAATTGAAGTCGTTTTTTAATTCTTTTTGAATGCGTTAATTATTGAAATTAATTTCATGATATTCTTTTAAAATAAGATGACTGACATTGTATAACAGGCTATATACGTCCCCACTGCAGGGGCTCAGTCCTACTCTCCTACAGAGAGTGTATGGGACATAGTTCACCACGCGGGACCAGTGCGGATCGGCGGACTTTACACACACCTCTGAATTTCTTCTCAGGAGTGTGCACATGCACGATGTTTTCCTTCACCAAACTGACACATTGATAAGCAGAAATAAATGATTATGAATACAAACGTCGAAAATCAGGTTACTTGGCTCCGGCTGACTTCTCAGCTGCTTTTCTGATATAATTCCAGACATAGATGCCAGACTCTTCACTAGCGGTGTGAAAGGCAACTTTAGCCTGTAGGTCTCAGTGTCTATCTTAGTTGGTCCGTTTTTCACGCCGACATGTTGGAAATCGTTTTGTGGCCCGCCATTTAAACCGCTATTTTTTGGACCGGTATTTTTTGATTCTCTATTTTTGGACCAGTCTTCTTGTGTATCGGTATAATAGTGTTTTGATGATTCACGAATCGCTTTGTCTCGGTGTTTCTTTTTTCTGCCGAGTGAACCGTGACATGAACAGAGTGCTATAAGAATCACTGGAAAAACACAAAACGTCATCATCAGACCAAACATTTATTTACAAAAATCATCATCATGTATGTAGTCTGCAGCAGTCCACTGCTGGACTTAGGCCTCTCCCAGAGTTCGACACTCAATTCGGTCCTCTGCTCTGCGCATCCATTCACGTCCGGCTACCCTTAGACGTCTTTCCACCTCGCCGGGGACGTCCTACACTACATATGCCTAGGCGTGGTCTCCACTCGAGGAATCGTCTGCTCCAACAACTGTCTGTCCTTCGGCAAATATGGCCGGCCCACTGCCACTTCAGCTTGCTAATACGGTGAGCTATGTCGGTCACTTTGGTTCTCTGACGGATCACTTCGTTCCGAATGCGGTCCATCAGAGAGACTCCGACCATAGCCCGCACCATAGCCCGCTGAGCGGCTTTAAATTTGTGGATCAGTCGTGCCGTGAGTGTCCACCTTTCGGCTCCGGAAGTCATCACGGGTAGGACGCACTGGTCGAAGATTTTTGTCTTCAGGTATTGTGGTATCAACGATTTGAAGGCATGATGTAGTTTCCCAAACTGCCCACCCCCTATCGGCTTATCTCTGGAAATTGCTTCTACCTCAAAAATTAATATTCTACTCGTAATTAATAAGCGTATTTCGAAAAAAACAATTGCATTTGTGTTGAGACAGCTTACACAGATAGATAACACACATACACACATCATGACCATGTATTCGTTCATCAGTATTTTGTTAAATAGTACGTACGATCGTAAAACAACCAACTTACTCAAACTAAATTTTAAACGCATGTTCTGTTTTTAAATTAAGAACCAAATGACAATGAAATCCAAGACAGTGCAGTGACAATAGCGCAAATTGTGAATATAATCGATCGGTCATCCTCGTGTGAATTCAATCAAGACTTCGTTCCGTGATCTTAGATCTATTAAAACTTTTGTGTACTGGCTATTGCATAACAAGAAAAATATATACAAGTAAATGCGTTCAAAATGAACTGGAAACCGACTTCAATTGCCCAAAAACTCTACTTTTATTAAGGCAAATTTAAGATTTATATCGTTTTCTCATGGATGCCATTATCAGAACTTGACCAAATTAAAATAGGACCGGACCACACGGGAAGCACCAGCTTTGAAATAAAAAAGAATCATCCAAATCGGTTCATCCAGTCAAAAGTTCTGAGGTAACAAACATTTAAAAAAAAACATACCTGTCCAATTGATAACCTCCTCCTTTTTTGAAGTCGGTTAGAAACTAAATTAAAATAATAAGTAGAGTCAGTATCTTACGATATATATTAAAATTAAAATTATTATATTAAAATTTATTCAAAATGAATTTAAACTCTTCATGAAATTAGACTGTCATCATATGTACATACCATATTCGATGCAATAAACTTATATTTACCTTTAAATCGTAACTGACTTCCCTATTTACTAAAAGCCAAAATCTCACACATCGGGGCTCAGACCATACGGAGGGTATCACGATACGAAAGCAATAAATGGGAAAGTGAGTTTTTATGAGTATGTTTGTTACCACTTATCAGCCAATTAGAGGGTGGAAAAGCGCTACGTTTTTCCCGTGGGAGAAATTATGAAGTTCCTGAATACTTACTCAAAAAAGTAACAGACATTAATTATACTATAAGTTTAGTTATTGGTTACATCTTTTGTAGTGGAAACACACTGAAAAACATTTATTTTAATGGAAATACATCTCTTCGTGTAAACCGCATTATATAGATCACAGGATGGAAATCGTATAATTGTCCTTCACTCGGAATCCTTTTCCAATAAGCCGGAACATGTTTCGAGTCACAAAGAATCAATTACTCCGACGTCACCCACTCGAGCCCCGTCCACATAAATCTACGAAGCGTTGCTGACATCCGCATACAGAACTGTAGACATACTACTCGCATGGGAACTGGGATCTACCTAGACTAGCTTGTGCCTGCTGATGCCTGTTCCGTAAAAATACAAGTCGTAGTCGAAAGTGGCTGACATTTGTCAGTTTATTACGAATTGTATTATTATGAAACAGGCCCCTGTAGGCCTTACAGAAAAGCAGCGGCCTAAATAGGCTCTACGATTAAACTCTTACTTTACTTACTCACCAAAGTGGATCTTGGCCTCCGACACTAGAGCACCCCACACCACTCTCCGTCTACCAGCTGGCCTAAGCGTTTCCAGCGATACCTAGGTCGTCCCATATACGCTCTCTTCGCTGGTGATCAATGATGCTGGGCTCGACTATTACGAGTATATCCTGAATTTCTTAATTCTTTCAAAATTATCCAGCTATCATCACTGTTGGAGGGTCCAAGTATTTTTTACGATATACATTATTTACATAGAGTATTAAAATTTAAAATACTATGATTGAAACAATATTTGAATTAAATTGGGCATTTGACTGAATAGAAACTAAACTCTTAGTAGAAAGACCACGAGAAAAGACGTATATAACTTTTATCCCGTCAAAAAAGCACATCTAATCACTCCATATAATCGGTTGATCGGGAGCGTTAAATGTGGTTTACATGTACGAAACTCGTATCGATAGTTGAGTTATCTCGTAAAATAATGTTTTATTTATCATGTACGTTCAAAATGTTCTGAAAAAACTAAACATATTTAGTTTATTATAACCGCTATTGTTCAGATAGCTTGCAGTTCAAATGAAGACCGTTTTTAATAGACCTCTCAGGAGTAAGAAGATGTGAGTGCTATAATGTTCTGCAGGTCTACCGAATAGCCTGTACATAGTCTCCGGCAGTCAATGGCCGCAGTAAATTCCTCCAACTACCATATTATGCTTTGAATACGCCAGCAGAAAACCTTTTATCTTTGTCCCGATTCGAATGTCGACTGTTTTCTAGGTAAGGTCCGGATTTATTACCTTCTTACATGAAACGAATTTCAAATTCCCGCCGTGAAAGCTTCTTTTATCGGCCGCACATATTTCAGTTTAAATAAATGAAATGAATTTAAAATCAATTTTTCTGTCTTCCAACAATTTTTTTACATTTCTAAACTTCATTTTGTAATTACCTAATGACTTCGTCTTTTCTGCCTCTTGGCTAATTATTACAAGCATTAGTAGCAAGTTGTGTTCTGCGCGTAATTATAGCGAATTCTGGTTGAGCTAACTAGCGATACATTGTACACATTATATATTTTATTGCGAAAACTGAAAAACAAAATGCCTTCGGACAAACCTAATGAAACCTAATCTAAAATTTAATAAATGTCGGTGCAATAAGTCAGAAATGGCTACAAGGTAAAACTTCATTGCCTGTTGGTAAAGAGTAATTTATGTATAAAAAGTATGTTCAATTTGTCATCATCTGTGCCTGTTAGGCTGTATGGCTTCATTCCATTGCCTTCCCATTCGGGAGAATTAAACTACTACTTTGTGTCTGTCACTGTCAAGCAAACAAGTGTCAAATTTTAAAAACCGTTTGCCGGTCCGGTATTTTTTCATTTGAAGTTTTTCCGATTTTTTCGAAAAAATGTCTGCTTTTCAAGGATTTCCCGACTTACCGCGAGCTAATGAAATTCCTTTCTGTAAACTGAATGAAGTTTATTGCTGCGGGAATGCCCAGTATGGAAGCATTTCAACATTTACCAATTCGGTAAGGTTAACTACGTTTTCTTCTGTCTTTAATGTGCTATTTCTTCATAAAACTTTCTATTTTTCATTTTTCAGACACAGAAGCATCCAAAAATTAACGTTACAAGGGATGCGCATCACAGATTAGCGGACGAAACGTTATCTGCGTACATAGATGTTGAAGACAATTTACTGAAGAAAATAACTAATGTTTGGTACAAACAGGGTTTTATTGAGGCTTTAAACGTAGCTTGCGACCCTAACATCAACCGCGAGAACCCAATAATAGCTAGAACAGCATCGTACCTGTTAAAAATCACAAATGTATTCACAACATTTAGAAATTTCATGCAACCTCATTTAAAAGATATCGGGCCAAAGATAGTATCAAATTACTCAAGAACTAGGAACTGGAATCATGCTCCTGTTAAGTGCTTAGCGTGGCATCCACATACGACTAAGATTGCCGTAGCAACGGATGATGATAATGTGAGAGTGTATTGTTCGGATGTGTCTTTTGTATCCACATTGAAGTGCAAAGCACAAGGCCATGTGTCTTCTTTGAGCTGGAGGCCTCTTTCAGCTTCTGAAATAGCTGTAGGATGTGAACAAGGAGTCATTGTGTGGACCGTAGATCCAAACTCTATATTTACTAAGCCCAGCTCAAGCAATGCTGTTATTCTAAAAAGGTGAGTCCCTCTGTTTGTATTTTCTTTGATTTATCTACATAATTTATTGGAAATCGCATGAAGGTATAGTCATCATGCCTTTCTGCACATGCTAAGATATTGTTGTATGTATGAGTAGGACTTTGTTAAAATTTATACCTACGCAGATTATCAAAGGAGATAATTTATAAAATTATGATAGTTTGTTAAATGTTAATAAAAAATTATTCAAATCTTAATTATAAAAATAACCTATTTATTTCTATTTTAGATTGTTCTTTTTAATGTGTATTTTGTGTAAGACTAAGACTGTAACTTCGAATTGAGTTAACATTTTATTAAGAAGTTATTATATGTCTAAGAATGTCTCCAAATAAATAAATTAAAATTTGATTTAAAAAAAAATGTCTGCTTAACTAAAAAAATGTCTGCTTAACTAAAAAAAAAGTTACATTTACTAATATTGTTTTCAATATTAAGAGCTCCTGAATAAAAATGTCTATTATTTCTGCCTTCTAAATTGACTATCTAGCAAACTTTCGAACCTTTAATTTTTTAGATCAGGGCACAGTCCTGTCACAGACGTAAGCTGGTCACCTAATGGAGACCTGTTGATCAGCTGCTCGGGGGCTGATATGTCAATGCTAGTGTGGGTGGTGGCCATGGAGAGTGCAGTGCCTTTGCGGAGAGTCGCCGGCGGTGGTATAGTGTTTGCCCGGTGGTCGTACGATGCAGGGAAGGTGTTCGCTGCTACCACTTCTATTATATTCAGGTGGGATTTAATTTTCTCTCTCAAAACAATGAACAACTCAAATGTGTGAAATTTTGTGACATGTCTTTGGTATATTTATTTTGGTCCCTAAGTGTCTGTGGAAGAGACTTGTATTTAACAGTGGACTGATACATCTGATATAAATTAATATATATAGTTGTAGTAATAAATATAATATGAAAAGAAAAATGAACTAGAAACAAATACATCAAACAAATATGGGTATATGGCAGACCACATCACTTTTACTGGGAAATGCTTACCGGGCCGTCCCACACTAGATGGAACGAATACCTAATAAAAGTCACAGGGAGTCGCTGGATGCAAGTGGCATGCGATGAAGGAGGCCGATGTCCAGCTGTGGACATTTCCTGGCTGATGATGATGAAATCTGTCTCGCTTGTTTCTCTTTGCTATAGTTGTTGATATACTGATCTGTATTGGTGTGCATGCTACAGGGTATGGGACACGAAGCACTGGTCGCCGGAGCGGTGGTGTGCGCGCGGGTGCCGCGTGGTGGCGGCCTGCTGGGGACCAAACGACGTGCTGTTGTTCGCGGCCAAGGACGAGCCCGTAGTATACTCCCTCAACAACGCCGGTCTGCTACACGGTTCGTTATTCTCTCTCTATCCCTGCATCTCTCTCCCTCTATCTTGACTAGACAGACGCGCAAGAGAGTGGGACTTTCCTCAGTTTTGTTAGAGCATTGCAGGTTGAATCACCTGATCGTCTGAAAAGTAAGATGATTGCCTGCTTTGGAAAGCACGTAAAGTTGTGGATCCTGGTTGTTGTCTTGACAGCAATTGTTAAGCCAAGTAATTAGCCTTCAGGTGGCTTAAAGAAATTTCAACAGCCAAATCCCCAAAAATTTGTTCTAATTTCCCCTCTGGGTTCGAGTGTATGTACCTACGACAATATATTTGGATTTAGGTTGCCGACCCTGATTGAGGAATGGGATTAAGCTGAGGACATAGAATTCTCAAAGGGGGCTCTAGAGCTTTTCGTGGGGGCGGTATGTTTTTATAATTTTTGTACAGGTTTTTGTATTTTTAATTAATTAATAATCATGATCCTTTGCCATAACCACGAAGAGCATGATTAGAGAGAGAGAAAGAATTCATTTTCAATTTGTGATTATTAATATAATAGACAGACATATAAGATTGCTAGAACTAACTATTATGTAAAATGGGGCATAGAAATTGTTTTCCTTGTAAAGGGTGCGGTAGTCCATAAAAGGTTGACTCATTAGTGAGTGAGGGTAAGACAAAAAAAAACTGATTGTAACCCCAGTTTTTTATGATAGTTCTCTCTATTCCAGGCTCGGAGACAAACAGAGCTCTGCCGGTCCTTGATGTAGCGAAAGTGGAGCTCCCATCCGGGGACATAGTTGGAGGACCCATCCTGGACCTCTGCTGGGACCCCACCGGCAGATACTTGGCCATCATGTTCGAGGAATCCTGTCTTATTGCCATCTTCTGCACAACTCAGCTCATGATGCAACTCAAGATCACGCCTTGGTAATTAGTATTTTATTTAAATGTATTATGGATTTGAACTTGGCCTTCATCTCAGCTGATGGATTGTTGAAAAGAGTACTTACCATCAAGCAAATGAGTCGATGGCTCTGCTACCTTTCATACTGGAACACGACGGTGCTATTAACACGGCCTTCGGCAGCAAATTTTAGTTACATGGCATGATAGCTAGCCAGCTGGTAGATATAAACAACTTGAAAAACGACCGTGACTGGCGCAGTAAATGATTTTCGGGTCTATTTGGCGGGGCGCGAGAGGGGAATGTCATTTCGAACGCATTAAGACGCGTGATTGGCTGAACAGTCCCCCTTTGAACCCCTCTGTCACCCGGAATGAAATAAAATCGGAATGCGCGTACTTATCCCCACTATGCCCATTATTGTTCAACTTGATTGCCGGGAATTATAACAAGGAAAGGAATTTCCTTAGTGAGTGCGCGAAACATCGCCTCATAAATACTTACTTCCCCTCTCACACGCAACGCCCCCGAGCCCGCTGCAGCTGACGTACACACTGACAGGAACGATCGGACGCAACGAGCGAGAGCGACACGGAACGCGTAAGCCCTTTCTAGTTGTTCAAGAAAACGTCAAACAGAATAGTATCGTGACCTTGAACGCGTCCGGAGCGGGAGTTTCATTTCTATTCTTACTTGTTTTATTACTTATATAAAACAAGTTAGTTAGTAGTACATAGTTAAATAAATAAATAAAATGATTTTCTATCAGATGTCAAGGATCCATATAATGTCGCATAATGGGACAGTCAATTCCCAGGCTATGTTGTTCATGATGCGATTGGAGCTGGGGCGCACTCGACTTGACAAAGACGCGTACTTTTTTCGGAGGACAGCTTGAAGGCTATCTGTGCACGCCAGACATCATAGCCAGGTTCCATACAAAATGCCACATGGCGTTTCTAATTTATTGATAGTATTGTATATTTTCAGTTGCTTCGTGTCTGGCGTAGAGAACGAAGTGCCGTCTACGATGTCGTTCCAGCAGAACTTCGCGGAGGGCGCGTGCCTCACCGTGGCGTGGTCCAGCGCCCGCGTACAACACTTCCCAGTCATATATACTGACAACTATTGAAAGTAACTACCAACAACGAGTTCATATACTTATAATATGCAACTAAACTTGCTCTGAAGAAGTTTTTTTTACCGCTTTCGAATCGATATTCATATACAAAACATTCACTCAATCCCTCTCTGAATGCTTCCATACTAAATTTCTGTTGCCATAATCTTTTAAAATAGAATAGCTGACTTTGATAAGTAATTACCTAAAAATAGGACAAGAAATTATAGTGTCGCGAAATAAATATCTTTAATTTACAACTTCATTGTTAGCTGGTCCCTAGATGGCGCTTTGAGCAATAATAGTAAAAAGTGTGTAAAAATTAAAATTGTGATTCACTGTGAAGCTGTATGTTAAAGATACTCATTTCGTAACATTACAATCCCATGTCCTATTTTTAGACAATTACTGCACAAAACCAGAAACAGAAATTTTGTATGAAACTCTGTTGTTATTATGTGTATATGTACACTGGAGTACAAAAATATGTATCCACTTTTGAACCATGTCACATTTACTCTTGCTTGTTTCTATGCAGTGTGTTGAAGGAAATGACAATTAAATGTGAATGTGACATGGTTCAAAAGGGGATACATATTTTTTACTCGAGTGTACATATGATGTTGGTTGTATTACTATGGTCCTTATTTTTGGTGTTTAGGTGTGATAAATTGAAGATAATGTAAATAAGGACACTCATTCATTTTCTTGATATATTTAAGTTTATTAAAATTAATTATTCCCATAATTGAAAAATAGTAGGTTCAAAATATTTTTATATACGTTTTACAACAGTGTTCAAGTCATGATGTTAGTATTTTAAGTTATATAAGGTTATGTCTTGGAAGGTGCTGCCCATATAGTACCAATACAGCTACCTTCCACGGCCGCCCTTATGTTTTATATTTTCCTAATAAGTAAATAAAGAACAATAAAACAAAATATAATTTATTAATCGCTTTTACAAGCATTTCATTCAGCGACACCTATTTCGTTTTCTTTCACCGACTCTGTTAAATTTTTTCTTGTGCCCGAATCAGTTGACGAAGTCATTGTTTTGATAGTTTTCCTAGCACTTCCATATGTTGTTTCATCTGCCAGGCTTGTCCTTGTGACATAAATTTTAGGAATGGGCTCGCTAATTTCGTTGTTATTTATCCGTCGAGCTGACAACTTTAATTCCGACTTCATATTCGGATCGTTGGATTTACCTACAGATATTTTAACTTTAACAAACACATCGTTTCTTAAATTCGGAACAAATGCTTCGTTGCCACGTCTAAAACTACTTCTAGAATTGCATGTTGAAAATTTATCACAGAGTGTTCTTTTTATAGTCTCTACTAGAACTTTGAGGTCATTCCCTAAGTTGGTTTCCACGTCTTTCTGTATAGACGAATACAGTTTCCGATCCACATCTTTCAAGCTACTCTGTAAGACTTTTATAACATGCTTTTTAGTATGTCTTAATGAATAGTCTACAAAAATGCTTATAGCGTTCATGTATGCAGTCTGGTTTGCCGCGTCGAGCTGGAATTCACTTATTGTTTTCTTGACTATCTTTTTTATCTTTTTCCTGACATCTTGACTTGAATTACGAACGCAGTTTATTATATGATCTTTCTCGTCTAAGTCTTCGCCGTACGCGTCCCTTTTGTACATCTCTGCGTAATTCTCCAAGGTATTCACAGCAGTTTCATTGAGTTTCTTATAAAAATCTTTCCAGAATCCCATTAATTCTCTCGAGCACATCTTGAAGCTCGTGCAATCAATTTTACTCGAATTGTTTCTATCTTCGCTTCTTTGTATACCTTTATTATGTTTTTCCTCGTTCTTGAATTCAGTATCGGTCTCGTTTTTGGGATCAACTAAGTGGCACACTATTTTATAATCAGGCGGCAGTGATGATAAATCCAAACTCACTTTGGAAATGAAATGTTTGAGTTCTTTTAAAAACTTTTTTGTTTCGGGATCCTGTTTGTGCTTGACCTTTCCGTAATGCCTATTTAGACCATTCCACATATGAACCCATTTGTTAGCTATCTCGAAGGGTTCTATTTTGTGAGCTCTGTGGTTTGGCGCTTCAGACTTATCCCAAACGCATTGGTTCTCTAGCATATGCGATATCATTTCATCGAGTGTGTTCACGACCAATTCCTTCGTTTTGTCCGTAACACCTTCGTTATCCAACGCTATAGAAATTATGTCTCGAAGTTTTTTGTATTTCGTCATGTCAAGCTTTAGCTCGGAGTTTTCACTCCTGGCCATTTCTCTAAACTCAACGACAGTTGTTTCATTCTTCCCCTGGAGCATTAAAATGTTAGGGTCATCTGTTTTAAATGTGTCATCTTGTAGATATGATTTCAGTTGTTCGATCTTTTCCTTAATTACTTTATCAATGCTTGGAACTGATTCTTCTGCTCGGAAATTTACAATTGTATCCGGTGAAGACTCTATACGTGGAACGATAAATTGTTTGAGGAATTTCGTTATTTCTGGTATGCTGGGCATATTTCTGGATTGGATTGGACTGAGTAGTGCTATCCAAATTACAAGGAGTCGAACTGAAACAAAGTGTAGAAGTGTAATTATTCTAAAATTCAGTGGAAAGTTGTACAAACCTAATACATCTTCTAATGTAAATATTTGTAGTTCGCATATGCATTAAGATTTTCTGGCAAATTTTACATTTTATTATCAGGGTTAAGTTTTGTACTTGTGCGTGATTCTTTCTTTACAATCACGATTTTTATTTCTATTTTGTGCCTCATTTTGTATGTACGAACTTAGCCTACGAACTAACTACGAACACTTAGCCTATATCTCGCCTGATTTGTAACATGATGAGGCTGTTGGATGGGAAGTGTGCTCATGTAGAAGCATCAAGTTAGTTAGACGCTATGTTTAGGCTAGACACTGATGAACTAACTCAATAAAAGTAAATATTTCTTTGATTTATATTCTTCGATGTTTGCTTACCTCTAGTTATACACTTCATGTTTATTCCACTATTTTTTTACCATATTATACTGGAGCAGAAATCCTCTTAAAATAACTTTACCCCGAAATACGGTTTTTACGACGTTAACTTGATATTACTATAGTTTTAAAATGTAAATTTTATTGCCCAGTTTCGAAGTAGCAGAAACATAAAATTTTTACTTTCACACTAGCACTTGCTATTTCAAGAAATGCATTCACTAGTAGGCGCTCTGAATCTTTTCAATGCTGATGCATATAATTTATCATCTAAGTATAGTATACGACAAAGTTTTTATTTAAAAATTCAATGTTAACCCGACTGCGCCAGGAAGGTTGTATTTTTCGAGTGTATGATGTATATTTACGCACGCTCTGTAGTCTAAACGATTTGATGGGTTTTAGCTTGAAAGGAATCGTTAGATACAGCTTGATTTCGAGAGTGACACTAGATATATCAAATTTAAGATTTTAAAATATTTTTTCATCAAAACGTAACGTAAGTCGGTTTGCAAAAAAAACTTTATTACTTTTTACTAGATTTTTCAAAAACAGAAGTAAATCGATAGCAATGCCCGGGTCGGGCAATGTCGGGTCTATTCTTTGTCTTTGATCGTCTTCAAATGGTACCTTTTCTATACAGCTGTTGTTTTATATCTGTTAATGGATACCGGAAGAGGAGTTACAAACGGTACTAGCTTTTCTATTATTAAATAAATTCTTAGTATGTTATGACGTTCGGCCTTTTGTTCTTTGGTCTGTAGCATACCTGTTCTAGGAAATATTTTATAAATATTCGTAAGGCGTGGGGCGTCGAACAGGGGATCAGGGAAATAAAAGCCGAATGGCACCTCGAGCTACGTATAAATAATATGTCCTCCAGGTCAAATGAACCGTGGAGTACTTGTAAAATGGACGAGGTGGGCGTAGCGACAGAAATAGGTACCTTAGAAGACATGAGCGTCGAGCGTGAATTTGCCGAAATACTCTACCGAAAATGTAAGTAATTTGAAAAACCAACTGCAGCTAAATTACATACCCGATGTATGGTTTTTAACTACAAAGTTATGTTTGTAAACATTAATGAGCTATTTTTACTGTTATAATTTTCAAATCCTGGTTTTCAGATTTATTCCTACGGTTGTGCTGTAAGACCTTACTTCTTGCCAATTCAGGATTCTAGGTCAACGGGAAGTATCCTATAGGTTTTGGTTCCCTTGAATTTTGTATGAAAATGGTCTAAAAACAGCTATATCTTTTTATTGCGTTGATCTACGAATATAAGTTTGATTGACGCAGATTAAATATGATTTATCAATTTTATGATTAAAATTACTACTAGTGTTTTAGTATAACAACTGGGCAGTATTTGCAACACACACTATACCAGAATACTAGGTTGACATAAGTGTAAGAGAGAGGGCAATATCGTTTGTCTGGCGCAGGCCAGGCAACCTTAGGCAGGCAGGCAGGCAAATTATTCGGAACAAATTTCTGCTTTTTTAAATCGAAGTACCAGGCTATCAAAAGCCGCAGGAGTTACCTCCAATTGGCTTAATTTTTGGAATGAGAATGCGTGCCTTCTGTTTTTAAACATACAGCTTTTAGTATCTGCATTTTTCTGTGCTCTCGTCTTGTAAATTCGAATGTTGTTGATAATGGTTTCATTAAATTTAACATGATTTAATAATTAGGGAATGACAAAGAGACAATATGCCGTGACTACCTCTAACTCTTTTTCTCTCTTGAATTTTTGTGGTCAAACTCCAACTAAGCCATGAGAACCTGGTACTTTTATCTTCATATTATCTGATGTTCATTGATGTCAAATCCGACAAATGGAAGCGTGCTTACCGAGATAATCCCAATTGAATTAGGTCCGGCGATGTTTCCATTCCATACCGGAACACAATCATCATCATCATTAATTTAACTGTTTGTGTTATTGTTCGCAATTGAATTAAAACGTCGTTCGATATTCGAAATTGTAAATATAAACTCGTTTCAACGTGTTTCCCATTCAATAGTCTTATACTCGTACCTCATTTACATACATTTCACACTTTGAGTTTTGTTTTTGAAGTCGTCGCGATGCTGACGATAAAATAAAAAATTTCAATTAGCACCTCATTCAAAATTTCAGGTTGAGTAGATTCCGTATTAATATCAGATTCATTGCTTGAACTCATCGTTTTGTAAATAAATATCAGTCGGAAAGTCGCAACAATCTCTAATATGAAAATTTTGAAAAATGCAAATTTTGGCAAATACGACGTGTGAATATTGTGATCGTCTGAAAACCGTGATATGGATGGATATGGGAAAACCTAATTTCCGCGATCTGTGACGTAGCGTGTACAGTACAGGGAAATAATTTTTCTAAGCAATTAGGAAACATGAAAGTGATATCTATACACTCCATTCTTCATGTCTTTTGGATGAATTTTGCCATCGGGTTACACGATTAGCTGGGCGCCCTGGCCTGATTTCAGGAACATAGTTTACCAAGGCTTTGCCTTAATTCGAAATCTGCGTCGAAAATAGCCGCCATGTTCGATTTAAAGCGCTGCCAATAATACATCATCATTCAGGAGTAGTTTAGGACATTAATAAAAGCGTAAGCACACTTCCATGCTGTTATCGTCACTATTACTATATGGATAATTATTTCCTCTAGTTTCGCTCTAAGCATGTTTTAAAGGAAATATTAAAAGAAAGACAAAACCATAAAAGCAACAGCATGTTTTATTTAACAAAAAGTGATAAAAACCGATTGTCGCATTATAAAAGTTATATTTAAAAGATCGTACATTCTCGTATAATTGCAAAAGCTTACAATCAGCTTAACTCTAATATTGCAACATTGATATCACTTGCTTTTAGAAAATATCTTAATGTTTAATATTTTGAATACACATATAACATTCTTGTTTTTCGTCCACATATATTTTAGATACTTATAAAAAGTTTAAAGCCGATTTGATCGTAGATTATCGTAAATTCTAGAAAACAGCGCCTAGAGTGGTCGCTTAAAAATTACATTTTTACAAAATATAACTGACTTTCGTATTTTTACTTAAGATATATTTTTCGTATAAAAATAGCCTCATAGTAGTATATGTTAATCTAAATTTAAAATATGTATAATAACTAAATACATACAAAAATTCAGACATGAGATATAAGAATCCGCATCCACTTTCTCTTTCATTCCAACAAAAAATATTACAAGATTCACTAAAATAATATTTCGGATTTATTACTCCTAATTAAGTATTACTTATGTTTCTAAATTACTGAAATAATCACTTTCTACAAACAATTACGACAGAAAATTTAAAAACTCATTTCGTTTTAATAGTTAGCTTCGGACAATTAACTTTTTAATTTATGGCGTTGCCATCTATCTTTTATATATATAAAAATCTACAAGTGCTGAGTACATAATATCTTATGATATAAAGTATATTTTTGTATAATATATACCCAAGTAGTATTTTAAAACCACCTTGTTTTCTCGTAAGATGTAAAATAAATAGCTTTATGCATAATTCTGAGCAGCTCGACTGGAAATTGTTTAGAACCTAACCTCAAAACATATAAAACTTCTTAATTTTTTTTGTTTTAAAACACCAAAGAGAGACTTGCTCATATGTATGTCTTAAAACTCATTTATTCCTCTAGCAACATTACCGTAATCGGTTTAAAATATACCAGCTTAGAACGAAGTAAACTATTCGAGGAGATTTAGCTTGCTGTTTGTCTTGCGAAGCTGAGCCCGCCACGGAATAATCTTTGCGCTTTCTTCTTCATCGCTGTGTTTACCGTTAAGTATCGAATGGCCTGAAAAATATACATCTCACATAAGTTTCAGCAGGGCTTCTAGCATAAGTTATACATAAGTGAAATCCCGTTCGATTTGTTTGGAACATTTTTCTGATAAAATCTTTTCAAAGCTAGACATTTTATCTATAGTAAAGCGGTGCGTAGTAATAAGTTTTGTCAAACTTAACCAGAAAATAAAGAATGACGTCAATCAAATGATATTCAATGTTTTCCACTTGGTACAAAATGAATCATTTTGTATAAACAAAATGCAACGAAAATGCAATTAGAGTATTTTAATATCACCTTTAGATTTTTCCTGGGTTTCGTAATGTTTTATTTCATACTTATATATTTCTAGTCTGGCTATAAATAGGTTTGTGATGTACGCACCGTTGCAGTGTTCTGTGGTCGCTAGCTTGGCCTCCGAGGGCGCCCTGGCAGGCTGCGCAGGAGTGTCGTAGCACAGAGAGATGTTGTCTATGGATACGGCTCGCTGGGTGCCGCTGGGGTAGGCGCGCCACTCGCCGTGACCGTTCTGGTGTGGCATCCCAGGGTCCTCCACTTTGGGCGTGTACAGGGATTGTCTGAAAGGGGAACTGGACTGGGGTCAATCTAGCTTACGGTAAGAGGAATGTAATCATTGAATTGGGTTTGTTTTGCTTCCGACATTTCACAATCATTTTAATATGAGAGAGAGAGAGAGAGAATAATGGTCTTCTGCTCCAAGAACTGAATTGTTGAAGCGTCGCGAGCATGGTGGGCGAGCCCCCTTCGCCGCAAGTGGCAGAACTACCACCGGCATATCACTTGACATATAATTATTTTACCGTTGAACTATTGTTAATATATTTAAGATAATTGTGGTTGTAAACCGAAACAATGGACTGCTACAATTTGGAATGAAACGATTTCATTTCATTAATGCCTTCGTATTCAGTCGTTGTTAAATGTCCACACTCACCCACGGTTCTTGTGACACTAGCAGTGATTGACACACGAGATATACAAAACATACAACAGTCCATTTGCTTAAGTTTTTCACCTGGTGGTAGTTAGCCGGGAGGACATAGAAAATGGTACCGATTGGTACCCCTCTCAGGGAATCGAACCCAGAACTCCCAAATTGTCAGTCCAAGTGTGTAAACACACGGCCACGGAGGCGGAAGCTAAGACACAAGTTATCTTTTATCGATCTCTGACATCTATGCATAAAAAATCGGGTGAGTTGGCACTGATAACTCAAAAACAGCTGGACCGATTTTTATGAGCTTTTAGTTTTTGAGTTTTTAATCACCCCGAATACAAAATAACTTTTCAAACATGGGATACATTCACAGAATCATAATTTCCTCATACATTCGCGAGCTAACAGAAAGTCAGAATGACTTAATTTTTGTTATTACTTTTATCCCGATAAATCCTAAAGTCCAGAAGTTAGTTTTTAATAAAAGCTCCGTAATCACCAGCAAAAGCCACTGAAACAGCAAAGCAGTAAGAAAATCACCTCAACCTATTCTCGGCCTCTTCTCTCCTCTGCAGCAGCTGTCTCTTCCACGCTGGCACGGCTGCCGCTCTCCTCCGCTCTGCCTCTCCGGCAAGCTCCCTCTCCAGATCTCTCCTGGCCTTCTCCGCCGCTCTCCTGGCCAGCATCTGTCTCTTCCACGCCGGGATGATGTTCCCGGAGGCGTCTCTCTCCGGGACCTGGGGACATCCCTACCGTGGAGCGACTCCGTGAAGAATTTGGTGGATCGTCATCAGATGTTAAGGACGGGTGGGCGTCGTTGGGCAACGCCGAATTTGCTGGCATTATATTTTAGTCAAAATTAACCTTGCAAGTGTACTAAATAAACTGAATTTATTTGAGATAATTAAAGCGTTCATAAAGAACTAAGGAACAGACAATTGCCCTAAAAGTCTATAGCACTCAACCCCTAAAATGTTCATCGTTAGAGGTAGAATTATCTAGGTATATATTTTGTTTTTGTTGTGTTTTTTTAAAGCGCGTTAAATCAATTTAGATAGAATTTATATAGGACCGCCTCTGAAGTATGATCTACTAAACAAAACAAAAAAAGAATCATGAAAATCGATTCATAATTGGCGGAATGATCGCGTAACATATTTAAAAGAAAACACACAAAAATACAGTCTAATTGAGGTTTTTTTTTTGAAGTCGGTTGAAAAGAAATTTCAGTTACAGTTTATATATTCGAAAATCGAGTTCAAATATATTTTAATTATTGAATACGACTACTGCTATCTCTCTCTCCCCCATTGTAATTTGAATAAAATATTGTACCACTGTGGTGAATAATTAGGGGATGAGTCTCGATCCTCGTCGATTTCGCGTTAACTGATTTAATTAAAACTTGTAACTTATTCTGCCTGTTTTGAGTTCTTTTAGACTGCACTAATTATTTATTCTCTTCGTTATATTCGACACGTTTGAAATTTCAATTTGTGGAATCAGCTAATGCGACGTTGCCAAACTGAAATGTAACAGAACCCTTAATGTTAGGTTTGGGTTGTTCTTTATGGCGATCGGTTATTAAAGCTTAATTTAAAAAGAGGGATGTTCAGTTCAAATACCCTAATAGATCTAAAGTAGAACGCGAATACGTCCCAATTTGTGTCAACAACATCTCTTTGTCCAAAAGTAAACAATAAAATACATTAAGCGCCATCTATTTCTCCCAGACCATATCTTTTTGTAAGGTAGATAATATAAGTTTGAAGGTAAACGTATTCACGTTAAAAAGGTATGATTCCGCTTAGTACAGTCCTTAGAATCCAACTCGAGTATCAGGCAAAATTAGCTATATATTCAATCTAGTTTTAAGGTTGAAGAAGAATAATGTCCAGAGATATGGATTTTTATGTGTATTTTTTATTACTATTAATTTTAAAAAGCGTTCATATTTCGCGCTGTATACAGAACTGCATTCTAAAGGATTGCCAAAAATACTTTGAAGTGGTAAGTCGTTTGAAAGCTCTCGTCGTATACGGTAATATTGAATATTATATCCGAGGCCTTCTTTTAAATATAATATTTATACGTACCAACCTATTTTATAATTATAAAATAATAATATACTAAAATTAGCCATGCTAGCTCAGTTGAGTAGGGCGACAGTTTAAAAAAAATCTAGGTCTACGTTCCATTCTGGCTCGTACCAATGAGTTCCAATTTGGTATTTATCTGCGAGTGATAAAAAGTTTTCCGGTGAAGGAAAACATCGTGAGGAAACCTGCACACTCCTGAGAAGAGGTTCAACAGGTGAGGATAACTTTTTTGTCCGTCTGACTGTCTATCAAAGCCTTTTTCTCAGGAACGCGTGGAGGTCATCATCATCAACAGCCTATTCTCATATGTCACTGCTGGGGCTCAGGCCTATTCTCCTACAGAGATTATATGGGCACCACACCACACGGGACCAGTGCGGATAATTTTAAACTTTGCGCATTTTTGTGATCTTATGTAAGAACTATCAAGACTCCCTCCCACCCCCTTGTAAGAAAAAATAAAACATGGTCGACCCCCTCCCCCCTAAATCGTCTATGTAATAAATGAATGCCCCTTTACGCGAATGGACTATAAGCTAGATGTCCGTATCACCAGCCGTCGGTGTAATGGACGCGCATGCCCAGTGGTCCACGAAGGATAAATCTTATTTATTGATCTATAGTTATAGCGCATGGTAGGAATACCGTTTCAGTCACGGTCATAGCTAAAGATCGCGTGTTATATAACCACTTATAACTACAGGTTCAGACGTTCTCAAACAGTATTACCAGGATTTTTTTAATGCATGATTGATTTTGCACTTCACGTTCATATCACGTGTAAGTGATGATAAAGCCAACAATCCTTAATGCAGTAGTTTAACTGTTTTTATAAAAAGTAATTTTGAGTGTTTGTGCGAAATTTTCATTTTGATCACTCCAAGTATATTTTATAATTTGGTCGCCTATTACTCGTTAACCTGTGAAGCCACCTTAGTCGTGATAGTTTTCCTTTAAAGTTTAGCATATGTACTACTACGAATTTTTTCCAGATTTTTAAAAGCAACAGTTAAGAAGATGACGGGGACGCCCTAAGACAAAAATTATCACTTTAAAGCTTAATATTTCGCAAACGGATCCCTCAATCAAAAAGTAATGCTGCCAAACCCTCAACGTTTTTAAAAGACCTATTTAACGATAACCTACACAATGGGGTAGACGCGAAAAAATATTTCATCTCCAAGTTAAGTGTATGGAAGCCACCCTAAAAAATTATTTTTCCAAATTTTATTCTGCCACTTTGTCGGTGTGATTAATCGGTATATCCGTACCAAATTACAGCTTTCTAGTAGTAAGGGTCTCTGAGCTAAGCCGCGGACGGACATACAGATGGACAGAGTGAAACTGTAAGGGTTCCTTGTTTGACTACGGAACCCTAAACTTAAATACATATTTCTAAACTATAATAAACCACATTAACAGGTGCCAAAAACTCCTCCGACTCAGCATGTTGCTGTCACTACAAAATGCAGCGACTGCGCTGGTTTTCAGCGGAGCATTAGGTACAAGATATCTTCTGTATTCTAATTAATTAGAAACCGCGTAAATAGATGCGGGAACTAAACTAATCTAGATGTTTCTTACGTTACATAATCAAAGTAGGCTAAAATTGTGATTTAAAAACGCCTGCAGTTCCGCAGCGGATGTAACATCACTTTAAGTTAATGTTATGTATCGCCAGAGAAACGAATTAATTTTTATCCAATATTTATTTATAATTTTGATTCATAATGATCTTACGTAGGTATTTAAAAGGGGAGGGATGAACAAAATTTAAATTTTTAATGGGGGGGGGGGGGGGGGGGGGGGGAAGACATTTATGTATGTATAATAAGAAAGTAGTTAAAACTGTGTTGTGTAATAAATAAACAGGTCTCTAAGTCGAATGAAATGCAAGTTGTGTGGGTATCTTTGGTTTGAACATTCAATGCTCTTATAAAGTGACATTTTTCATTTTCGAATTTTTGGCCGCAACGTCCGACTGTATGTTAGTCCAAACAAATATCAAAACCTTCACACTTTAAATGATAAAGGATGCGTTCAATATTATCCAGAATTTTAGCGGCCAGCATGGGCGTCATGAGCGTCTGAGATGAGGACGAATATACTTAATACCGTGTAAATCTGCAGGATTCAAGTAATATTAATCAGTTCTAAAATTATACGAAGTTACCTTTGTGATACGCGTATCTTCAGGAATACGCGAGCCCAGTTTGAGGACACCTGAATTATACATTACGTACATTGCACTCTGGAAGGTAACTGTTTCCAGTCGATTGATAGAGACTATATTTACTTCTGGAGATAATTAATTATTTGTAGTTGAAGCGTCTATTCTTAACATTGTTGTGTTCACTATTTCGAAACCTGAAGCACAGACAGACTTCAGGCAGAATGATTGGCTAATGACGTTTCTTCCAAAGGGACTTAACAACTATTAACCACAATCCGTAGGTCCCGGGTTCGATTGCCATTCGGGGTAAGGCATTTTCAATGCCCGCCTGGCTAGCTAGCAGTTGTGTTTCGGCATCCGGTTTGAGGCTTCTGGGTGCGCACACTTGCTATCCAACGGCCTTGTCGTCACCATCAGGGGACATACATACATAAAAACGCCAAACGAAAATTATGGTATACCCAATAAATAATGTTGCTCCAATTTATCTGTCACGATATTTAAAAAACCGATCAGATCGCGCACTGAGAGTTTCGTACCTTGGAACAAAATGTTTTTATTTGCATTTAATAAAGTTCATTTTTCGACCATAGCCGATTTAGTCATCCCGATTGCTTTCGCTCCGAATTTTTATTGAATGTTAATAAATAAAAATACCTCTAATAACAAGTGTCTTGTATCTTTCAATAGATTTGTGTGCACTAAGAGTTCTATAAAAATCTAAAAATACCTCTATCTACGTAAGAATAAATTTCTATACAACCAGATTTTGCTTTTTGAAATCGATCAAGGATTGTAAATATTTGTCTAGCTCGTAACTAAAGCGGTATCTACTGCAAATAGAGAGTATTGGTTTAGAGCCAGGTTGCAAGATTAAACAAATTGAAAACGAATTACGCAGCCAATGAATGATTTGTAAAATATGAATAGAAAATAATGTAAATAGACGAAAATACGTAATACGGCAACTAGAAAGTTGGCTCTTCTTTTGTATGTTCTTATATGGCAAAACTCGAAACGAACAGATTCTTATTTGAGACATCCGTAAATGAAGTTTTGGGAAGGTCCTACCTTTAGTCGTAGCGGAACGTCAGAATGACTTGATGTTTGTTTAGGGATATGTGAAGAGAGAAGAGGTAGGTCAACTTTCCCGCGCAAGAGGGTATGCTGTTGTCAAAGCGCCCATACAAACGTAGTCCAGTCATATTTTGAGTATTAAGCTATGAAAATCTATGTAACTTTCAAGACACAATCTAGAAACAAATATCTGTGTCGGTGGTGAGTCAGATTTTCGTTTAAATATATACTTCCAGAGTTACAGGGCGTCAAAGTATTGTATTTTTCGGTGATAAAAAACCCCAACTTTGAACCTGAATTACAAGAGTATGAATCAATTTAGAACAATTTGGAAAAACCACCGTCATCTGAAATTTCATTAGTATACTGTATTAAAAAAATGGTTACATAATATACTGTATCCTTTAAATGATCCCTGGACTACGAAACATCCAAATAACGGGTGGATAACATCGCGTAATGTATGCTGTCTCACCGTACGCGCTCGGGTAGGATAGGGCTCGGAGAGGGACAGCTACAAAACAATGCAACCTTGAAACCGACCACGTGGTCTTACCAACATAGCCTCTTAACCATCTATTCGAATCTAGAATTGTTTTAAATAATAATTTTAAAAAATCTTGAAAACTTTTACGCTTATATTATCTATATGAATGTTCGTTGTATCGAACGAGAAGAAAGCGTGTTTACATGCTGACGAGTCACTTTCCAGTCTATAGAGTGTATACCTGAAAGAAGTACAAACCAAAAACTCGCTTTTGTATTTTAAAAAAAAACTACCGGCCCGCCTCAGCTTCGCACGGGTGGACATCTATTTTGGCATAAACGTAGAGTAAATGTAATCTTTTTAGATCAATACAGAAATGTTCTGTCCTTTCCATAAGTTCTCATGTGAACTTTTCACTCAGGTTAACTTCACATGAGTTAGACAAGGACAGATATATATATTTCACATTTTTGCCACCGACAACCACTCACTTCCACCCATCGCGACCAAACTCCCTTACTTTCAGCAGGAGACCAAGGGGTAATCACTACCCCAATGGTGGTGATAGAGAAAACCCTGTCTTAACGTACTAACATTAGCTTTATATATATAGAGATTAATCAGTTTATTGCAAAAATACAATTTGATCCAGTGCGCTAAATCTGTATCACAGTAAATTTTGAGCGCAAACTATCAGGTAGTTTGAGAATTTAGGGAAGCATTAACAGTCATAATCGTCTGTATTAGTCCACAGTTGGACACACTGGACTTTCTATGAGGGGATTTGCCATAATCATAAGCACTGCATTAATTTCATCAAATATAATCATAATACAATAAAACAAAGTAAGAACAAGGCTAGAAGAAATCTAATCACAATGTTATAATTGAACATGTACAAACAAGTTAACGTAATGTCCATCTCACGACTGCGTCGGCCTGCGCCGGCGCAGCGCGCGGAGAAAGCGTGAAAACGTATCTGCACAACAATCACTAAAATATACGTATACGGCGGCAGCGGTGAAAATATACGCACTTTTGATTACTTAGGAGTCGCATCAAAGTATCATTTAACCACCTCCGGGGAGTAATCGCTTGGACTGACACTAAGCAGGTCCCGGGTTCGGTTCACAGTGAGGGTACCTACCGGTTCTCAGTTTGGTTGGGCATTTTCTAAACCGTTTAGGCTACGGAGCGTCCTAAAGAAATATTAATACACATACATACGCCCGAAAAACATAACCTTTCTTTAGGCGCAGTCGGGTAAAATTAATGCAACAAGTGCTGTTTGGCGGCATACTTAGGTAACATAGACCGAATATCCTACCACCAACCAAACCGAGTACCGATGTACCCCTGCTGGGAATATAACTCGGGACCTCTATATTGTTAGTCTTACATTTAGACACGGAGGCGATTAAATTACATTTTCCAGGGAATATCTTTTTAGATCGGGATGAAATGTGGCCTTTTCCGACCCTTCAACTATCCCAAAACAAAAAATCAATTCCTCTACGCTATGACGATAAGAAATAGCAAAGAAACAGGAAAGTAACTTTCGCATTTTTAACATAAATGTGGATTATGCCTTATAAACTCATAACTAACATTGCTTCAGCATGTTCGCTTGATGAATTGCTTTATTTACTCTAATAAAAGCTTAAACCCTAATATAAATAACATCTTATCAGATCGTCTCGTTTCAACACCTTTACGTAAAACTCGATGTGACACAAAGATAAATCGGAGTTGTCGTCTTCACCATTCTTGCGTTGTGCTCGTTTTATTTCGCATAACAATTGAATATTCGCAGGGATTCAAACATTTGAGTGCAAAAATAAACACATTTACAACTAGATATCGTTAAGAACTGCCTCGAAGAAATATTAGGAGGGTTCCGTAATATATTACGTGTATATCTGTACACCCAAAATACGAATTGTTTTGTTCATAATTGTCGTTGTCGACAACGAATCTACTAATCTGTCATAGAAGAATCGATACTAACATTTGGAAAATAGTGACTTTTTGGACACGGATTCGAACCTGCGTCTCACGCAAGTCCGAGGTGAACATTTTATACAACAACAAATGTTATATAATAAATGCTATTACACATTACAAGAATATGTCAGTGATAAATAATAAAACAGATAACGTACATAAATGGTTTCCTCTATTATATTGCAGTGCATTACAAGGTCCATAAATTGATCATTATGTAACAACTACTGTGTAAACCTATGGAATGCAATAAACTAATTGAGTATGGAAGACTTTGTAGTTTAAGCTATCGGACGCTTCCCGTTACCGTCTGAAATTCTTCACTATTGCTTTATACCTACCTAGGGCGTTATACAAAACCGTATGTATACAAAACCAAGAATCCTCATGTAAAATAAGTTACTTGTTCTTCAAATTTGTCTTCCCGCATCACAGGTCTCCTAGTGCGGGAGATAATGTAAATTGTATGTGTTTGTAATTATATGGAAAATAAACATTTTTGTATTTTTAAAGAAATAATTCATACTACTGTTATAAATTCGAAAGTTCTTCTTCCTTCACATCGTAGCAGAGAGTCAGAATGACTTAAATTACATGAATAGGATACAGGCTACTGTTCATTCCAATCGAACAAGTAATTCCCGTAGAATAAATTCTGAAGTCTCCGGCCAACGCTAGTAGAGTAAAACTGTATAAATAATGAATTCCTAAAAGGAAGTCACATTATCAAAAATTATCTTGAGGCTCCTGGGTGAGTTCGCATCTATAATATTACTAGATTTTGTGCGTGACTTCATCTGCGTGGCCGTTATAAATTATTCCACATATCCTTCTTCACACCTAGATTACGTGCGTGCCAATTCGGTTCAGCGATTTAGTTTATGAAAAGGGAACAAACGGACAGAGTTACAGTGTTAAAGAAGGCCTCAAGGCAAAGGGCGAGGCTGATACGTTTAAAAAAGGAAATATAGCGATACTGTGTACTTAGAAAATATGGAATACACTACCAGTTTCCGTGTTCCCCGAAAACTACAACCTGGGAATCTTCAAAAGAAGAGTAAATAGGCACCTTCTAGACCAACACGTAACATCGTCGACCTCATCGTCACTCACCATCAGGTGAGATTGAGGTCAAGTGTTGCTGCTGTTGCAAAAATGCTACCGACTCTGTCATTGCCCTCGAATCGGATGTCCGCTGGTTGCTAGGCAAGCAGGGCAGAAGAGAGAGAAAGGTGGTATCGTATTTGATAGTACACTGTGCTAAAAGGGAGAGTGAAACTGCACTGTTACGAGGAATATATGCAGAGAGATTTAAATATAGTAATAGGTTATAGAGCGGTCATTGAGAAACGTTTCATATAAACATTTTGATCTCAAAAGTCAATGGTATGTCAAATCCCTTGTACGGCCGCGTGAAGTGATGTGACACTAGATTGAGTAACTTATTACCAATTGGTAATAAGTTTAGGATCAAAATTTTTGTTTGCTTTGTCCGGTCTGTTAATATTAAATGTCTTTGAATATATGTGAAGCCCTAGACATAGATAAATTTACGCGTTTAAAAAAGAACTAGAAACCGAGCCGTCTACAGCAAATTTAAGACTTATATGGTTTTCTCATGGTTGCCATTGTCAAAACTGGACCAGATTGAAATGACCACATGGGAAGCACCAGCCTTCAAATAAAAACGAATCATCAAAATCGGTTCACCCAGTCGAAAATTCTAAAGGTATTTAAAACAATACAGTCGAATTGACAACCTCCTTTTTTGAAGTCATAGGAAAATGTTATAGCAAGCAAAAATTATATATCGTTTTCCAGCTGGTAATGATGATAGAATTAAGAACCGACCAATCATAATGTTCATTAAGATTCGGTCTCGCGATCGTGACGCACAGCGCTGCGGTGTGCGACCAAAAAGACGCTCTCGGTAAGAGAGCGTCTAGAAATATTTACCCACGGAACCCCACTCCGTAACTCGTGACAATGTGACTAAACGAGAGCTGACTTACTGTCTCGGATTACGTCAAGTGCTAATTTTCCCACACCCTGAATGGCTCGTCGACCATAAAGCGATCACCATTTCAGACGGTACTTAATAATACTCTCAGTAATAATAGATGCCTCGTTGCTGCAATCGGAATCGAAACTTCATTCTCGAAACTCGAAAGTCAACTTTTATTGCCGCGTATTTATTGATTACAAAGTCTCGTAAACTGCTCCCCGGTCTTTGTGAAAACGTAAACACATTTATTCAGATTTAATGTAGCCGTTAAGAGAAAACTTTATTTAAACTACATATAAATTATTGTCTGTCTCGAAAAGTCCGTGAGCTGAAGTGGAAATGGACAGAACCGATAACCGAGACTATAAAAATGTTTTCGTTTTTAGATTCTCGATGTTGCACGTCGTACGTAAGACATGTAACAATTGGTGTAATAAAAATCCTTGTGTAGAGGTATACATACAGTTTTTCATTGAGCGAACACGCGGAGAGCCTCTAACAAAGCTCACCCCGATAACAACACTTCGAAGCTTTATAACGATAAAATATCTTTTGAAAACAGAAGCCGCTTTTTTAGTTATGAATGGAAATGTCACTTTTCTCTTATCTATTATGTCTTGATTATGTCACTGACAAGTGTCATGTCAAGATGTTTTATTGGGCCACGCCACGTGGGAGCGCTGGTGAGCACTATACAAGCGTAGTTTCTCGATGAAGTCATTAGATGTCGCTACTGGTCAGATAACACACGCTATTGTAATTTTAGCACGTGAGCATATATATAATAAACTAAGCACTGCTCTTTTTCTATAAAACTAAGTTTTAAAAGTCGTTCGTATATAATAATTAATTGAATTATGGCTTGTATATACGTGTAATGAATTCTAATTTGGAATGTTTAATAAGTATCTCCGCCCGACCCGAGATCTCTACTCTCTATATGCCATACTTCTATCGTATCGGAAAAAATTGGTAGAGCTATTTATCCTTACGCGGTCTGTCTAATCAGACCAAAATGTTTTTCAGTCAAATTCCCAATTTGATCGGGACTAGGTACTTTTAGGACTAGGCTAGGCTAGACTAGGGCTTATTCATTATGTCCTTTAAATCATATAATATGGATTGTATCAAAGAAAAGAATTTCAAATTCGGCCTGCATTACAAATATAAACTATATAAAAATCCAGTAACAATCTAAAAATAAATATGTAGCGAAATATACTAGAATTACATTTTTGCATTTATTTTAATTATTATTGTAACAGTGACAACGTCAAGTGTCATTTTATTGACGCCATCTTGTTTTCAACCTGTTTCGTGCGTTTTATGTGTTTTTGTACAAATAAACTAAACCAAAATATACAAAAATTCTACCTAACTAAATCACTTTTATTAGATAATGGCCTTTTAAAATTTTAAGAGTACAAGAGCAATCCTTGGCACCATACATTCGCGGAACGTGTCATTTAATATGTTGTCATGTCTGATAGCGTTGGACTTACATAACTGTTAAGTATGCCTAAATTGTGTCAAATAGTTTCATGCTTGACTACTTCCTGCAATGAATTAATGATTACAGTACACGACTATGTGCAAAAAGCTTAGTAAACGCATACCATGACAGGAAGCCAAGCATGGTGTAACTAAAGCATTGCAAAGTTAAAGAGAAGAGCGACATCTATCGAAATAAATAATAACTAACTTGTGAATATGAAAGGTTGTGTAAATAACCTCACCTAACCTACCCATATTAATGTTATAAATAAGAAAGTGTGTTTGTTTATTAGTATGTCCTTTGTTCACGACAATCGTAACGACTAGATTTTTTGTATATATATAGAGGGACGGAAAAAGACATAGGCTTTTTTAATCCAGATCGAACAAGTAATTTCCCGTTGGTTACATTAAGAAATCCGTACAGACGAAGTCGCTAGCTAGAAAAAAATACTATCTGTATTTATATTTTGTACATTGATTGACACACAGAGAGGATCACCACCAATATCATCCACAATAATAACTTATTCTTAGTTTATAATTGAACAACACCATGCCTGTATGTACTTTATATATATTTTTATTTTTCTGTTGTCCTTTTTTTCTGTTGTCTTAAACTAAAATAGGCTAATAAGATAAGAGTCCAGGAGGATCGGCCCCGCTAGCTGAAGCACAGGTTCCACCTAGTTCGGCAGCAGTGGCTCAATTTATGTTACAAACCTAAAAGCCAAACAATTTTCTAACGAAAAGGTATATTTGTCTTTGTTTTATGTAACTAGATTTACGTCAAAATTTTTAAAGTATTATTTTTGTGGAAATAAATAAATATTTGATTTGATTGATGTACACTAAACATATGACACCTCATTGACAGTCTTTACCGTGAGGCAGTACTGGGTATCAAAACGCCTTATCGTAACGTGCAAACCCATCATATTTTTTTAAAGTAATGAGTATGTCATACTAATAATTGACTAGTAGATATGTCACGTAATATTAGAACGTCATATAAGGTAGAAGTATCAAGTAATTTTGCACAATTTCTGTATGGTACAGCGTCTCTGAATTTTGTGCTGAACTGTACTTGTATCCACTTCTTAAATCATTGGAACGAAAACTACTGGACTAGAAAATAAGGTAATAATTTTAATTAACGGAAATTTCGTCAAGAAATGCCAGTCATGTTGTATTCACGGCCATTACACATTAGATGACTATCTCTAGTCTCCTCCCCTCTCTATCCCCAGCGGGGAGGGGAGGTGATAAACTGGATCACTGGGTTAAATGCACGGATGCAACTGCACTTCTCGGAAAATAATGATCGACAAACTGCAGTTAGACAGTGTTGCAAATGCCATGGTTAGACTTTCTTCTAAAGTGCGTTATTCCAAAAGTAAAGTTTGTTTCGTATGTAACTTTCCCAAAAGTATTTTCCAAGATCGGCTCAGAAAGAATTCTATTCAGCAATATCATGCGTAGCACTTGCGATCAAAACGAGCATTACCACTTCAAAATACTAAAGATCGATGTAAAAGAAAGTGTTGTGACCGACTGTTGCTACACATTCGCAACTTTCCGATTTCACAAACGGTATAACACCAATTAAGAGCTACCAGTTGCAGTCACATCACTTGCGTCACGTATCACGGAATAACACAAAATAAAAGCTTTTAAAAGAGAAGGTGCATCACTGACCTGGTCAACGAAGTTCTCCGCTGTGAACCGCTTCGTGAATTCCGTGAACGTCTCCTTATCCTGGAGACTCTCCCTCCTGGCCCGTTCCACCTTCAGCTTCTTGATCCCGGTGATATCCTTGGACATCTTCAGTTCTTCGATCAGATCCGTTTTGACGGTCTTATAGTTCTCCGCTGCACTTAGACATTGTAAACTGACGGAGCGAGCTGGTGGAGGAGCAGATAACGTCTTCGTTGCCGGGGATCTGAGTCTCACAGCTGACAGTTCAGCGGTGCTGATGGCAGCCAGGGGCTGGTGAGCGAGGGGTGGCTGCGGGGGTGGCGGGGGTATATTCTCGGCAGGGACGGGCGGCGGCGGAGGAGGGCGTGCCTCCGCCGCGCTGTCGTCACGCTTGCACGGCGCCGTGATGGTTTTGAGGTACTCCGAGGGCTTGATGAGCCTGTCGGGAGCGTTGTGTGGGAAGGCCGGCGGCACGAACGGGAGCGCCGGCTGCTTGTTGACGAGGTTTGGCCCGCGCGGTCGCTCTTCGTCTGCGGAGACCGCGGAACCGCGCCGCCCCGCTGTAACAGACGCGAGGGTGAGACGGGAGGGGGGAGAAAGTGTGCGCATCGGCGCGCGCGCAGGCCGCATCCGTGTGCGCGTGCGCGGTGCAGCGAGCGTGGATGCGTGCGAGGGGACCCCCTATGTGTTACAGTCATCACTATGTATACCGGAGTCTTGCACTCGGACATTCATCCTGTGATTGGATAAACATCAACGGCTTGGCACGACGAGCTCGAAACGGGTTATATGTCGGATCACGCAGTCTTAGGGGCATAATTAATATTAATTCAAAAACAACTATAACACTTACATAGATGATAATTTCTTCTGAACCATTTAGAAAAGAAAAAATATTTAAAATGTTTGTTTTTGCGTTATCAGAATCTCCTTGATTTTAAAACTACCCTCGGTGTTGTAAAACAATAGCAAACTCCTAAAATACACAATGTCAATGATTGTAGATGAAGTGTGCAGTCAGTTAATTAATAATTTTGTTCCCCACATTAATCATGTCTATGTTTTTTTTATGTTACTAAATCTACACCACTAGTGCGGGTTGGTGGTACACTTCACCACTTCGGTTCATTTTTACCCGACTGCGGCAAAGCCCAAAAGGAGGGTTATGTGTTTGACCTGTATGTAGGTCCGACTCTGTGCCCGCGTAACTACTAAACGACTAAACCGATTTTAATAAATTATACTTACATGGCATAGGCTATATTAAAATTATTAGAAATCAAAATGGCGGATTTTTGGAGTCAAATTGCCCGGCATGTAAAATCTTTTCTTATCAAAACATGGTTAAGAGGCTATGCTGTTGTCAAAGCGCCCATACAAACGTAGTCCAGTCATATTTTGAGTATTAAGCTATGAAAATCTATGAAATTTTCAAGACACAATCTAGAAACAAATATCTGTGTCGGTGGTGAGCCAGATTTTCGTTTAAATATATACTTCCAGAGTTACAGGGCGTCAAAGTATTGTATTTTTCGGTAGTAAAAAGCCCCAACTTTGAACCTGATTTACAAGAGTATGAATCAATTTAGAATAATTTGGAAAAACCACCGACATCTGAAATTTCATTAGTATACTGTATTAAAAAAATGGTTACATATTATACTGTATCCTTCAAATGATCCCTGGACTACGAAACATCCAAATAACGGGTGCATAACATCGCGTAATGTATGCTGTTTCACCGTACGCGCTCGGGTAGGATAGGGCTCGGAGAGGGACAGCTACAAAACAATGACCTTGAAACCGACCACGTGGTCTTACCAACATAGCCTCTTAACAAAATACATACAACTAGCGGCCCGCCCCGGCTACGCACGGGTGGACATTTATTTTGGCACAAACGTAGAGTAAATGTAGGCTTTCTAGATCATTACAGAAATTTTCTGAACTTTCCATAAGTTCAGACAAGGACAGTTATATATTTTTCACATTTTTGCAACCCACTTCCACCCATCGCGATCAAACTCCCTTACTTTCAGCAGGAGACCAAGGGGTATTCATTACCCCAACGGGAAGTTGATCAGAGTTGGTGGTGATAGAGAAAACCCTGTCTTATCTAATCTAATCTAACATTAGCTTTATATATATAAGATGTAACTATGTATATGTTTAAATGTAATCTACGAAATAGTTTTTTTTTTAAATTTACTTTTCATTGATTTGTTAGTACACCTAATTACATAAACACTCTTCAATCATCGAGATTGTTCTGACATTTGAATCATGAAACGACTCAGTGACAGCATGTTGAGTGTGGAAAACAAGTAAACAATAATTTTCAGCTTGTCACGTTTGTGAGCTCATTGGAATGAGTAAACGTCAGCTCGACAAATTTATAGAGATGAGCGAACGGGTGCCAGCAGCAGCAATGCAGGGGAAAACTTGCATATTTTGCTTTGGACAACGTGAGCGATTGCCATATTTCTATCCTTTGAAGATGTTTTTAGAGTTCCGTACCTCGCAAGGAAAAAGAAACCCTTTCAGGATAACTTTTTTGTCCGTCTGTCTGTTTATCAAGGCCCTTTTTCTCAGGAACGTCTACAGCATTCATCCCCTAAAATGTTCACCCTTAGAGGTAGAATTATCTGGGTACATATTTTGGTTTTGTTGATTTTCTAAAAAAAACGCTGAATCATTTCCGATAAAATTTATATGGGACCACTTCTGAAGTATGAAATGAAAAAATGAATCATTTCATCTCTGAAGTATGCGCTACTAAACAAAAAAGAATCACCAAAATCGAATTAAGAACTTCATTTATTGAAGTCGGTTGATAAAAACATATGTGTAAATGGGATGTAGTAATGAGAAAAAAAATCATTAAACATTTCAGCGTGTTAAATTTTTACAACATTAATATTTACAAAGTAGCTGAGTGCCCGCCTTTCGAAGATAGAGCGGAATCACTAGTGATTTTGTAAACTCCACAATGCATTATCAAAAATGGCTTCTCGTACAATTAAAACTAGAGAACTAAATGGATCCGTGCGTTGTAGATAGTCCTCAATTACGACATATTAATCAAAGACAGCCAGTAATTTAGCGTTTATGAAATGTTTCGCTTCACTGCACCCACGTTCATAATAGCTGCGCTTTATTATTTTCAGAGAAAGAACATCACAGAGGCGGCAGAGGTAAATGAAGCCGTGTATTCTGTCTCCATCCTTTAGCTTACACTTACCATGAGGTGAGGTGAAGGCCAAATTACATGTTTAAATCGAGATTAAACTGTAATATGAATAATTAATTTTTAACATAACATTAACCTTAATGCCCAAATTATCAAGCGCCGCAAATACTCTGCAATAGCCAACGATTATTAGTTTGCGGCGCTGGCAATGGAGACCATGGGGCCTTGGTCCACGGACACGAAGAAGTTCGTGAAAGACGTGTCCGTGAGACTGGTGCTGGCCGCGGGTGACCCCAGAGCTGGCGCTTATTTTGCACAGCGGCTTAGCCTCGCCGTACAGCGTGGCAACAGCGCCAGGGTACTGGGCACCATGCCGCACGGACTAGCCCTAGACGAAGTGCTCACTTTGTAAATATACGTTTTTGTTTTTTATTACTATTATTGTATTTTTATTAGTAATAGTATTGTATAAGTTTGTAATTGTAAATAAGTTTCTATTTTGTTCATTGAACTACGAAATTAAGTATTATATGTAAGTGAAGTAAATATTTGATTAACATACTGAAAATCTTAAATACCTAATAGGTAAGGTATTAACCACCGAACAAAGCGCTAGCGCATGACAAATAGATTCGCGCAATTGCTAATATGCACATTCAATTCATTCATATCAATTCATTGTGTATTAATAAATATATCTAGCTACAGTAATGTGGCAAACATAATGTGAAAAGTTAAATAATGTTTAAATTCAGTTTTAGTTCTGTACATTGTATGAAAATTTTAACTGTCTACCTACTACGGATCGTGAGATACAGCCCGATGGCAGACAGACAGACGGACGGGCCGACAAGGTCCCGCTAGATACCCTTTGGGAACGTAACTCTAAAAATGACGGGGTCATTAATTTTACTGCATTTCTGTACGTGGTCGAGATCAAATGTCGTTCTTAATCATTTTCGGGTCAACAAATTTTTTCAATCGCACTGAAATCTAATCTAGTAATAATACAAAATAGTACGTACCGTGACGAAATTAATTTCAAAACGTAACAGCAAGCAATAAGAAAGTCAGTTCCCGATGACAAGTCGCAACCTTGCGCTGTGAGGTGAGATTTCACCGAATGTCGCAAGGAAGTTTTTACTACGGAACGTGGTGGTTTTACGTAAATTCCTCGGAGACGCGCAGGCGCACGTATTAAGGACATGTGCGAGTACCGTAACGTTTCATCAACGATCTTAGATCTTCGCCTCCGTGGCTTGGACTCAGAATCCGAATATCCCGGGTTCGATTCCCAGTGCGATACCTAATGAAACGTAGCACAGAGAGCGCCTGATCAGCTTACCTTACCATCCAATTAATTGCCTTATAGTCACTTACCATCAGATGAAATGAAAGCTAACTTCAAATCATACATAAATAAATAAAGTACTCACGTAAAATTCTCACGAGTCCTGTCTAGTTTTTTTGCGAAAACGCGGAATGAATCTCGTGTATTAATAAAACAGCCACACTTCCCTTTTCGTTTGTTTGTAACCTCGGTATTTTTTATCGGAGTATTGGTCGAAAAAATATCACTTTAGTTGTTTATTCGATCAATATTCAGTGTGTTAATTTTAAAGATATTTCGATATTTTGTAATAACTCTCTGACCGCGAGTGACCTAGCCACGAGGTGTACGTTTTAAATAAATAAACGACAAAACAATTGTAGTCTGATCAAGTAATGTTTTGTTTTGTTACAAAATTAGAAAGTCCAATGTTATTATTGTTGTTGCTATAGAACCCCGCCGACCCTTCCCGCAATTTATTGTTTTGACTTATTTTGCTATTTAATTTTAGTAAACTGGTCCTGATATTTCAATAAACGCCATACAATATTGGTGTCGTAAAACTCAGCCAGGTGACTGTTTTCATGGGATAATGCGATTTTTCGCGAAACCACTCGTAGTTTCGTAAAATCACTATATGCGGGCCTTCGCCGACATATACAATGCAAATTGCGTAAGTTTACTAGTTTTGTGTACGTGCTCTAAATTTCACGACGATATGTTGAACGATCACAAAGCAGCACTAAAGAAGACACGTTTCACTAGTAAATAGAAGTACTCACAGCAATGCCAGCACAAAACGTACATGGTACAGTCAGACGCTATTTAGGTTAACTCCATTTAAAAACAACTAAACCAAATGATATCTTTTGAGAGATTATTTTACAAAACTTTCATAGAAAGTACCGAAACCGACTAGCCTAGTTTGGGCACATTAAAAATTCAGGCAGATCTGAAACCGTTACAGTCTGTTTGGTATTTTCTTCTCACTTGCTTTGATGGACTAATAGGGGTTATAATTAACAACGGCCTTGACGACCTTATTGCTAAAATAATCAATCATCATCAGCTATTTGTCCACTGCTGGACATGAACCTCAATTATGAATCGCTATTATGGAAATTATATGAGGTCATTTGCCCTATTCACTAAGCTTGGCAGGCAGATTAGTGATAACCGATAAATGATTTTATTCTTCCCATTATCAAGCCAATATACGTCCCCACTGCAGGGGCTCAGTCCTACTCTCCTACAGAGAGTGTATGGGACATAGTCCACCACGCGGACCAGTGCGGATTGGTAGACTTCACACACGCCTTTTGAATTTCTTTCTTCTTCTCAGAAGTGCGCAGGTTTCCTCACGATGTTTTCCTTCACCGGAAAGCCAATGGTAATGATTTTATCATTCGTACATAAATTCCAAATAACAAATTTGAACTCATTGGTACGAGCCAGGATCGAACCCAGACCTCGATTTTTCAAGGCTCTACCCAACTGAGCTACCATGGCTTCCGTATTACTTGATTTTACGGATTATCCTATTACAAAGTCAATCACAAAATCAATCTAATAAACAGATTGTCACGTATAAAAATATATTGCTCGTACATTCGTCAAAATAATAATAAAAACAGCAAATGTTGAGCCCGTCTGTATGCACCAAGATGGTCTCAGTCTGTTTCACACTAATTGTCTTCTCGCTCGCTCGTTAGCATCAGATACTGCCGGCAGTATAATACGAAAATAGACACTTAGCGAATCTATCCATCATTATCAGCCGGGAAACGTCCACTGCTGGACATAAGCCTCCCTCATGGTACGCCATATTGACCGTTATCAAGCCACTTGCATCCAGGGACTCCCCGCGACCTTAACCAGGTCGTCAATCCACCTAGTAGGGGGAGAGCCCGGTAGACGTTTCCCCGTACGTGGTAGCCACTTGAGAATTTTTACTCCCCATCGGTTATTTGTTATGTGGCCTGCCCATTTCAGCTCACTGACTCGTCGAGCCATGTCGAGGTATGTTTTAGCTTTCATTAATATTATTTGTTGTCGATAGCGGCCATAATAATACACACTTTTTGATAATTTCATGTATCTACTTATGACGGTTCAAAAGATACGTGACACACGGACGGACGGACAACAAAGCCTTAGCAATAGGGTTGGCAGATGTTGTAAGAGCACTGCTGGCTAAACTAAGGTGTTACACAAGCTTAGTTAACTTGACTTGTCATTATAGAGAGCCAACTTTCACACATAAGTGACAAAACTTCATGCTACTTCTCTGACAAGTACCAATTACGTTATGTCCACTCATTCCAGAAGTAATATTGTACCCACACGACCGACATTATGAAATAATTCGGGTTTGTTTACTACTTACACACTCACCTTTAACACCCCTTCCCCCAAATACACACATCCACACACCCTATTACACACGCACACATAATCACACGTCCACATACAATAGAATTTTCTAGTTTCTAGTATCGCGAACATCCGATGATTAACGGAAATCTATGATATCACTCTGGTGTCTGTTTGACCGTCCGTCTGTCACACCTGATTATCTCAGAAACTAGAACGCTATCTTGAAATTTGGAATAGTTATGGTATGTGGGATATATAAATAATATACACAATATTTTTATTTAAACAAATTGGCCAAGGGCGAGTCGGACTCGCGCAAGAAAGGTTCCGTGCAGAATATGGATATTTAACATACGTAAAATCACAAAACCAATCTAAAGAATGTGCCTTGATTTTCGTTATCGATTTATTTTTACAGTAGCAGTAGTAGACGAGCACGACACTAGATGGCGCTAGTTGTATATTACATCGCACGTCTTAAGCATTTATTTTATTCTTGTTTTCAGTATTTGTTGTTATAGCAGCAACAGATATACATCATCTGTGAAAATTTCAACCCTCTAACTATCATGGTTCATAAGATACAACCTGGTGACAGATGGACGGACAGCGAGGTCACAGTAATAGGGTCCCGTTTTTACCCTTTGCGTACGGAACCCTAAAGAGGGTAAAATAGAAATATCAAAGTGGATTCGCTTTCGATCCGCGCGACAGAAGTTCATTTGCACATTCTGAAACAGATTTTTATTGTTTTCTTTGCTGTCTAGTTTTGAATTATCATGAAAAATATGTGTAAAATCATCCCATACCCCTCTATCTCCGAAGTTTCCAAAGAGAAAAATAAATTTGTGTAAATATTCTGTTTTTGTGTTGACATTGTCTTTGACAACATTTTTAGCCTGAATAACACGGCGACCACACCTAAAGAAATGGAAAGTAAAAAATCCAAACTCAAGCAAATGTTTTATCTTAAAGTTTTATTGTTTTGAGCAGTCGAATCAGAACGCAACTAACTGCTCGCCGGCGGGTGTCCGTAGAAAGTGAACTAAGTCTTTTAATTGCTGCTCTCCTCATTAATATTTATTAAAGTGTCGAATTTAAGGTTCAAAATGTTACAGAAACGGCTGTTTAGACATGGGTCTTATGGATAGTTGGCTACGGCGCACGGAGAAGCAATGGTCGCCATTAAGACAATACTGTTTTATAAATTAAGATTATATAAGGCTTCTGGTAAGCGCGCTTTCTGTCATTTACCATTACAAAGCATAAAGTCTAGCGCAAACCTAAAATATATAAAATAAATTAAATTACTTTTCCTTTATTATATTATATATATAACAATTATTGTTATAATATGAAATATGTATTAGCATGTTAGCCTAAGCAAATATTTCCTTAAATATAAATTTATTTTTGTTATGGAAGAGTGGGACCCTCTGTTACAGGTATTTTTATACTTACAAGAGGGTCTCAACCTTGTGTCTGTAAACAACTTTGTTCAATGCAATAAACAATTTTGATTTTTTGATTGATTGAAACCTACTGTAAACTTTAAAAAACATTTCACCGCTTTTCAAATCGAAGGTCACTCGTTCCAGGAGAGTATTTCACCAAAATTTTCGCGACAAGATTCACGTTCATACAGAATACAGAATTGTATAGTACGAGAAACCCAAGTGAGATGTGAATTTTACAGAATACCACTGCAGATTTTGCCCGGTTTTTTAAAACACATTCAATTTATTTGCGTGTTTATGCAATAGGTACTCATTTTCAATTGATTTTATTATCAAGTTTTCACTCTGTTATTCTGTCTTTTCTCTTGACACCGTGTGTGTGTTTGAGGTATAAGAAATGTCTGTAAGAAAACTCTGCAATAGAGCCCTGAAAAGTCAGGGAAAATAGGTTCGCACGGTTAGTCGGAATGGCCTAACTGCTCAAAAATTCTTGGCATAATTTTATCTAGTTTTTTTATTTCAATACAGTGTGTCGGTTATGTTGGAAAAAGGTCGATTTCAATCCGGCATTTCGTACATTATTGAAAAGTACCAGAACCAGAAATGAACGTTATTTAAAAACCCATACGTAACATTTTGAATTTTATTATTACTGTAACACTGTTGGAACGAAGCGTCGGTGGCGCAGTGGATAAGGCGCGGACTCTCAATCTGAGGGTTCAGGGCTCGAATCCAGCCGTGTATCTATGAGTGGTTTTTCAATTCAAGTACATTATCCGATTGCTTAACGGTGAAGAAAAACATCGTAAGGAAACCTGCATGTCTTGAACAGGCATGTGAAGTCCGCCAATCCGCACTGGTCCCGCGTGGTGGACTATGTCCCATACACTCTCTGTAGGAGAGTAGGCCTGAGCCCCGGCAGTGGGGACGTATATAGTCTGTTGATGATGTAACACTGTTGTTAGTCTATATAAAGTCATACAAAACACTTTATTATTATAAAATTTAATTATAGAATACAGCCAATGCTTTTGACCACATGATATTGTTGTATGTTTTAAAATAAGAAACTTTTAACGACTTCTTTACGTAATGTAGTAAAGCCAATGTCCACGTTAGTACCGGGGCGGTATAAAACACCCAAAGATAAAATTTTATTATCTACAGCTCTCATTCAGAGCCTTGTTAAGTCAAACTGTTTCTTTAACTTTCAGTCACAAGGAGCCACTTTATAATTGTACTTTCACTTTGGTCTCGCTGTAAATTTTGCAACTGAAGATCAAGATATTATAGATATAAAGATAAGACCTGGACAATTGATATTAACGTCGTCCCTCTCCTAATGCTTCCGTACTAAATTTCTGTTGCCATAATCTTTTAAAATAGAATAGCTGGCTTTGATAAGTAATTTCCTAAAAGTAGGAGGTGAAATTATAGTGTCGCGAAATAAATATTAACAACTTTATTGTTAGCTACAATAGCTACTACGCAGCTAATTGTCCATAGATGGCGCTTCGAACAATAATCGAAAAATAGTGTTAAAAATGAAAATTGTGATTCACTGTGAAGTTGTATGTTGATGATACTCATTTCGCGACATCACAGTCCGATGTCCTATTTTTAGATAGTTACTGCACAAAGCCAGCCAGCTATTCTATTTTAAAAGATTATAGCAACAGAAATTTAGTATGAAACTTTGATGGAGTCCGTTAACATAACACTCTAACTATGACGTCATATCGCATGATGGGTGGAAGTGATATATATCATATTTAAACGTCATCTTTATACAATTTGACGTAAGGATGTAACAATATCTCACTCTCGTCACAGAGAACTACAATACCTCTCGCAAATACATCTAGACTAAAGAATGACGCTCAGCTCTGCTATAGATGCGATCTAATTTGGCATAAACGTGCGCACGTAAGACTATCCTGCTTTCGCACGCGTAATCCGCCGAATGAAAAAACAAGACTGCAACAGTTTTATCAGTACCTCGATTTACACTTGGTTGGGTCCCGTCGGGTTGGGTTGGACCGTTGGGAGGGTTCCACTATTTTACTATTAGAAATTCTCAATTTCATTTACAATCAGGCGAGATTGTGGTTAAATGAAATATTCAATATTTTAGAAATATGTCAAATTCCGCTGGCGATTAATTCAGTGTGTCATTACTTGTTTGAGACACCATATTGGAAACGACGGGTTTGTTTACATATATAAGTGTGTGTAGAAAATTGTGGCTAAATTTGTTAATTTTTATATAGTTATATACCGATAACAATATTTCATTTAATCTAGGCTTGGTAAATAAAATGGAGCATCGATAAGAATCACACAACTGTGTCAGGATTTGTGGCCGCTGCACTGTCAAAGTAGTTCCTGAAAGTTTGGCGTCGACGTTAGTTATCAAAAATAATGAAAAAACATGACTTACCTAGCCGTCCCCTGAGCTCAGAAGGTTTCAGCGCTGGTTCTTCGAGCACGACTGGGGGAGGGGGTGCCGGTGGTGCGGGCGGTGGTGGTGGCGGCGGAGGCGCCTCGTCTCCCGAGCTGCCCCCAGAAGACACTCCGGACGAAGCTGATGCTGCTACCACGACCGGGTCTTCGGAGACGGAAGCCCGCCGGCTGCCGGCCGCTGATGAGAGACGACTGGCCTGCGGAGCATTCTCACAGTTGTAATTTTTATACTCAATGCACTCTTACAATGTCACCAAGAAATAAATTAACAGTAAAAATCATGTACAAAAGCTTTTATTTAAGTGCGTAAAAAATAACTAACTAGCGGTCCGCCATATTAGATTTAGAGTGAAGTAATAATTTTTTTCGTACTTCTCAGCAAACCCTTTCATTTGATACCCATATCATTGAAGTGCAAAAAAAATTTTGTCCTGCGTCTTGGGCCGTCCGCCATATTGGATTTAGAATGACGTTACATAGCCGCCAATAACACTGTTGTGTTCCGGTATGAAAGCTAGCAGAGCCAACGTCTCATTTGCTTGAGGCTTCCGGATGCGCACACTTACCAGCCAAAAGCCTTACCGTCACTTACCAACAGGTGAGATTGCAGATTTCGGTAACATACAAAATGCCCTACCAACAATCATGCCGAGCACTCACTTGGAATCGAACCCGGTGCCTCCAGATTGTTATTAAAACAATTAGACCACGGAGGCGATTTAAAAAAGTGGTTCAGGACAAATCAGAAAAGTTTCAACTTCGGATCAACTTGTGTTATAAAACAGTCAGCTGTGAACGAATGAATGGAACGCATTTGTATACTTACAAAGTTCTGAGCTTTGTGCGTCAGGGCTGCCAACTTTGTGGCAATAGTTGACTTGGTGTGATGTTCTTGAGCTGGAGTCACTTCCTCATACGCTTTGTTTGAGCTGTTGACAATGCGCAAGGTTTATCATACCAATCATCAAAAACTAACTCAGCAATATGACCTTTATACAGCTGGACTGTAAAGCAACTGCAACCCAACTGCATTCTTGAAAGTATATAAAGAGTAGAAGTCATACTAAGCCACTTTAGCGACAGGAATATTTTCGACATTGTCTTGTACAGTGCTGAAGCCCAGATTATAGAATAAAGAAAAATATGATAATTTCAACATCAATGATCAATATAATTTAAGAAAATTATTGAAAGACAATGGTACAGCTACCTTATTCGGTGAAATAATAATGCTACGTGGAAACCATAACATTTGAAGAATCACCAAAAAAGAAGCACCATCATGTGTCACAACACACTCTCTGTTGGAGAGTAGGCCTGAGCCCCTGCAGTGGGGACGTATATAGTCTGTTGATGTGTATAGACGATGAAAGGAAATCGGCAGTTTATTTATATACTATAGTCTAGAAAGCAGAAGTCGAAGAAGATTTCTGGTGCAGCCAAATAAATATTTGATCAGTTCATACTGATAGTCTAGCCTATAACAGGACAGATAAGTAGCTTCTTTATCTGCAATAGCCTAAAAATGAGATCAGAAAAGTGTAGAAAGAAAAATGAAAGGATTTCCTCCATTGACCAACCAAGAAAGAAAACAAACAGCAGATTTATATAATTACAGCAGGTAATAGGAAAAACAACAGTGTATTCATCTATGATATCTTAGAAAAAAGAACAGCGGTTTATCTACAATAGCCTAGAAAATGTCAAGTCTCGATGGCTAGCCTAGAAAGGAAAAGAAAAGCGGTCAGTAGGTACTAGAAAAAACTAAAGTATATTTATCTAAGATCAGTATTAGCCATAAAATGAAAAGAACCAGTCTCGATGGCTAGCCTAGATATGGATAGAGCAGCAGCTTATTAATCTAAGATAGTTCAGCAATGGGTAGTTCAGCATTTTATCTAGGCGATGGTCTGTCGACTTACTTGTCTACAAGTTCTTTGGCGGTGAAATCAACAACTAAGGCTGCACTACCAGGTCGGCTGTGACTACCCGAGTCTCGGGAACTACTCCTGTTCACAAATATCCGAGATCAAATGAGATAAACCTTAAAATTTCGTTGACAGATATTCGGGAATCGAGTGTACAATTTTATTGTAAAGTGTACTTTCATCCGGTTTCTCGGACGAATTTAATAAAATATCCAAGAATCAGCTGAAAAAATTATCTGAAGGAATAACAATTGTATTTGACAAGTTTCCTCCTAGCAGGCTCCATGATCCATACACAGTCAGATCATATTTAAAATTTAAAGCAATATAAGAAAACTTAATTTCTTTTTGAGACGATCTAAAAACGGTGAACAAAGTTTGTCAAATTTTCGGTAGAAGGGAACCACTTTACGACACTTTTTTACGGTCATTTTTAGATCTGATAATTTATATAAATTCAAATGAAGATAGTTAGTGCTTGTATTTTTTCATCACAATTGTTTTCTTGTGGCTTTTCCCATTAGCAAATGAAATGTTTAGGTCTTAGTGGCACCGGTTTTCAGCTTGCTCAGAACTGGGTGTCTGTCATTAGAAGTGTATCCAGAAATAGTGAAAATTTTATCGGTGATCAGAATGACGTTGATATACCTGTATCTCAATCAGTCTTTTAGTAACAGGAACCCATACCTTCGCCTCTGCCGCTCCTCCCTGGGGATGTATATATCCTCGTAGTGGTGGTCCCGACGTGTTGCCTCTGCGCCGCTGTCGCTATCAGAATGCTCCTGCGCAGCCTCCGACGAGCCATGGACTTCAGCTTTCACTGTGCAATTGAACGGGGACTTTTATGCACCATGGGAAGGGAATTAGCTAACAATAAAATTGTATGGACCAAATTTTCTAAGACATATGGCCTAGACCGTACATTACCTCTCAAGAAAACCATGTAAGACATGGTGGCTCAGTTGGATACTGCGTCAATTCTTGAACAGTTGAGGTCTGAGTTCGATCCTGGTCATACCAATGAGTTCCAATTTGTTATTACGAATAAAAAATCATTACCATTGACTTTTCGGTGAAGGAAAACATGAGGAAACCTGAACACTCCTGAGAAGTAATTCAAAGGTGTGTGTGAAGTCTACCAATCCGCACTGGGCCCGCATGTTGGACTATGGCCCATACACTCTCTGTAGGAGAGTACGCCTGAGACTCTGCAGTGGGGACATATATAGTCTGTTGATGATGATGAATTCCATCGTATGTATCCTTAGATAATGAGGGTTACCTGTCATGGTTGGAGCCTCCTGCCCCTCTGCCGGCACTCGAGGCCCTGGCGAGCGCGTGTGGAAGAGATCCCTCACGCGCTGGTAGAGTGCGGCTGGTGCGCCTGGTCCGGGTGCCGGGCTGTTGTGCAGGAACCAGCCTCCAGCCGTGCCTGAGTCAGCATCAGACGCTGAACATGCTGGAATACAAGTCACTGGTCAGCTTTACTGCACGAGTTTTTTAACGTATGATGGTAAGTTGATGGTAAGTGACAATAAATCCGTTGGGTGGTAACCTTGTGTCTGAAGACATGAGGCGCTGACTCTGCTACCTTTCATTCCGGTACAAAACAGTGCTATTGGCACTGATATTTGGCGGCATACTTAGGTAACACGGTGGTAGCTAGATAGGCGTATATAGAAAATGACCTACCACCAACCAAACCGAGTACCGATAACCCCCACTTGGAATTTTATTTATTAGTTTAAAAAAATTCTATTTAGTATTTATATAATTACGAACATATTAAAAAATTTGAGCAAATGTTACGAGCCTTTGGTCATAGGACAAAGACAAAATGAGAAGCAGATAACAATTGATTTGAATTTGACCTTCATTTCATGGGCTCACCCAGAAGCCTCCAGTTACAAGGCACTATCAGTGCTATTAGGACTGCTGAGTGGCGGCATTAGATAACATGTTGATAGCTAGTCAGACGGATCTATATGTGTCCAAGTTTTTCACAGATCCAAGGGACCGCAGACCTTATTAAACTATTTGATATTTACTTCAACTTGATGCGTCCACACGTTCCACAGAAAAATGATCTTGACTGACAGAAAACAAAATAATTCTACAAGGGTTCCTTTTTGAGGTATGGTACCGTCATTGGTGTTTAAGAAACTGGAAGCTTAAATACCATATTTCCAACAAGCGATTGAAGAAATAAATTTAAAACCAGCCAAGTTCGAGGCGGACTCCCGGACGAAGGGTTCCGTATCTATAAAAATGGCAAAAAAAATACGTTTGTTGTATGGGATTCCCTTCAAATATTTTTTTCTATTTTTTAGTATTTGTTGTTATAGCGGCAACAGAAACATCATCTGTGAAAATTTCAGCTATCATCACGGTTCATGAGATACAGACCGGTGGCAGACGGACACTGGACAGACGTTTGCGTTACAGCATGTATAAACGATTATGTCATTGAATTTGAGGAAGTTAAGCCACAGTGGTAATCGGTCGGTAATCGGCTCGAATCATCACCCCAGGTAATCGCTATTACTTTCCAATCCAACCAACGTGCAGCGCATAATTATAAGAGGTCCAACACAATAGCATCTGATGAGTGTGGCTCGAAAAGGGTGTGTCAAGTCACTTATCTAACCTGATGTTAAGATGAAATCAGGACAAGGAAGGTGTGGAAAAGTGGTTGGAGGTAGAAAACTGGACAGTAGTTTCAAGAGGAAACCCTTGTCAGGTTTACAGTTGCTATATTATTTGACTATGGCAAACCAGATTGTCGGCACTCCTCCATAAATTGTAGAAAAATTATAAAGTAGTATTTGAATTTTAGTTTTTAGGGTTCCGTAGTCAAACAAGGAACCCTTTTAGTTTCGCTCTGTCCGTCTGTCCGTCCGCGGCTTAGCTCAGAGACTCTTACTACTAGAAAGCTGTAATTTGGTTTGGATATACATATTTATCACCACGGCAAAGTGGTAGAATAAAATCTTTAAAAATTTTTTTTTAAGGGTTGTTCCCATACACATAACAAAAAAATATGTTTCGTGTCTACCCCAGCGTGTGGGGTATCATTCAGTAGGTCTTTCAAAAATATTGAGGGTCTGGTAACATCACTTTTTGATTGAGGGATCCGTTTGCGAAATATTCAGCTTTAAAGTGATAATTTTTGTCTGAGTAGGGTGTACCATCAGGTGAAGTGCACAATCCATCATGCATTTAAAAGTGATAATTTTTGATAGCTTTCTTAAATTTTCTTTTTGTCATCACAAATAATTTTACGACTATTGATAGCAGCGCACATAGTCAATTTTATACGATATCAAACATAAAAATAAAAACCATAACACACCATCACTATCAAAGTCACTGTCAGACCAGCTCTGATATGTAATTACACTGCTAGCCACGCTCATCTTTAAAGCAAAGAGAGCGGAATAACGTCCGTTCAGCGCGGAGGTTGGGAAGCGACTGAATGGTGCGAATGAAAATACTGCGGGTATTAGGTAAAACTGCGCCCGCGCTTCCTGAATTGCTTCCGTCGTAGCGGTTGGATAGCTGCCCCATTAGATACGCCGGTTCACGCCTGCGGTAATCGGGTAATGCGAAGCATATTGTGTGGATGGTCATACTGGTTAATTAAATTATGAGAGTACATAAGGAAAATGGACATGCAAAATTGCGAAAGATATATCTTACATCCCAAAGGCATAGAATCGGTGAGTCTGTTGCTCTACTCTTATTTGGATTTGCAATGAGATGTTTTAAAAAAAGACAAAATGGTTCTTCATTTAACGTCGGTCGTAGCAACAATATTTTTTAGCTTTAGTGAAATATAAGTCTTTGAATGTTTGAAAAATTTGTCAAGAAAATGAACTAATTTTTACGATTCCGTAGCCAAATGGCAAAAAAAACGGAACCCTTATGGATTCGTCATGTCTGTCTGTCTGTATAGGTCTTCAAAAATGATATTGAGGTTTCTTATACCATTTTTTTCTAAACTGAATAGTTTGCGCGAGAGACACTTCCTCTGTGGTAAAATATCGATTACTTAAAATACCTGAACTCTCCTCCCCTGACGAGCTATGATGCGTGACGCTGGCTGAGGTGCCTCTCTGCATGGGATTCACGTACAGTCCGTCGGCAGGCCCAGTCCTGGCAGAGCTGATGGACCCGATAGTGGAAGGCAGGGATCCTCGGCGCTCCTGGGTGGAATTCCGGCGCTCCCGCTCTGGTGCGTGAAGGTAGAATGGGGAGCGAGTGCCGTTGGCATTGACACAGTTAGGCAGAGCGCACTGCAAGTAGAGAAATAGAGTAGCGTTTAGAAAAGGTGCGAAAGAGACTAAAAGAAATTGTATATCTTGAACTAGTAGAAATTGTATATCTAGTGAACCGCAAGCTAAGAACATGAATTCTGGATTTAAACTCTCCATTCGAAATGTATTTGTAGAAAGATTTTATGAATGTCAAAGATGCATATTGTCGGCATTTTTTCATAGTTGAAAGAAGACAAAAATTTAAGAATATAAAAAATAGCAATAGTTTGAGTATTGTGATGCCAAAAGGGACCCAACTCAGCATGTGCTACCGCGACTTAGTGTCGCACTAGCAAAGATTTTCAGCAGAGCCCGATATAAAATTTCGCCAGAAAATGACCAAATGAGAGTTTAAGATGTAATATTACTGATAAGTTTAAATAGATAAATAATAATGTAGAAATACTTCCATTTTTAAAAATTATTCGCTTTTGCTCGGACTATACTCATCACATTCTTGATTATTATTTTAGAAATCGATTCCTTTTTACAGCTTCTACTGACTTTCAAGTTTCACGAGTTCATCATAATAACTGTTTGTAACTCACCCGTGCCTCTCCCGCTGTGCACGCGCATGCGTGGACCGCTTTGTAAGAAGACAGGTGTTTGTCTGTGCCTGCAGCTCCGGCAGCGACCAACACGTTCAAACACTGCAGACAAGACAGTATACATTTTAACTTATTCACCAACTAGCACTCAAAATAGATGCGCCCGATGCGAGCTTCTGGGCCCATCGACATCATCAGCTGGGAAACGTCTGAGCAACGGGAAAAAGCTGGACATATGCCTCCTCCGTGGTATGCCACACTGCGCCCTGTCATTGGCCTCTACAGGCTCTACCTAGTTTGAATGCTAGAATTGTTACCTACTGTAAGACATAGATATGTTTAAGTCCCAATAAACCTTTTTTATTATTATTTTATTTATTTATCGTCACTAATAAAAGCGGCCTTCAGTGTTGTGAGTCAAAAATGTATTTTCTGCACAGTCATTTCTAAACACATCCGAAAAAGATATCATCGGGGTAACCACATGAATCAACCGAATAAAAATCATTCATTACATTGAAGGTCATTGCCGTTAGACGCATGACCTCCAACTGTATCAAATTTAATTCGGCATATGTATGCGTTCAGTACTCCATTGTTGAGAGGTCATTCAGAAAGGGTTATGTATTTAGGTATCAATTCAGCTTAAGGAAACCATTATTAAAAGGGGAAAGAACCAAGTTGGTAGGTATTTATGTCAATCCCCCCGTAGAAACTGACCTAAGATAATCATTAGCCTGGTTACTAGATGAACTCAAGGAAATCCAATCTGGGGCAACAGTCTCTCACAATGCTGGTGTGGTTATTAAATTTATTGGGTTTACTAGCTAATTAGCAAAGATGTGTACGTTAAAATTAAGAACTTAGATTTGATTGTTATTGGACGGCAATTGGTAGAATAAAAAATAAAATAAAAAAGAATTAAGGCGATCCACCTCCATCAAATTTTCATTATCACGGAATTTTTGGTGGCCGTAATATTTAAAATATAGTAGCTGGATTTGTGTAGTAACTATCTAAAAATTGGATATCGGATTGTGATGTCGCGAAATGAGTATCATTTTCATACAAATTCACAGTGAATCACAATTTTCATTTTAAACACTTTTTTCGATTATTGTTCAAAGCGCCATCTATGAACCTTTAACTGCGTAACTGCTATTGTAGCTAACTATAAAGTTGTAAATTAAAGATATTTATTTCGCGACACTATAATTTCGTCTCCTATTTTTAGGTAATTACTTATCAAAGCCAGCTATTCTATTTTAAAAGATTCTGGCAACAGAAATTTATTATGGAAACATTTGGAGGAGGATAAAGTTAAATGGATTGATTTGTTCGTAACTGCGTTTCTCCAGTTAAGTACATGATTCTTGCACCTGTACCAAACAAATCTTTACGAATTAGAGCAGTAAACGAATCGATTAAACCGGATTTCAATCGAGCCAGCTCCAGCAGAGCAGTAGAGCAAGGCAGCCAATAAATCTGCTTTCATAATAACTGTAACATTCCACTTACATTTCCTCAGTGCTGCTAATTTAATCACACCATTACATGCCAGTTTAATGTAAAATACTTCAGCGTTCAAGGCAGCGCGTGCTGTCAGTAATGACGTCTATCAAAACGTGGCTTTATACTGTCGGCCGTATCGTTATCAACAGCATAAGTCCACTGTTGGACATGGGACTTCATTATCAGTCACGATCATTGCGCTTGGCAAGCGGATAAGTGATTGTAGAGAAGTAGTGATACACAAGTTGTTGTTCCTGCTTTCAACCGACTTCAAAAGAGTAGGTTCTCAATTTGACGGTGTTGTATGTAAGTTACGCGATAACTCCGCCAATTATGAATCGATTTTGATTATTCCTTTTTAGTTTGGTAGGTCCTTCCCCCTTCATACTTCAGAGGTGGTCCTGTAGTGTCAGAGTTGTTGAGCCGCCTTAGGCCTCTGACATGGCTCATGTAGCTACTACCTGTTGTAGATAGTAACCGGGACTTGACACACCCTAGAGTCAAAGTTTTTGAGCCGCCATAGTCCTCTGACATAGCTCATGTAGCTACTACCTGTTGTAGATAGTAACCGGGACCTCACACATCCTAGTGTCAGAGTTGTTGAGCCGCCATATGCCTTTGACATGGCTCATGTAGCTACTACCTGTTGTAGATAGTAACCGGGACTTGACACACCCTAGAGTCAAAGTTTTTGAGCCGCCATAGTCCTCTGACATAGCTCATGTAGCTACTACCTGTTGTAGATAGTAACCGGGACCTCACACATCCTAGTGTCAGAGTTGTTGAGCCGCCATATGCCTTTGACATGGCTCATGTAGCTACTACCTGTTGTAGATAGTAACCGGGACCTCACACATCCTAGTGTCAGAGTTGTTGAGCCGCCATATGCCTCTGACATGGCTCATGTAGCTACTACCTGTTGTAGATAGTAACCGGGACCTCACACATCCTAGTGTCAGAGTTGTTGAGCCGCCATATGCCTTTGACATGGCTCATGTAGCTACTACCTGTTGTAGATAGTAACCGGGACCTCACACATCCTATTGTCAGAGTTGTTGAGCCGCCATATGCCTCTGACATGGCTCATGTAGCTACTACCTGTTGTAGATAGTAACCGGGACCTCACACATCCTAGTGTCAGAGTTGTTGAGCCGCCATATGCCTTTGACATGGCTCATGTAGCTACTACCTGTTGTAGATAGTAACCGGGACCTCACACATCCTAGTGTCAGAGTTGTTGAGCCGCCATATGCCTTTGACATGGCTCATGTAGCTACTACCTGTTGTAGATAGTAACCGGGACCTCACACATCCTAGTGTCAGAGTTGTTGAGCCGCCATATGCCTTTGACATGGCTCATGTAGCTACTACCTGTTGTAGATAGTAACCGGGACTTGACACACCCTAGAGTCAAAGTTTTTGAGCCGCCATAGTCCTCTGACATAGCTCATGTAGCTACTACCTGTTGTAGATAGTAACCGGGACCTCACACATCCTAGTGTCAGAGTTGTTGAGCCGCCATATGCCTTTGACATGGCTCATGTAGCTACTACCTGTTGTAGATAGTAACCGGGACCTCACACATCCTAGTGTCAGAGTTGTTGAGCCGCCATATGCCTCTCGACATGGCTCATGTAGCTACTACCTGTTGTAGATAATAACCGGGACCTCACACATCCTAGTGTCAGAGTTGTTGAGCCGCCATATGCCTCTGACATGGCTCATGTAGCTACTACCTGTTGTAGATAATAACCGGGACCTCACACATCCTAGTGTCAGAGTTGTTGAGCCGCCATATGCCTTTGACATGGCTCATGTAGCTACTACCTGTTGTAGATAGTAACCGGGACTTGACACACCCTAGAGTCAAAGTTTTTGAGCCGACATAGTCCTCTGACATGGCTGATGTCGCTACTACCTGTCGTAGATAGTAACCAGTAACAGCGGGTTACGTGCCTTCCGAAGCACGGAATCATCTTACTTTTCAGACAATCAGGTGACGAACAGATCATCTATTGGGAGTTCTTAAGGTCTCGGATTGGATCTCTGTTCAGTAGTGGACTTGAAGAAGCCAAATAAAATTTTCTAACATAGCCTGTCTCATTGCTTTACTGTAAGTACTTTCTAAAGCCACGGCGATCAGAAGAAATGCTTAGAGATATAACATTATCCAAGTCTCGCTGGAAAGTACCAGTTTTCACCGGTCACAGTCCGACTGGCCCGGTTAGTGTTTGGAAGCGTAATGAACATCCATTACATACTCATTACATGTTGGTTTTAATTATGTTTGTGCACTGATATATACTACAGATGGTTCTTGGTTTGAATCAACTGAAAGTGTGTTATCGTATAGTTCCGATTTTAATTCGATACTTACAATTAAAAGATTTTTTTTAACAGACTTCAAAAAAGGAGGAGGTTATCAATTCGACGGGTATGTTTTTTTTATATGTTTGTTACCTCAGAACTTTTGACTGGGTGAACCGATTTGCATGATTCTTTTATTATTTAAAAGGTGGTGCTTTCCCTGTGGTCCCATTTCAATTTGGTCCGGCTCTGACAATGGCATCCATGAGAAAACGATATAAATCTTAAATTTGCCTTAGTAAAAGTAGACGTTTAGGGCAATTGAAATTAGTTTCCAGTTCTTTATGAACGAATTTATTAGTCCGATTTATTCCTATACTTGTGCTAAGACCTTGCTTCTTGTCAAAATTTAGGACTAGGTCACTAGGTTCTGATTGCACTTACAAGGGGAAAAGTAAATAATATATATATATAATTAGCGACATAAACGGCCGTATGTTTTTTTGCGTTGACTTTGTTAATTTCAATTTGACAGCTCCACGTGTTTGAGAAAAGGGGTCTTGACAGACACACGGATGGACAACCAAGTAATCCTATCAGGATTCATTTTTCCTTTTGAGGCATGGAACCATGAAGATAATTAACGCGTTCAAAAGTAACTAGAAAGCGACTTCAACTGCAACAAAGTGTAGAATTATGGGGGTAGATTTTTGTTTTTATGTTATTTTCTCAAAAAGCGCTGAATCAATTTCGATAAAGTTTATATGGAACCACCTCTGAAGCATGTTCTCGAAACAAAAAAAGAATCATCAAAATTGATTCGACATCGAAATATAAATACAAAAAACACAGCGAAATTGAGAACCTCGTCCTTTTTTGAAGTCGGTTGAAAAGTACTGTGACGTTGGAGGGCGGCCATGATCTTTTTACCTTACACGGAACCCTAAAAAAGTTTAGAAATCAGTGTACAAAGTCGAGGCTGTTCTTTTATAGTGAGTTCTCACCTCCAAATGGTGATTCTCGGCAGCATCATTGATGGGGCTCTTCCCGTGCCTGTCGAGATGTAGGCGCGCTCCGTGCCGCAGCAGCCAGCGCACCGTCGAGAGATGACCCCGGGAGGCTGCGAAGTGGAGGGGCGTAGCGCCGTCTCCGTCCCTCGCGTTCGGATCCACGCCCCGCTCCAAAATCTGAAATATACATGGGTAAGATGTTCAAATTCATAGGTATCTATCCCTTAATTGAAGAAAAAAAACTGGAAACCGAGTTCGATTGCCCTAAAAGTCGTCTTTTACTAAGGCAAAATTAAGATTTATATCGTTTTCTCATGGATCATTATCAGAACTGGACCAAATTGAAATGGGACTGCATGATGGGATGGGATGGGAAAGCACCACCTTTCAAATAAAAAAAGAATCATCCAAATCGGTTCACCCAGTCAAAAGCTCTGAGGTAACAAACATATAAAAAACGTAACCGTCGAATCGATAACCTCCGCCTTTTTGAAGTCGGTTAAAATACTGTTCGATCGTAACGTCAACGCAAACACCCTATTCGCATGAGAAATAGTAATAAAATCGGTCAACATATGTACACACAGAAATCTAAATAAATAGGCAGTAGAAGACGAATACCCGCGGTGAAGTGACGCCGCGCATATGACACGTACGCCACAAGCGTAGTATTGCTCGGAACATGGGTAATAAATATGTGTTTTGAATTGTGTTTTGTACAATATTCAATTGCGAAATCTCTTCCAAAACTTGTAATTAGGTATACTAATATTCATAAATATACACAAAATATAACACATAAATTTTTTCAAAGCTAAAAATTGACGTTGGATGACGAGCGGCGGCAACAGTTTCCTCAGAAATTTGCGTGAAATCCCTTTCCAGTGAATATGTATTTAGATTTCTATGATCATACAAATACTAATCAATATAGACGAAAGTCAGATGTGTATGTATGAAAGCAACTAACATAAAAACCACCAGTACATTTTTATGCGTTTAATGAAATTTCACCGCATCGACTTATATTATCAATGGACACGGCACGCAGTAAACTTGTGCCGATAAAAGTATGTTCAACATACGAATGTTCAAACGTCCTGGTTGAACTGAGACAATATTCTCAAACATATATGAAACTATTGTTATATTAATAACGATTCAATTATACATTGACGAATTGATAAATCTGTACTCATAATACACGATTTAATTGGATTAGTTAAAAATAGATATTGAGTCTAGATAATATTTATCGAGCGAGAGAGAGAAGTCCCTGCTTCAAGTCTGACAAAACTTGCTTTCCTCTATCAGTTAGTTGGTACTCCTCTACAGGTCGTATTTTACAACCAATCTGGATGAAACTTCGTATACAGGTCGTAAACTACTTGGAGTAGTATTTCCTACAAAAGACGCGAAAAGGGAGCTACTAAATATCCTCGCTTATTAGATCAAATTTGGCTAGATATTTTAGTGTTCCATACTTCAAAACGAAATAATAATAATAATAATAGAGTATGGCCATTACTTTTTTGCATTAAACTAAATCTAACAGTACATTTAATTAGTAAAACACATACTAAATGTATTAATAAGAACAAAGGTGAAAAAAGGAACCGTTATAGAGATTAAATTACTTCGTTGTCCCTCTTCGTTCGTCCGTCTGTCAGTCTGACAGTCAAGATCCCGATGTCAGAAATGCATGCATGAATCAAATTGAATTTGAAATTAAATCAATTTTTTGGAGCTGTGAAAATAAGACATCTACGAGTAAGTCAATTCAAGAAAAAGATACGGTTTCTTATGCCGCATATTTTTATGAGTTCCATTGCGAGTGCAAGGGAATCAAAATATATAGTAAACAAACTGTTATTATTATTATACTGTTATTAACGCAATCGCTTCAGTTTTTTTTAAATTCTCAACCAAGTAACGCGAGTCACCCACTTTCCGCGGCACATTTAAGAGTGATGAAATGGCGTATCTGTAACATTTTTATATCAACACGATAAAAACAATTACTTTCTACGTTACCGTAAACTGCGGTTATAGCAAACTACATATATATTATATTTGTAAGTTTCTAAGTGGTTTCTGAGTTAAGTTTGTCGCCTGGAAAGTTATATGTCTACTGCATCTTGTATGAAACGGTTGTAGGATTTTTAGGGCTCCGTACCTAAAGAGTAACCAACGGGATCTTAAAAAAATTAATTACAAAAATGTGACGTCACAGCAGAGTAATGTCATACACAAAATAAGATTTGCCAGCAGTCAATTGCAAAATTTTAAAATGATCTAATTTTAAAACCATTTAGAGATTTCGCTCCAAGGTACCTGAAAAAAATTGTTTCAGAATTGTCTCGATCACGATTTCGGAAGAATCGTTATATTATGGAAACTCGCAAATGACGTCACGCATGTGATAGTACAAATGTATCCAACGACAACCGACACACCTACCCCTACTATTCCAAACCCAGGCGATAGACTAGAGGAAACAAATTCATCCTAATTTACATGTATGGGTACCCTAATAATAACTTTTTCAATATTTTAGTTCAATACTTTTTTGAGCCACACGAGCTAAGGCATTTTCGTCGAAAAATATCGTTATGTTTTTATCAAAATCATGAATGAAAATTAATGATTTCAGAATATAAAAAAAAATAAGGGTCAATTTCTACCCAAAAACCAAATAACATCTGCACGTATTGATTTTGAAAGGTTGTACATTACCGTATTATAATTTTGTACCACTGTTACACTATTGTATAACATAAACTCTATTGAATTCTCACACAAAAATGCCTTCTTTTCACCGATCCAAGAATGTACAATTATTTTTTATTATTTTACAAGTATAAATTAGTTCGTCATCATTATTAATTTAGTCTTGGTCTCGCGTGATATCACTCGGAATCCGAGACAAAAGACGCGACACGAAAACTGTATCTCTTATAGGCAGATGCACAATCAGTATTTTAAGGTAAAACCAATTAAACGTTATAAAAACCTGTTTGAGTGCTACGATGCCACAGACACATATACATAACGACAAAAACAAAAGCTTAAAAATTATAACACGCCTCCTTTTCGTCGGGGTTTGAACAAAAACACGCTCATTTAGAATTAATAGCCTCCATGGCCTAGTGGCTACACGCCTGTACACTCAAAAATAAAAATATGGACCCACTTTGGTACCATGTCATATTACCTTTTGTACCCCTTTATTCCTATGCAGTGTGCAGAGAGAAATGTCAATTGAACAAAAATTGAGCACATATTCTTTTACTCGAGTGTACTTAAAACCCGGAGGTCCCGGGTTGGTTGGTAGAAGTTCATTTTCTATGGCGACCTAGCTAGCTATCATCGTGCTACCTAACAGACAAGCTTTCCAGGATACGGCCGTATCGTCAGCTACCATCAGGCAAGTTGAAGGCCAAATATAAACCCATCATGACATGCATGACATTTAGAATATTTTATATTAAGTTTTTGACATTATATTTAGAAATAACATAATTATTTTATAACTTGACTACTTACTTTTATAACTACATCGTCTTTGGGGGAACCTGTAATGGCGACTGTATTTGTGTAGATAAATAAATGAAAATAAATGAAAATGAAATAAATCATACATACTTTAAAAAACATCCTACTAGCGTGCCGTTTTTTCCTTCAACAAAAGTACATAGCCCTAAAATGCTTCAAGCATTAGTTAAGTTCGGACATTTCATGGTCTCCATTTGTAAATCTTACCGAGTCGAATAAGAGATCGATAGCGACGTTATGTAAAACTCGTGCGCATAGGAGAAAACATGAAATGATCTCGGATCAACGCCCTCACATTAATCACGGATCATGGGGAGGAAATAGAGGCACGCGGACGTCACATAACTTCATATCGAACAGAAAATAGTGTGATCTATTAATTCCTTTTTCCTTATCGATTGCGGAAATTACATAGGTGTAATGTAACATGATTTTCTTCAATGGATATTTTAGATTTATTGTACATAAGATTGGACACGGACACAGAATGTCCGAATAGCCAGGGATCTGTTTCATAAAGCGACAATTCGTAATAAACTGACATATGTAATGTCAGTGCCTGCTGATTGGTCGAAAAACAAAAATGGAGATTCTTGGGGCGAACTTGAAGAATGGTGGTTGATTGCAATTGTAGTAATTCGTTAATAATACTGTTATGTGTGTTTTTTGTGTTATAATGGTGTGATATAGTGCAAAAAGTGTCAAGGACGGTGTTATAGTATCAATTACGCAAAATTGCGAGGGTTATGACGCGATCGAAAGGGTTTACCGTGTCGAGTACATTCGGCATATGGATTCTTTCGAATTATGTTGAAACCAAGGCTGGCCTTTGAAATTCTCAGCAAGAATCCAAAACAAGCGATAAAATGTACACATTATACATTTAATTGAGAAAACTGCAGAAGAAAATGAGAAAGAAGAGATGTATTAGGAGTAGGCTGTATGGCTTTGTTCCATTGCCTTCCCATTCGGGATAATTAAACGAATACTACTACAAAAATGGATGACATGTGGCAGCTTAATCTTTGGTATCTTTGTTCTACTTACCATCCACTTGACGCAGTCTATACACCCCGTCTGTGCGGCTGCGTGTATGGGCAGCATGCCGTCGCGCGCGCGCGCGTCCAGCCTGCCCCCGGCCTCCAGCACGAGGTACTTGAGCACGGCCAGGTGGCCCTCCTGAGCGGCCAGGTACACCGGGGTCACGTCGTTGTCCATAGCAGTGTTGGCACTGGCAAAAAAAGAAAATTGTTAAAAGAGTTCCTATGCGTTTTGGTCGTCATCATCATGAGACGGGAAACGTCTACTGTTAGTCCTCTCTCCCTCCCACATGGCATGCAACAATGACCAGCCCCGAGCCGCTTGCATCCATCCATCCATGTTCAGAAGTCGTTTCTTGTTTTATGTTAAACAATTCACGTGTATTGTCTGACAAATGTGTTTATTGTAAACTGATTGTAAAGTACGATTCTACATTCAGCTTTTGTTTACAAAAGATAGATCAACGCTTGACCTCATACTCACCTGATGGTAAGTGACGATGAGGTCGACGATGTTACGTGTTGGTCTAGAAGGTGCCTATTTACTCTTTCTTTGAAGATTCCTATGTTGTAGTTTTCAGGGAACACGGAAACCGGTGGTGCATTACATATTTTTGCTGTACGCATGATAAATGTGGAAGCGAACCGCTTGTTGCGTGCTGTATGAATATCCCCCAGTGTACGGTGAAGGTCTGCCGTTCTTCTATTTGACCGTCTTTTTTATATCTTTAAAAAAAGCTCCTGCGCACACTCTCCAAAATGTATCCTATAAAAAACTATACAATAACTAAAGGCAGGCAACCTGACGCCTATGTTCGAGGCTTTGAAACTTCGCCTTAAGTAATGTATGGTTGCCAATCAGCCACATTGCACGACGCTCCACCGAGTCCAAAGCAGCTAGTTGATAGCGAGCTGAACCCATCCCAAAGATGGCAGAGGTACTCCATGCATGATCTTACTTGAGCGCAATATATACTCAAGAGCTGTGATGCCTGGAAATACCGCCTGACCTTCGATAGGATGCCTAGTTTGTTGGACACAGTTTTTGCGATGGACTCAATGCAGCTCCCGAAAGTGAGGTCAGATGAAATTTGAGACGGTTTGTTGTCGGTATCGATACATTTTGGAAAGATGAAGCCAAGTGAAATTGACTCCGCTTCGCTGAGAAGACACGCGTCTTTGGCGCGTTTAACTCACAGCTGAATAATGAACTTATGTAATGTTTATGAATATATCTCAAAATCGCAATGGAATTTTTAATCCCAATCAAACCATTAACCGCTCAAGACAAGACGAAAAGTCATTAACAACATGAAATAAGCAATTCGTGTGATGAATAACAGAAAGTATAATGCCATAGTAAAATAATTAAAACGGTCACAAACACCCATGAACACGGCTGATTACATAAAGTTATATAAGTGTGACGGTTTGTCAGATCTAATGTTAATTTTGTTTATTACTAAATGCACACAATGGCCGTGGCCCAGCCGTGGGAGTGCCTTGTTCACGATATGTAGGGCAAAGCTGTTGTGGACTACATCCATGTTTCGAGAAGTATCACATCTGATACCGAGCATTTTTGTAAATACAGTGTAAACTCTATATAACGACACTCAAGGGCCTGTGCATATTTTGCCGTTACAGAGAGTTGTCGTTAAATGGAGAGAAGAACAATCTGTATGTAATGTAGAAACTAACAACAGTACATACGTGCAAGCAATCACAATTTGTAAACAAAAGAACGAATTTCTTAGAATGTTCGGTGTGTATGACGCCGACAGTCGAGTTTATTACGGACCAGGATAACACAGCGACAAAAGAACGAACACAGCTGCACAGTTTCTACAAATTTTAGCAAATTAAAAAGTACTTTTTACTACATTGTATTTAATTGTTGTAGTTATTGAGAGTGGGTGTAATGCTATATAGAGTGTATCGTTGTATGGAAAACAAGCTAAACCAACCAAAGCCGAGTGATTTCGACGCTTTAGGGAGTTTGTCGTTAAATCGAGTGACGTTACATAGTTTACACTGTATTTTGAGCCAAATAGACTGTCAACACTAAAACTAACTCTGATTAAGACTTTTAAGATTACGAATGGACATTATGATACAGAATATTGATGATAAGTTTCTAGATGAACTAATAATGCTCGTACGCAAAATCACGTCGATCATTTGGTCAGTTGTAGCGTGAAAGAAGGACAAACCAACTGACAAACACACTATCCCATTTATTACATTAGCGTGACAATAAATTAGCAAATCATTAACATTAGCTCCATCATAAAATACTAAAGTAGCGTAGAATAATTAACGCGTTCAAAAAGAACTAAAAACCGACTTCAATTGCCTAAAAAATTTGGTTTTTGTTGATTCTCTCAAAGAGCGATCAATCAATTTCGATAAAATTTATATGGGACCAACTCTGAAGTTTTTGCTACCAAACAAAAAAAGAATTATCAAAATCGGTTCACTATTGGCGGAGTTATCGCGTAACACACATAAAAAAAACATACGCGTCGAATTGAGAACCTCCTCGTGTTTAGAAGTCGGTTGAAAACTGCAATTTGATAGAAAAATAATACGTGAATGAGTTGTTTAGTAGACATTACATTATTTTCTTTCCTCGTCAATAACTAATCGTTTTAGAATTAACAAACATTGCAAAACTTTTCAAATCAATTAAATTCATTCAATGGATACGAAATGTTCCGACCAATAGACTTTTCCAGTTGTATTTAAAAGTAACGTAATGTCTCTTTCATTAAGATTATCTTGAAACTTGAACTTGAAAGATGTCTTCAAACTAAAGACATTTCTCTAAAAAATTTAAAACCGTCCGTTTTACAGACAAAATTGTGCCTTAAAAGACTTGACCTATTTTGAAACTTATGCTTAAATTTGATCCTAAGAAATTGTGTCAGCCTATATGGCTTGATAATGAAGATTTTCCTGAAACTTGGCCACGATCTCGTTTGATGGTAAGTGATTAGAGGTATGTTGCCGAGGTTTCTAGGAGATGCCTGTTTTTACCCCCTGAATTTTTAAAGTTGGAAAATTTTATTTTTACGCTGAAGCACTTTCACAAGTTACAGGACATGCTTTTTATAAGCCTGAAAACGTCAACTATTGAATATAGCCTTCCCCTAAGATGGTATGGTCCACCCAAACGCCCATTGAAAATCTCATATTGTGCAGGTGCATTTCTTAACCCCACAAAGGCTTACTCATCATTATTCTATAGGCCTTCAACTAGACCAATTCAGCACAGTTTCCACACAACCCGAAATAATGGAGTGTCATCACATCTTTTTGGAGTTTTATGAAAGCTTTTTAACTAGATGAATGAAGGTTGCACCACAGTTTAGCGGGCAATTAAATTACCTAACAATGGTTGGATTAATCAGGCGAGCAGCAGGCAGAATGCGTCGGTGTGTTACAAGAGTCTGTGATCTGGGCAACAGGTTGGGTCCGAGGGCACATCACGTCATCGACAATCTGTTATGGTCCGATTTGATTGGTTCCGAATTGCGGCGTCTTTGTTTAGCGATGGGTGCTTTGGTTATGAAAACGTTGCTTCGTTCTTTTGAACGATCGAGTCTTGCGCATCGTTGCTAAGGGATGTACCAAGGAACAACTCAGTTTGCCAATGTTTTGTCATCCTATCCTACTAATATTATAAGTGTGAAAGTTTGGATGTTTGGATGTTTGTGACGCTTTCATGGAAAAACTACTGAATGGATTCGAATGAAACTTTACAATAATATAGCTTATACATCAGAATAACATATAGGCTATAATTTATAAAGACGTATTGTGTAAATTGTACAAAATCACACTTATAATATTAGTGGGATTACATGGGCAATTTGGGCATAACAAAAACGCGTTGCCTAGCAACCGACCATAGAATATGTAATTCGTATATACAAACATAACATACAAACTTTCGCGTTTATAATATTAGTGTGAATACTATTTGAATGTACAACGTCAGATATTGAAATTTCTTTTGTTTCTTTAAACTATAAGCCTACGTAACAGAATAAACACTATTTCTATTTTGTACCTTATGCTGGAAATGGAGATAGATGCCATCTATGCCTATCGAACAAGTAGAATACATCTTGAAGTACACGCGGACAAAGTCGCGGGCGGAAGCTAGTTATGTATAACTTGTAGTAGTAGCCATCGTAGCGTAGTTGGGTAGAGCGTCAGTCCTTGAAAAATCGAGATCTGGGTTCGAGCCTGGCTCGTACCAATGAATTCCAATTTGTTATTTATGTACGGCTTTTTGGTGAAGGAAAACATCGTGAGAAAACCATCACACTCCTGAGAAGAAACTCAAAGATGAAGTCTAGCAATCCGCACTGGGCCCGGGTGGTGGCATATGGCCTATGGGCCTCTTACTTTTGGAAGGGTGTTCTAAAAATACGGAACTGTGAGACACTATAGCTTTCGAACTACTCCAAAATAATTCTAAATAAAAGTTCAAATCAAAGCTAGCCGGAAAATCCGGATTCAGATCCAGATTAATAGACTTCACACACTTTTCCTCACGTGAAGGAAAACATAGTTGGCCCATAGGCCAAGTCTACCATGCAGGTCCAGTACGGATTGGTAGACTTTACACAAACCTTTTAATTTCTTTTCAGGAGTGTGCAGGTTTCTTCACGATGTTTTCCTTCACCGAAAAGCCAATGGTAATCATTTTTATCATTCATAGACCTCGATTGTTCAAGGACTGACGCTCTACCCAACTAAGGTACCATGCCATAATTTAAATTGCTAAAACAGAGACAGCCTCTCAATAACACCATTCAACTCGATCTAACATCGATATATACAAACTATAGCTATGCATATCGATACAATTGCAAGATTTCACTTTTTTCTCTCGGCTCGTTTTCGCGACCGTCTGCGCTGCGCCCGCGCCGGCTGGGGTCATCAGGTGCCACATTGTGTAATACTTTGACTATTATTATCGTTATGCCATTGGTTTTTTTTATATTGTATGTAATTATGAATGTATTTATGGTTCTACCATTAAAATCATCATCAACAGCCTATATATGTCCCCACTTCCGGGGCTCAGATCTACTCTCATACAGAGAGTGTATTACACTTTTTTCCACACATTACACCATTAAAATACTAGTAAGTTACTAATTAATATTAGTAATTAACTAATCAATAGATGAACAAGGCCAGGTACAATGTACATAACGATTATATGTCATATTATATAAATTAAGGTAAGTGAAGGTAGTGCCGTAGGATGAAAGCGTGCTCAGATCCGACTATGTGTAGGTACTTAATTGTAATTAACATCAATTTTATCTGTTTCAAGAATCATTATGTATTTATGCATATATTCTCCTAATTTCACAACATTTCCGTGTCACTATGATTTTTCTTGGAAAAGTAAAGCGGAAATAGAATGCACGGATATTTGTTTAAAAAATTATAATATGAGTTCTTTTTAATTACTACGAAATTAAAAAAGAGTCACTGCAAAAACTACAAATGATTGAGGTTGTTATAAAATATTGAAAAATACATTGCACTTAGATTTTAATATGGACGATCATGCAATCAAAACGTTGACTCCATGAAGCTTTCTACTTATATTAATCTAAGTGAAATATTAAGTTTAATAACGCGTATATATATCTCCATATATAGGCAAAAAGTTGTTTCATCTCTTGTTGTCTTCTAATATAAAATAATTCATAATAATTTACCGCTCCCGTCCAGCGTAAGTTCCAGCTTTCATCTTGATATATCTCTTGCTCTTCTTATTCTTTTTACCAAAAAGTTTGCTTGCCACCCTACTGTACGGTGGATGGACATTATTTTGCGTCATTGTTTTAATTTAATTCGAAGAAGAAAAAAAACACTAAAATCGGTATTTATTTCTTAAAAAGTTTCAATTCATCACTGCTAAGTATATATATGCAATTAAATACACGCAAATTAAAAATAAGTTCGTCATCTAAGTTGATTTCTAATGTCACAGACACTCATTTCTTCACTGTATAATTCAAAACACTGGCTGTAAACAAAAAGAGTAAACATAACTCATTTGTAAACTCTGTGGTCTCGAAAGAGGTTTCGTATTTTAAAATCGTATGTCAAAATTAAAAATCGAACTCTCGAGATGCCTGCACGCGCCGCTGGCCGATGCCTCACTGCAGAGCTTAAGGCTGTATCATTTCCACGTGAAAATGGCCAAGCGAAAGTGCAGCTCTTGTTTCTTAGCTACGTTTTCCCATAAATACGAGTTGCCAATGACAGGTTATTGTCTGTGCTGTTTTATAAGTTTATTGATCTTTTTGGTTTTCTAATTGGAATGTACCATTTTACACCTGCTGCTATTTGCATACTAAAGAATAGCTTCAATATTTTAAGTTTAGAGAAGGCGTAACTTTTTTTAAAGTTGACAAAATAAAAGATTGTGCGTAACTTATTTACCTCTGAAATCGTATTCCGATTACCAATCGACAATCTGTTGTTTAATAACCTATCAAGGTGCTGGCAAGCTTTATCAGGCATGTCCAGCTTTTAAAGGTCATTGATCCAGATACGAGTTTCCAAGATTAGAATCTTTTTTATGTTTCATGAATTTGCCAGTACTTTTTAACCGACGAAAAAATGAGGTTTTCAAGTCGATTAGAATAAAAGATTATGAGCAGAATTAATTTATTCAGAAAAAACTTTAAAAATCGACGCAGTGAATCGATTTGTAATTCTTATATATATTATATGCTTTTAAGTATATATTATATATATAAAAGCATTATTTTGTCGTTACTAAAGTTGTAGTATTTATTGTTCCTGTCTAGATAGCCTCATGTTTAATGTGGAGACATATAATTAATAACAACGCATTAGAGATTAATAGCTTTTTTATTATTATTATCAAGCACTGATTTATATACAATTAATTCCATACACTTTCCCGTGTACAATTTTCATCCAGTTTAAAATCATTCGCAGCCATCTCAGACTTAAATTACGTTAAACCTAAATATTCAAGTATTCCCCAAGGGACCCCTTAAAATTCGAAGCAAAAAACACCCGTCATATTGTGTTTTGTACTTTTAAAAGGAAAGGATTCTTGGCGCGAACTGAAAAAATGATGGTTCTTTGCAATTTTAGTAATTCGTTAATAATACAGTTATGTGTGTTTTTTTGTGTTATAATGGTGTTATATAGTGCAAAAAGTGTCACGGGCGGTATTATAGTATCAATTACGCAAAATTGTGAGGGTTTCGACGCGATCGAAAGGGTTTATCATGTCGAGTACATTCGGCATATGGATTCTTTCGAATTATGTTGAAACCAAGGCTGACCTTTGAAATTATCGTCAAGAATCGTCAAAACAAGCGATAGAATGTACACATTATACATTTCATTGAGAAAAATGAAGAAAAAATATATTCAGAGTAGGCTGTATGTCTTTGTTCCATTGCCTTCCCATTCGGGAGAATTAAACTACTACTACCTTATAGAATCACTTGTTCCTCAGTATATCTACCAAGACCCTATTTCCCAACGGATAGAGACCACAAGTTGAAATAAATATCATGTCTGCTTCAAGTCACATTTTTTGGAATACAAGCAAACTCACTTATTAAAACTGTTCCCGTAGACCCAGAATCTGAAGATCTGACCAGAAACAAGGTATAGAAACTGTGTCAAATTTAGAACCCAAAGACACAGCAGATTACAATTAAATGCCCAAGATAGACAGAGAGATCCGCCTACCCGTCATGACGCAATAACGGTTCCACGCTTGACAACGGAATCCCAAAGAACTATAAGAAATAAGTCCATTGACCTCAAATACCTAAAACCTCCAACTCTATAATTTGAATGGAGTTCATGTAATTTCACTGCATGATGCCAGCGCAGTCGTACAAGATGACATGCGATTTTTGAACCAAGTTATAACTTTCGCTCTTTCTTGACAATTTCGTGTTACTACTAGTTTACTTAAGTGAGCACCTTCACTGCCTACAGCTGTTTAAATTTAGCATTCAGTTCCAAGTAATTAAAGTTATTAAAGGTTATTTGTAGTATCCTCCCAGGGTTTTTAACAGATTAACGGGATCCCGCTCCTAATGCTTCCATACTAAATTTCTGTTGCCATAATCTTTTAAAATAGAATAGCTGGCTTTGATAAGTAATTACCTAAAAATAGGAGACGAAATTATAGTGTCACGAAATAAATATCATTAATTTACAGCTTTATTATTATTAGCTGTTACGCGCTAATTGTCCATAGATGGAGCTATGAACAATAATCGAAAAATAGTGTTAAAAATGACATTTGTGATTCACTGTGAAGTTGTATGTTAATGATACTCATTTCACGACATCACAATCCGATGTCCTATTTTTAGATAGTAGCTGCACAAATCCAGCCAGCTATTCTAATGTAAAAGATTATGGCAACAGAAATTTTGTATGAAGCTTTGATGGAGCAGAATCCCGTTAAGACACTCCTGCTTCAAAATTGCATGCTTCATGAGGCTTTGGACTTCTAACATGTATGTCACTTACTCTTCGTAGTCTATTTATTAATATTTTAAACATATTGTAGGATATATTGGGGTATATTCATTGAATCCCTACGTCAACATTCTTACACATCATTCAAAGTTAAATGGAAGCAAAAACAAGAGAAATATAACGAAGTCAATTTTCAGAAGTAAATAAAATAATATTTTATAACTTGACTAAACTGCGCCAATTAGAGTTTCGTTTCCACTTTTTCGCTGATTTCGTAATAATAGTTAAAAAATTAACTGTAAAACCATAACGTTTAAACGTCTACTTCAAATGGTTCGCTTCGCCTTCGATTCAGAAATGGTTTTTCGAAATGCAATATTTATAATGGATTACTCCATTGCAGCAGAGTGCTAAATGGAAGTCACTAAGTTAAACCAGAAATATAATCAAATAAAGGTATATAATAAGATAAATTATTTATTCTGTCTTGAAATCATACATTAAAGTAACAAGTGCATGTTTATCTATCCTAATATATTATAAACGCCACTGTATTTTGGTACAAATTAATTATATCAAAGCCTAAACAGACACAAAACACTGGCGCACGCTCCTTGAACGAAGGGGTGACGCAATCTATTGGGAAGAACCTCAAGCACAGAGACTCGCAATCTCCTTGCTAAGAAATACTGGCCACCTATGCATACAGCCAGTATACTAGCTGTAGTTTAACTTTTTCTAACACTGTATAAACGATTCCATACATCGATTCTTTGAGCATTATCAAGGTCAACCACTAAATAATAAATTCCCATGACAAGTGAAAATCTGTACAAAACAGCCTATCAATGAAGTATTTACATTTTCCCACCGTTTCTATCCGACGATAGATGTCGCTGTTTAAAGAAAAGCGGGTATTGTAGAGCTGTAGAACAAATTGATGCAAAAAATAGGTGAACTAATTTATGTAGCCTTATAAAGCATGTATTCGTAGCATTGAATGTTTTTCCGTAAACAAATCACTCTTACATTTGCATTAGGCTGGCTAGAAAGCGATAGTGTTTATATATAAGCAAGTTGCGTTGAGCGTCAGTCCTTGAACAATCGAGGTCTGGGTTGGATCCTGGCTCGTACCAGTGCGTTCCGATTTGTTATTTGGAATTTATGTACGAATGATTAAAATCATTGCCATTGACTTTTCGGTGAAGGAAAACATCGTGAGGAAAACTGCACAATCCTGAGAAGAAATTAAAAGGTATGTGTGAAGTCTACCAATCCGCACTGGTCCCGCGTGGTGGACTATGTCCCATACACTCTCTGTAGGAGAGTAGACCTGAGCCCCTGCAGCGGGGACGTATAAAGGCTGTTGATGTAACAGAAAGAATGTCACCGAGTATGGATCCCTAATTTGTCGTTTGATGAAATTCCTTACTATTACAACGACACACTTCGTCAAAAGCAAGTTGTAACCTGCTCAATTCAAACTCATTACCAGCTGACCGAATCGGTTTCATAACAAACCAAAGGGTTACTACGAGTGTTCGACCATTCGATTAATCGAGGCGTTTGTAACCGATACCACTTTCACAGTTTGCTATGCGGTCAGTTTGTGTGACGATCGGTGCTGTGACCGCTGTTATCGTAATGTGATTAAAACGATTATGTGGAGTCGTCGTAAAAAAGACTCTAGTCAAAGGTTGCGCCACGAAGTCAAAGCAGGACAGCTGTAGTACATCCGCTGGTGAATTTGAAATTTTTAGGGTTCCGTAAGAATATTTCAAGAGTCTACCTGTGACTGTTATCAATATCAAGCCAAAAATCACGTTTGTTGTATGAGAGCCCCCTTAAATATTTATTTTATTCTGCTTTTTAGTATTTGTTGTTATAGCGGCAATAGAAATACATCATCTGTGAAAATTTCAACTGTCTATCGCGGTTCATGAAATACAGCTTGAGTGTCTTAGTAATAGGGTCCCGTTGTTACCCTTTGGGTACGGAACCCTAAAAATACAATAAGAATTTGAATTAAATACAACTAAACTAAATACTATCACTACAGTAAATCAATCAGAGAAACCTAGTCTACGCTATTTTCTTTTTGCATCCCGATTTCTGTATTCAAATTTCGATTTTCAAGTTTAACAAGAGTTGCCAATCTGTAATAAAATCACTACTATTTTCTATACTTGACAAATGAAGCAATTAAAAATCATAAAAACGTAAGGAAACCCATCACATCTCGTTTTACGTTAACCACGTGTGTTTTAGATCGGAACGTAACCGTTAACGTGACTTCAAACTCGGTGTTGCCAGACTATTGCAAACTAATAAATATTGAATTAATTACGTAGTGTGGTAGTGATTACTGATTATACAGGTAGAGTTGCCATGCTTGGATAATTACGTAAGTAAATTATTTGTTTTATTTATTGAATTGCTATAGATTCTGTGCGAATAACGGTATTCTTCAAACGACTAGGAAATAGACAGTTTCTATAATTTAAACATAAATCTGATTGTAAACGTGAACGGCCTCCATGGCGCAGTTGGCTGAGCGTTAGACTCAGATGCGCAACACACGCAGGTCCCGGTTCGATTCTCGGTGGGGACTAAATATCACTTTGTGAGATTTTCCCCAGTTTGGTTAGGACATTGCAGGCTGAATCATATGAAAAGTAAGATGATTCCGTGCTTCGGAAAGCAGTTCAGCCGTTGGTCCCGGTAACTATCTAAGTAGTAGATACATGAGCCATGTCAGAGGCTTTGACTTTGACACTAGGGTTTGTGAAGTCGGTCATCGACCTTACAACCTACACGATAAGATGAGAAGTTTGATTATGGTCAATAATTGTTGTATCTTAAACTAGAATATCAGGTCGACCGAGCTTTGCTCGTAGTTCTTTAAAAACAAAAAAAAACTTTATTTCTGCCCCTAAACACATAAAAAACAAAAATAAAAGCAATTTTCCAACCGGGATTTGAACGCGGATATCTCGGACGGAATGACACGTGTGAACCACTCGGCTAAAGTGATTATGTTTGGCAGCGTGAAATTTCCCATGAAAAGTAAACTATGTACTTTTCCGTCCCTTCAACTATGCCTATACAAAAAAATCAAGTCAAACAAACTCACTTTCTCATTTATAATATTAGTGTGGATAATTATCCAGACTAATCCTTATGGTCTCAGATTTAGAATAGAACTAAACTACAAATTACGTCGTCATTTGACTTTAGTACCTATTTCTACTATTCCATGACGTCACATAATGTTAATCTCGTACAGAAGTTTCATTACACAAAAGTTTTACAAAACTAAAATAGTAATTACTTTACTACTTCTACATCTTACTGGAACTAAATAGAGTGCCTAAAACCTACTTCAGTTCGTTAAGCATTACATAAGTTCCCACAAAAATGAATAAAAACGTAATTACAGTATCATTATCAACGCAAATACAGTATGCAGGTGTGAGGCAGAGAATGCGGTCGGCGAGCAATCGACAAGCAAATAGCTTTAACAACTTAATTTTGAACGAAATCAGATTATACATGCTAATTTTCACACGAAGTGTGATGTGAAAATAATTGTTGATTGTATTGTAGATTTCTTCAAGAGAATATGTTAATTGTGATGTTTTGCAATAGTTTACTTGCATTTAATATTACGTAACTAATAAGCATTACGTTTTTAACTAGGGCCCGTGATCGTCCATCGTGTTTAGGAGCTAGCAGCCACAAATTTTATGTACATATTACGAGTAACAGACAGATAAATTTTCTACTTAGGATATGATATCTGAAAAAAATTGTTGCAGATTCGGGAGTAGTTCGTCATTTTTTAGGTTTTATTGAGTAATAATTTAGGAAGTATATGAAATGAGTAATACGAAATGTCATATGTCATCTGTGTATATTTGTTCTACATGCAAATGGAACTTTTTAACAACGTTTAACCTGAGTTAATAGCCGTCTTTTGAATTATATTAGAATGGAAAAAGGATAAGAGAGGAAGAATAACGATACTAAGATGACACAGAATATTAAGTTGTGTGCACGAATTTATGATAAAAACTGTCTAATATTAAAATCGATTCATCATCGAATCATTTGGTTGGTAGTGTTTCCTATGTACATCGTGCTGCCTCACAGTAGTATTAATAGCACTGTTGTGTTCTAGTATGAAAGGCAGCACAGCCAGCCTCAGCATGAGTCTTTTGAGTGCGTTCGCTTAATTTCACCAGATAAGTCCAAGTGCAAACCTATTTACACATATTTACTAAATGCTGTACTTATTGCAACGTTACCTTATGGTACTTCCAGGTAAAGTCTTCGAATACTTCAGCCTGGTGGATGAAGATCTCGAGGGTCTCTCGTGTCGTGGACACGTCGCTGACATTTTGATTAGTCTATTTCATCACTTGTCACATTCGAATGATTGACTGTCACACTAGTAGCATCCACTCTATATAGTTCACTGGGATCTATCGCAATCCGCCACTTCAATAAATTGTTACTTTTAAACGTAAAAGCTTTGTAATTTACGAAGTAAGTTCATTCATTCAAAAACCGATTAAAATATACAAGTTTCTAATCCATATATGTCCGGGATTATTTTGAAGACTGAGCAAATTTGGATGCGGTTTATAGCTATCTAATTATTATATAGTATAATTGACATTTTAATGTAACTGTCTATCAAAACACAGATCCTAGTTAGAGAGAAAGAGAGAGCATATAACGATGATCATAACTCTGCAGTAAAAAGTGCTTCTTTGTACCTATGTAAGTATATAATTTTTATTATTATTATGAAACACTATAGATTATTTCGTATATTAATGAACAGATAATTTTGGGAATCATTTTATTTTTCGAGTCAGTTTAATCAATACACTATTGTTTAAATAAACCAGTAAAGTCTGTAACATTCAAACAAGTGAAACTGCCATTTATCATGTACCGAAACGTAAGAGCTCTCTAAATATCTGTTAGACAACTAGATCAGGTTTTTTCAACATGTTTTTCATCTTTCCGATTGACAGTGTGTCGGTTTCCATTGTTGACATTGCTGGCGGTAGATGTACCGTGTCGGATCGCGTCGCGTGCGCTTTTTGACATACGATTGTCTTTTTTTTGACGTTTGAATTTGTGTTTCAGGGTGTCATTTTTTTAGGTGGCGTTTCCCCCTAGCTTGCTCTAAACAAACATCGATTGATATTGCGACTAAATCGCCTCTTAACACCACATGTATCAACCATCAACTTTTTAAATTATTCTTTCCCTAAAACCTCATTCAGATAATTACAAACATTTTATCATAATCGTAATCATAATCATAATATTTATTTTGCGTAAACATGGTTACAAGGTGTTATTTTACAATTTAAAGTACAAATACATGTTTAGCCACATTAATACTAGGCATGCAAAATTAATGAGTCATGCCAGAAACCACATCGACAAGCCATATACAATATTTTTTATCAATTAATAACGAGAGTCTAGAAATTCCTTAACATTATAAAAGCAATGAGACACCAACCATTCATTTAACGTAATAAAAGCCAAATCGGTCTAGCTATTTCCGAGTTTTCAAGCAAATTCAAAAAGGAGAAGGTTCTTAATTCAATTTTTTTATCTATGTTACGTGATAACTCCACCAACTGCGAATCGGTTTTTTTTGTAGAACATACTCAGAGGTGGTCCCATGTAAATTTTATTTGTGGAAATCAACAAACTCAAAATATGTGCCCAGATTGTTACCTCTATGGGTGAATATTTTAGGGGATGAATTACCCCTAAAAATAGACTTTTAGGACAGTTAAAATTGGTTTTTTAAAAAACTATTGCACGCCATTGATTTATGAATAGATATTGTACAGATTCTACAGAGTGCATCGCACCGCGAGAAGCTCTCATGTAACGTTACAAATGATTAATTACAGACAGAAAACCATTTACAATTGTTACAATTAAGATTACACAACTGTCTCGATTCCAAATTAACTAAACATGTACTTTATAAACACTCCAACTGTTTTAGGTACTTAGAAAGCCGCTGTTTGGATCCAAAGAGAGTTTTACTTACAAATATGTTAATTAGACTGACATTTGAATACTTTCTTACGTTATTTTTATGAATTCGTTTCGCTCGGAGCACTCAACTGGGCTCACATATATAAACTTTTTACAGATGCTTTAAAAAGTAGGTGTGGTTTCGTTTTTATTTTATTATTTCGATTTAACTTTAAATCTAAACTGTTTATTTTAAAAGTATTTTGTACACGTCATTTGTGAATTACTAATCAATGAATTAATATGTTTGTAAGTTTATTTTCAATCGACTTCAAAAAAGGAGGTGGCTCTCAATTCGAATTCGAGTTTTTTTTAAATGTTAGTTACCTCAGAACTTTCGATTGGGTGAACCGATTTTGATGATTCTTTTTTTTATTACACAGGTGCTTTCCGCTTGGTCCCGTTTCGATTTGTTCCAGTTCTGACAATGGCATCCATGAGAAAACCATATAAGTCTTAAATTTGCAGTTGACTTTTAGGGCAGTTAACGTCAGTTTCTAGTTCTTTTTGAACGCATAAACTTGTGTTATAATTTTGTTTTATTAATACTGAGCCTATCAACTGACATTTTTTGGTTATTATTATGTTTTGTTGGCTACAATTGATTTCTTTTAATTCATATCAACTTCTTACGAGTACAACAACCTTGACACACTGCGACATCGATTGGACCACATTAAATCCATACCATAACAATATGGTTATCGAATCAGCGATATTGCACACGGGGTCAAGTTCGTGCATTGTTCCCGCTAAAACTTCCTTCCTTTCATACAGTACAATGGAAACGCACTGCCATGCACCTACATTATAGCTTCCATTATTAAATATGCTACAATGGATATTATGAATTACGATATTGTGTTGACAGGTTAAGGTCGAATAAATCGGAAGCGAAGTGACCCTTAAATATTGAATGAAAATGTACACAATCTTTTACAATGTCAAATTCACTTTTTATTGTCATTTCCTTCAATGTGACATGGTACCAAAGTGGATATAAAGTTTTTCACTACTACATAACTTGATTTAAGACGATCCACCTCCATCAAAGTTTCATACTAAATTTCTGTTGCCATAATCTTTTAAAATATAATATCTAGATTTGTGTAGCAACCATCTAAAAATAGGACATCAGATTGTGATGTCGCGAAATGTGTATCATTAACATGCAACTTCACAGTGAGTCACAATTTTCATTTTAAACGTTTTTTTCGATTATTGTTCAAAGCGCCATCTATGAACCATTAGCTGCGTAACTGCTATTGTAGCTAACTATGAAGCTGTAAATTAATGATATTTATTTCGCGATACTATAATTTTTTATCCTATTTTTAGGTAATTACTTACCAAAGTCAGCTATTCTATTTTAAAAGATTATGGCAACAGAAATTTTGTATGGAAGCATTAGGAGAGGATAACGTTAAGCGCAATATACACAGATCCATCAAATCCAGCTTTTTGAAATTGTATAACAAAACTATTATATTTGCAAATAGCAAATAAACAATGTTGTAAAAACACTGTCCGGATAATTAAAATATAATTTTAAACACTGTACAAACAAGTAAATTATTGTTATAAACGGCAAACTCACGTGAAATCCGTATTTGTTTTTAACAGTTATTAAATGTCTCACGAAAGTTTTAATAATTTCATTGTAGGATTTATTTAAAAGAAATATTAAGTTACCATGAACAACTTTCATAAATAATTAACCGCGAGACAAATCTCATCCAAATGTAAATCATAAATAATGTAATGTTATTCAATTCTAATCTAATTAATTATTGAGTTAACTTGTGCTGTGATAAATCCCCTAAATAAGTTAAGGGTGTGTAAATAAATAAATAAATAAAATTAATAATAATAATTCCTAAACAAAAATTGTTACACCGGACGCGCCTGCGCTGTCCAAAGTTTTGTGATCTAGTAGATCTAGAGACAACACATCGTAATAATAAATATATAATAACAGTTAACTAGATCACAACACTTTGGATAGCGAACCAATTTAAACGAGAATTTAAATCAAAGAAATCTCAAAACGAAAACCTAAACGACTGTACTAGAAACCACATCGAAATTAGTTCATTCATAAAATAGCATAATGGCACAGACACACATTAACCAACAGAGTTGATCTTTAGGTTTGATCTTTTAAAATATATGCTTTTGTATATCACACACATATGAACGCGAAAGATATGCACTGAACACTGTTGCTACTGAAAACTTGCACTGAAAACTGCGTGTGTTTCAACTCCTGCGCACGCTCGATACGAGCAGAAGCGGAGTAGCATCTCACTCGACTAAGTGCGTTACTATACGAGCTCTACTTGCTATTAATGGTGCGGTCGAGGTCATGAGCGGAGCGGACGCGAGAGAAAAGAAAAAGAGAATAAAACTGACTTTCACATATTAGCATGAATTTTGGATACACGAAAGCAGTCTGTTTAAGTAAGCTTTACAAACTGAGAGCTAACGATAGCCGATAATAAACTATAAGTATACTTACTTTACCAAACAAAACCGTTTAGGGGGAGCTACTATAATAGAATGACATGAATTTGTGGATATGACTACCAGTGTCTGACTAATGTCAGAACAGCTCCAACGAAATTCTACTCGTACTAAATAGCGCCACCATATATTCATATTTATAAATAAACTAGCTACTTCCCGCAGCTTCGCCCGCGTGGACTTGAGAATGTAACCCGTGGGAACTGCTCGTTCGATCGGGGTAAAATGTAGCCTATATCCTTCCTTAGCCATTCAACTATCCCTCTACAAACAATCAAGTCATTTAAAACTTTATGTTAGGTCGTGAATGTATGGGAAAATGAAATTTTATTGTTAATTTACCAAATGTTTTAAAAGTTATTCTGCTATTCGGGACGGACACAAATACAACAAATCAAAACCCATGAAAATCGTTGCAGCAGTTCTCGAGTTATAAGTGTTCAGACAAACCCGAAATTTTTAAGAAGGTATATTATGCTAAAGATAGATTATTTGAATCAGGATCCAAATAACTACATTCTAGCCTGTCTAAAAGCATTGAGTTATCAAACCGCTCCCTCCTATCACCATTGCCGCACCTTACCTCCAGCATCAGTTACCCACTTACTTATTAGCTTTCTTTGTCGTATGTAATTAAGTTTTTACCGCAACTAAGTTTCCGCAAACGATACGTTACTGACAGCCACTGACTGACGTGAAAACCGATTAACATTTTCGTTAAGATCAGTTTGACAATTGTTATTTCCCTGACCTGATTAATACTTTTTACTATACTAATTTTTGTGCCGTAATTATCGTAAAATAGGACATCAGATTATAATATCGAAAAATGAATATCATTAACTACAACTTCATAGTTGTACAAATTTTTTGGGGGGTTCAAAACGTTATATAGGAACCATTAGCTGCTTAACGGCTATTATAGGTGATTTCGTTCGATAAAAGTTTCATCTTACTTTTTTTTACATACATAGGATGTAATTTCCAGAAATGAGTATCATTAACTCTAATTTCATAGTTAGTCACAATTTCCATTTTTATACAGTTTTTTTTATTGTTCATACTCGTAGCGCCATCTAGGAACCATTCACTGCGTAACTGCTATTGTAGCTAACTATAAAGTTGTAAATTAATGATATTCATTTCGCGACACTATAATTTCATCTTCTAGTTTTAGGTATCACAAAACACACACACACACAAGGACGCCTACGGAAACGCGTTCACTCAACGCCATCAATAATGCGGATGTAAAATTTAACAAAGAATATTAACTTACAATACTTATAATTATTATTATAAATCATTGCACAATTAGAACTACAGATTAATCGGATCTCATTGTTAATTGTAGTTCATTCGGATCACACTCTGTGCTGTATGGAACTACAAATCGATTAATTTTAGATAGATATAGAAAAAATTAAATCGATTTATTTGATAGGATTGCAATGATTCTTCCGGTTACTGATTTAATTAACTCCAATGTATTGAAAGTATTTTTTGCTCCATGTACAATTATCATCAAAGGAACAAATCAAGAGTCTGGCCGAAGCATCTACCTCCTTATATTATTATTATGAATATGTTTTATTATAATTATTATTAGGGTGCTCATGTACGATATATGTGGGATGAATTTGTTTCCTCTAATCTATCTCTTGGGCTTGGGATTGAGAAAATTGTGTCAAATTTTTGACAGGTTCCTCGGAGCTAATTTAGATCAATTCAAAATTTTTCAATGTTGTCCATTCGCATTTTTCTCTTAAAATAACCGTCAGTAAATGAGGAGAGCCCCGATCGAAACCAAACCCTGATGAAATATTTTAAGTCTGACGATTCACCAACTAAAACATTACTACCTCTTTTAAAATCAGTTATGTAAAGAGTACTAGATAAGAAAACTACCCACATACGGTTACGTTACCTCAACAGCAGAAATGATATAACTCACTTTGAAATATATAACGTCACCCATTTTCCACCATTATCGAGTTATCACCCCATCCAAATTGTCGAATTACAACATAAAAAACCATCAAAGTGTCGACATCATACAATTTGAACATGAAAATCTCAGATCTGAATGTGGCAGGGCCGGAGTTAGGCAAGATTTAGGGAGGTCGGGTCATTTAAGGCGTTTTCACTGCCAAACGATTGACACAGCGTTTATTTTACTACAGTAATTTAAAATAGGCTTTGTGCAGTAATTATCTAAAAATAGGACATATAATATTAATACATCACAATTTTTTAACACAATTTTTTATTATTGTTCAAAACACAATCTAGGAACCGCGGACTGCGGAACGGATATTGTGGCTGATCTAAGTTGTACGGTAATGATATTTATTTCCCGACATTATAACCCGTTTTCCTATTTTCAGCACTCTGAAAGAGTTTGTATTGAACTAAGAACTGCAGATCCAACTGTCAATCCAATATGTCACAGAGGCCGATAAAAACTAGTATGTATTTACTGACATGAAACATTATAGCTTATATCGAAGTTGTACGTAAGTGAAATTTATTTCCCGCCATTACAATCGATATCCTATTTTTAAGTAATTACTTATCAAAGCCTATTATTATTTTAAAAGAAATTTTGTTTGAGTTTGAGAATTCCCTTTAAAACCTGTTCACAATTAAAGAATATATCAATCAACATACACACGAAAACATTGCACGCTGCCTTGGTTTATTAATCCCAATTTGTCGTTTTTTTGTCTTAATTTACAAATGTAAACCCCCCACTTGAACCCCTGACTACGTCCCCGCCGCTCCTCTATCGGATCGCGCTGCAACCGGAGTGTGACTTGCGTATGCGCAGATTGTGGATAAGCGCAATTAATTCGGTAACGCTTTCACCGCGGCCGGCGCCCGCGCACCGCGCTCGCTCGAATTATTTCATTACACCTGCCATGGATAAGCATCGGTCTGAAGAATGTCAACAATCTACAATCTTAGCTGTTTGGAATTTTCTATTATGACCTATCTAAATTATCAGTCACAAAAAATTATTGGCCTGGTTATTCAGTATTTTAATGGGGTATTTAACAAATTTAAGGCATACCCTGCTAATTTCTTAACCATCCTTTCGGCTTTGCTTTTACCGTTGTTAATTTTAACATTCTTTGTGTCATCTATAAGGTCTAAATAAATTAAATGCTGGTTGGTAAGAACATCGCTAACCCAATTTGGCTAATTAAAAAGAACATAAAATGGATAAGGTTTTAAGGTGAAGAAATTAAATTTGGACAGTCCAATAGCAGATGAGTTTTCAACCGACTTTTAAAAAAGGAGGGGGTTCTCAATTCAACTGTATGTTTATTGTATGTATTGCACGTGATAACTCCGCAAATTATAAATTGATTTTGATGATACTTTTTTTTGTTTGCTAGAGCATATTTCAGAGGTGGTCCCATATAAATCATTTTGAGAAATTCAACAAAAAACAAATATGTACCCAGATTACTCTCATGTTGAACATTTTAGAGGATGAATGCTTTTAGAGCAGTTGAAGTCAGATTCGATTCGGATTTTTATAAAGAAATCAGGCATTATGCAAAAAAATACTGTAAAAATAATAATAATAAACTATATTCTTTATAATAATAGTACTATATTCTTTATAATAAGAGCAAACACTACAAAGCAGAAACCGCACATTGAAGCTACATCAATCAGCCGTTCGACACAGCCTTGCATCGCATTGCAATCTGCAACTGCACTCCGCAGCCTTTGATACAGCGACCATTAACAACGCTAACAGTACAACGATGGCCCGTTATTGTATCGTGACTGGACAGTTACTGGCCACTCCGCAATGTATCGGCAAAAACTACACAGTTTCATGTTTGAGTAATGATGTGTGAAGTTTAGTGGTGCTTGTTGGATAACAGGGCTGGTAAATGAGGCAATGTGTGTAATCAAAACGTGAAATGAAATTATGGAGGAGTTCGTGGTTGTTTTTAGGGTTCCGTACCCAATGTGTGCCCAACGGGACCCTAATACTAAGTCTCCATTGTCTGCCTTTGAACAGTTACACTTGAAATATTATTAGTGTATGGCGTGCGCGAGGAGGTAGCTGGCTGGACAAAACGATGTCAACACTTCTGAATTTAAAAAAGTTTCTTGATGTACACGTCATATATAAGTAATGTAAAATATTGACGTAATAAAATCCTTGTGTCTCCAATTAAACTCAGTAATATAACATACAGTTTCTCATTTTTTTTAAAGCATTTATTTTCCATAGTACATATTACACTTTACAATATTTTATCTCCCGCCAAACTGAAAAACAGTTTGTTGGCGAGTAACGCTCTGTTCCTTGTATAATTCTATTACATTAAAGCTATTTACTATCTAAGTTCTATCTAAAAAAATCTATTTTAGCTTACTCTTTAGTTTTGTTTTACTAGTTTTGGGAGTTTCTCTTTAACTCTCTCTTATTTAAACGAACACGTGGGTAGCCCCTACTAAGCGCTTCCCGATAAGTGTAAAAAGTTGTGAGAGTACAAAAAATGAAGTTTTCGTGTGTTTTTGCTTTACCTTGTTTTAAAATTGTACGATCGTACAGAATCCTTCGCATGCGGATCCAAATTTCACCTGTCCGGATTTTTATAAGGCTTATATAATTTAAGGCCACCGTGACATGGTTTTGCATTTCATTTAAAAGGTGAGAATAGAGAAGCACTGACGTACCGCGGCAGAAACTATCCTAAAGCTATGCTATTTAAAAACCGTGCTAGAAAAATGCAGCAGTATATCATTATAGTAGATTTAGGACTTGCTATGCTTTACCAGAATTATCTTTGTAATTAAAACTTTAGTTTAAAAAACTAGCATCTACTAAACTCGCTATAATTACATTTGCGTGTGAACGAGCACCAACTTTTGTTTGTAAACACCACCTTAATCATTTTACCGCCTTTTTACTAACTTATTTTTAAATTTATAGTAAAAGTATTGCCTTATAAACCTTACCTGACATCTGGTGTTGTGTTGGCCAGAAGTCTGACACAATCGAGACACCCCCTGGCGGCGGCATAGTGCAGCGCTAGCGCCCCGTTGTTGGCGCGCCCCCCGGTGCCCCCTGCGCCCGTCGCAGCGCCCCCTGCCCCCGCAGGCATGGCGCGCGCGCAGCACCACCCCTCGACAGCTAATCTACCGCTCCTGTAACAAAAAGAGACCACGTTTACATAAGATCTTAGTAAGAAGTTTTTATAGGTCTCCATGTCCTTAGCAGCTGGACTGACCTGGAGCTTTGATTCCCGGTTGGGTACAAAATGAACATCATAGCATTACTCACTTAAAATTTCAGTAGATTAACTTGTAACCTTAAGAAATTATACATAATAAACTTAAATCAAGCAAAACAGAAATGTAGATTATAAATGGAGAGCAAAATTGTAATCGTAGCCTTTTCGTAGCATACATCTCCGCCATAACAAAGACTTCAACGAGCAAAATTATATTTCACTTGCAGCGCCATCTATGTTTTACCTACTGTACTCTTATAAAACGGCGACGCTAGCACTAAACTACGTCCAGTTTCTATTTGTGGTTACTACAGCTACTCGATACTAGATGGCGCTAGTCACATTTAGACAACTGAAATTATTTAGGGTGTCAATTAATTTCACTTCAATTTGAATGACATGTTTGGAGGTTGGTTATTGCTAGAAGATATCACAACCATAATAGGTATTAGTGTCAGTTTAAGTAAATTTTGATACTCTTGTGAAATTTATACACGAGCCATTATGTACGTTCGTATTGAGTGATTTGTAAGGCATTGCGTTGGCTATTTACAAAATTATCTCATTAACTGCTCATTATTTCAACATATGCAACATTTCTGTACATACATTAGTGATTACAGTAACCAGGTAACATTGAGATAATATTAGTACAGTCAGCGACATAGCTATGAACGATTTAACTGTTAAATAAGTACAATAAGACATAATTACACCGTAAAACCGTACACCTAAACAAGTCAATGAACGTTTTTTTAGAACGAATTTTATAAATTTAAAAGTTTTAGAAAACTGCGTAAATTACAGTTCAACATATACATACATACGTTGTATATATTTTTGTAAACCGTTTATAAAACCCTTTATTTTGAAACCCCACTCTATAGTTTGTGAAAAGAAAAGATTTTTCATGACGCGCTATTCGACACCAAAAATTCGCATGTTTTATTTCCAATAATTTTAATATAGCCTCTCTACACTCTAAATTAAAAAGATAAGGCTTACATTAATTCTGAGCAAGTGATGTTTAGAGATCATGTCATTCATTACAAATATTACTGTAGTAAAAGCAATGATTGAGCTGTCGCATGTCAGCGCGCGGCGCGCATTTCAGGTGATGTTTCGAGTGATGCGTAATGTTTCGAAGTGATATCACGCAGTACGAAAAGTAATGACATATAACATTACTTTAAAAAGCACTGCTTTGCGCATGTCTACTTCGCAGCCTTTGTAGCTAGCTTCAGAGGGGCAAACATACTCTGCAAGTAATATAACGAGGTAGAAATCAACGTACTGATAAAAAGGTTGCGGTCTTGATTTTTTTTATGTAAATCCGGCCAAAATACATATATTTTCAGGCAACACTTAATTTACGAATAGTGTAGAGTTGAAAGTGTAGAGCAGCGGTTCCCAAACTGTAAAAGCCACGAAAAACTCAATATTTTTAAAGGAACCCCGCACCTAATATTGTCGTATTACTTTTAAAACAAAGTAACCCTTTTTACACAGTTTACTGAACTCCCTACTGTAGAAAACATTTTCATACATTTTGGGCATAACGCATGATCCTTACGCACTGATCGTAGTCGGTAGAAAAATCAGCATAATTACGCAAATCCGCCAGACTTATAGTCGATACTCATAAATACAAAGGATGACAATAGATTCACGCCAGGGTGACCACACATCCGGAGGGGGGACGTTTCTAGTTAATGGCCGGCTGTGACCTTAACAACGATATATCTACAGTTAGAAAAAGTTAAGCCATAGATGTATACTGGCTGTATGCGGCCAGTATTTCTTAGCAAGGAGACTGCGAGTCTCTGTGGTGGAGGCGCGCGGCCGACGTCGACACCCCCCAGCGCTACCCCCGCACTTCCCCGCGGAGCAGCTTGCGTCACCTCAGAGACTCTATGGGCCATAAGTCCACCGCGCGGGACCAGTGCGGAACGACGGACTTCACATGCCTGTTCAAGACATGCAGGTTTCCTCACGATGTTTTCCTTCACCATTAAGCAATCGGATAATGTACTTGAATTGAAAAATAACTCCCACACACGGCTGGATTCGAACCCGGAACCCTCAGATTGAGAGCCCTCGCCTTATCCATTGCGCCACCGACGCTTCCGGGCATATTGGTAGACTTTAATTTACGAAACTTCGTGCAGTACCTTCTTAAACACATCTCAATTGGTTTATTATATTTTATACTTAATATAATACATGAGAATGTCAGAATGCGAAAGTATTCTTGTTATAATTCTTGATTGTTTATCGTCAAACCAACGTTAATAGCGTGATATTTTTTAGCCAAAGCGCTGGTGTGTGTATGAGCTAATCGCCAATTAATACGACAGAAACAAAATTAAGTTAGCACTTTCAGTTACAGGAATGTGCATTTTGCTTGTTACCTCTAGCATTTCATATTTCACTTTATTATTACATATTGATAATAATACAGACAAGATATTTAATCTTGTATATATAAAGCTAATGTTAGTACGTTAAGACAGGGTTTTCTCTATCACCACCAACTCCGATCAACTTCCCGTTGGGGTAGTGAATACCCCTTGGTCTCCTGCTGAAAGTAAGGGAGTTTGGTCGCGGTGGGTGGAAGTGGGTGGTTATGGGTGACAAAAATGTGAAAAATATACATCTGTCCTTGTCTAAATGATGTGACAGAAACAAAATTAAGTTAGCACTTTCAGTTACAGGAATGTGCATTTTGCTTGTTACCTCTAGCATTTCATATTTCACTTTATTATTACATATTGATAATAATACAGACAAGATATTTAATCTTGTATATATAAAGCTAATGTTAGTACGTTAAGACAGGGTTTTCTCTATCACCACCAACTCCGATCAACTTCCCGTTGGGGTAGTGAATACCCCTTGGTCTCCTGCTGAAAGTAAGGGAGTTTGGTCGCGGTGGGTGGAAGTGGGTGGTTATGGGTGACAAAAATGTGAAAAATATATATCTGTCCTTGTCTAAATGATGTGAACTTCTGGAAAGTTCTGAAAATTTCTGTAATGATCTAGAATGATTACAATGCCAAAATAAATGTCCACCCGTGCGAAACCGGGGCGGGCAGCTAGTGTTAGAATAAAACAGACGAAGGATGTAAAAGCTATCAACGTGTTGTATTGGCCTTAGAAAAGAACCATCCCATATTTCCACGGAGTGGAAAACAGCGATGACCTTTCTACCACTAAAATCATTGCATGATTACTATCGTATGGAACGCACATTCGTTGAGATTGTCTTTAGCGCACATGTAATGACTTTTCCGGCTATTAAAAACATTTCAAAAACTGACAAAAATATCTGCTGCCAAAAAGCAGAATTAATCATATATTTCATAAAATTCATTATACGTCGACTTGTAAATGTAATTAATAACAGAATTAATCATCAATAATATTATATGTCCCCACTGCTGGGGCTCAGGCCTACTCTCCTACAGAGAGTGTATGGGACATAGTCCACCACGCGGGACCAGTGCGCATTGGTAGACTTCAGACACACCTTTGAATTTCTTCTCAGGAGTGTGCAGGTTTCCTCGCGATGTTTTCCTTCGTCGAAAATCCAATGGTAATGATTTTTATCATTCGTACATAAAATTCCGAGTAACAAATTGGAACTCATTGGTACGAACGAGCCAGAATCGAACTCAGACCTTCGAAAACCCAACTGAGCTATCTATAGCTAATACCCGATGCCTAATTGACGCAAGGATTGTGGCTGAAAATTCTTCTTTCATGCGGGCTTATAGTGACTTTTCACCAGGTAAAATGAAGCCCATGCGCAAACGCACTTCGTTAAGTAGACCTTTATTAATATATATGTTCTTAAGGCGTATTTTGGAAATAATAAAAAAGTGAAGGACAAAAATATCTAAATCGATCATTACCTAAAATTGCCGGCGCGTAAAGCTATCTCCAACGTGTCGAGGTCGTCTTCGTAATCATGGCAGAGCCCCATGGTGGAATTCCTCGCCTCATGAACATCGAACACCACAGCTCCATCTCCTAATTTATCAGTCATCACGCTCTTGTACGACCTTGTACCAAAACTGGACACCAGTGATGTGCCCCTGAGGAACTTTCTCGTAGGGATGTTCCCTTGAGTTTGTACGTATGGCTTTTTCAACCTCTTCTTCATGTACCTCCTCATTCTCAAAGACAACATGACTCTGATTCGAATGTGCCGTTTGATATTCCTTTCGTATCTCAGGTGCTCCTTATGTTTTTTGTCTCTTTTCTTCCTGCGCGGGATCTCATCTATCTTTTCCAGGTACAAGTGGCTACGTTGCTTTGACTGACTGGAATCAGTACTCGGAGATCGACTGAAGAAATCTGTATTGTGTATCTTCCACGCTTTGCTTAGAGACCAATTTTCACCACAAGTCGAGTTGTTGTAGAGTCTTTGGATTGGTTTCTCGTATATATTTTCCTCGAGAGCAAACATTCTTCTGGATTGAAGAAAATTATCGATATTTCTTCGGATTGTGCTGTTTTGTGAACTTATCGTTGTGTTTATTAAATTCGAAGTTAAAGTCTCTGACCTCTTTTCGAGAGTATCGTAATTTAGCTTCGGCGGTTCAGGCACAGAATCTCTTTGCTTTCTTTTGGCTATGGTCATGATGCGTCTGCGCATGGCAGACATGTTCGTGAGTTCGCTTTTCAAAAATGGACTCTTCCGCTTCTCTGACGTCATTTCCGGCGACCACGCTCCGTTTTCCGAGCAACTGCACAAATCCTTTATCAATCTAGCTATCGCATTGCAGTTCTCGTTCTTTGGACTTGTTTTAGGCATTTTTTTCGCATTTCTTTGGCACGATTCTTAATGACAATATTATTTAGCTGTTTATTTGGACAGAGCACAGGAAATGAGACTTATAAAGTAGATTTTGGTTTTGGAGCAAGTTTTAGAGCAAAATATTAAAATCAATAAATTGCATTAACTAAAACCCATGTCAGCATCGTCATCAAACGGGAAAGGTTCAAAAATACGAGTATGTATCCACTTGTGAACCATGTCACATTCACGATTCATTGACATTTCTTTCTACACACAACAAGAAAGAGTGAATGTGACATGGTTCAAAAGTGGATACATATATTTGTACTCGACTGTACATGTTTTTCGGTATGTGATCGCCACTCGAAAAAAACCATGTAGGAAACCAAAATGCTATATTTATAAGCATTTAACACTATATTATTAGCAAACCATAATACGTGGTTCTATTCACTAATGTCTTTGCTGGCTGTAACTCTAATTTCCTAGGCAAAGAGAAGGAACGGCTTGACATGTGGCCGGTATGTTTCTTTATTTCTAATTTAACAAGATTATCAGGGCATTATAGAACGTATCAAACCCAATTGCTTTTATATAACTTTAAATGTAATTAATTAATCACTTTTATGGCTCTAGTTGTAATTACAATGCATGCCCCAGATATTTGTGATCTAGAAAAAACTTGCTGCCAAAACCGGTCGGTTACAATTTTATTTGTGGTCCTATTTAGGTCCATTTCCGTATTAACTGAGGTTCAAGTTAACGTAACTACCAGTTAACTGGTTAAATATGAGGCGTGTCGTTGGAGGCGCGTCTAAACGATCTCTCTAGTGTTTGATTGTGGACTATAAAAAAGATAGACAGGTCTGTCATAAATTAAAATTCTATTTGATATAAGTTTTCGACGCTGAGGTATTCCAAAATCCCTCAGTGTCTAAAGACAAAAGTCTGTGATGACATATGGAACCGAAACGTGGTCCTTTACTGTGGGCCGAATAATAAAGCTCAAAGTCACTCAGCAAGCAATGGAACGAGCTATGCTCGGAATTTCTCTGCGTGATGAAATCCGTAATGAGGAAATCCGTAGACGAACTAAGGTCACCGGCATAGCTCGATGAGTCAGTGAGCTGAAGTGGCAATGGGCAGGCCACATCGCTCGAAGAACCGATAACCGATTGGGAGTAACACGTGTGAAACATATACTATATGCTGTCCCCATACTATATGAACCGACAACCCAGTTCCTACTGTTCCAATACAAAATGAATTATCTGTATGTGATACAATGTGATAGCTATAATGACTAGTCGTCGCCTAGTGGTTGAAATTCGACCATTCTGAATGTTTCACCATTATATTTCAGTGGCTACTTCATGTCCAAGATGACACGATATATTTATTTTCTTTACCTGCGGTACGTTAATGTCACCCATAGATATAATAGGATTGCTCTTTTAAAGGTTTAATTTTTTTAAATATTAGCATTGTGCACTCCTCTATATATAAACTATACGTGTGTGAAATTTCATATTCCTCCGTCCGCGTAATTTTCGTAAAAATGGGTACGAAGTCTTTGCTTCGCATATTAATATATAGATAACCTTACAACATAAAGGAAACAGAGTCGTATTTCTGGGACGGGCATTAGACATAGTTTTCGTAAAAACCCTCATTTACAAAATGTCATAACTGACATTTAGTATATTTAGGGAAGAATAATCAGGTACCTAAACCACAGTCGTAAAGTCAGATGAAGAACATTTGATTTTAAACTGTACTTCTCATTCGCCACGGAATTGTGTCAATTGCATTCAAATCGGCTGCATTACGGCGCATTGCAGTTATATACTTGGCGAATGTAATTTAATGCCGGCGACCCGTTAGACACATAACTCTAGAGATTAAGGTTCACAGAAAACATCATTAACGTAATTTCGATGGTAAAAGCTGGTAAAAGTATCATCCTAAATTTATTTTACCATAAACAAGATAGCTGAAAGAAGAAAGAAAGAAAAGAGTTTATTTGGCACAGAAATTACAACAAAAAGAATTATAACTTAAATACATATTTCTAAACAATAAATAAAGAATATTTAAAAAAAATCACAAAGAAGCCATTATCTACTAGGCTCTAAAAAGAAGAAAATAAACTTTAAAACAAATCAAACCCATCAATTGATTACATTCCGCTTGTCGCGTAATTTTACTTACTTTTAAAAAGCTGGCTTTGTGTTATAGTAGAGCAAGAGCCTGCGAGGGCCAGACCTTTGTTATTTTGTCAAAGCTGAGAGTTTTTCTGCTCATTTGACAAATACAGATAAGAACGATCAAAGACTATGTACCTTGGACCGCGGTTACTCCGGCAGGTAGCGGGTAAGAAAGGTGTGTAAATCGGACCATACATATACATAAATACCGAACATATTTTATTTGGAATAATATTAGAAATCACGTCATCCATTGCCAGACACTTAGTATAGTTTCAACCTGACAAACCTACGAAAATTACAATTGTACTTTTGTTATTTTGTTAAAGCTGATTTTTATATATGTTACTTGGGGGGTAATTATAAGATGCTAGTAGCCAGACAGTTGATTGTTTTTATATATTGCCAGACACGTTGAAAGTATACCGTCGTAGGTGCGAGCGCAGCACAAAACGAACAGGGGCGAAACAAAATGGGAAATTTATAACCAGTGTCTCTGTGAGGTGTAGTCCTCGCGAGCACATACTTTGCCCCACAGAACCAGTCAGTTCTTTTTAAATATCGACGAAAATGAGGCATACATAACACCCAGTACATATTTATCGCTAAGATGCAGTTGCGCCACCTAGAACATTTTAATTGGTTTTAGCCCTGTAAGTTAGTTTTGTGATGAGAAGGTGGTTCCAGGTGCTCTATAAATCCCTATCTTTATGAATTCACCCAGATGACAATGAGAATAAATTGATTGTTACTCCCGGCTTATGTCATTATTATTACGCACGATTTCTAGTTACTACCAATCATCGGGTGCTTGTTAGCTTAAAAGCTACACTTTTTCGCCTTTTTTGATTTTTTACTTTGTTTACACTCCATAATTCAACTAAACTTTCAAATAATAAGAAACCGCATCAAAATCGGATATTATATGGCAGAGATATCCAGTACCTCATTTTTACCCAAAAAAAATCAAAAAAGGCGTTTAACCTATATACCAAGTTTCGTCCAGATCGGTTGAGAAATGCAACCTGTAGAGGAAAACATACAAACACACAGAAAGTAGCTTTTTGCCCTACTAGTCGAAGAGAAGACCTTTGTCCGCTTCGCTAACTGGGTCAATAAATGTGGCGAAAAATAACTATAAAAAAAATCAGGGCATACATAGTGCCTAGACTAGACTAAATAGTAACTACCCTTTTTGTAAAACATCTTATTAAGCAATCCTGTCGCAGTTGGATATATATACGCTCCATCTACCTATTCTTGTAGTAGGCGTCACAAGTGTAATACAACACGGAGTTACGACCGTTTACAAGTCAAATCGATTTAGGAATCGATTGACGATTTCGATTACCCAACCGCCGTAAGCAGATGTCGATTGAGGTAACCGTATGTACCAGATATACGAGTATCTATTAACGCTCACTTTATGCCATAACTAAGGTTTATTTTTATCTAACGCCTACTTACCGGTTGACACAGTTTCTTTGTCGGAAATAAACTTATTTTGCATACAATTGTCTTATTTATGTAAGAGGTGAAAAGTTTTACGTTAATTTTAGAATTTTGAGGATTCTACCTTTAATCATTTATAACGAGTAGGACAAAAAGCTTTTTGTAAGGTATTTATGTAAGCCCTAATGAGAAAACAATATTTCTAACTGAAGCTTGCCTGTTTTTGGATGTCTGACCTACTTAAAAATAATCCGTTTGTACTTAAATGAAGTTGAAGGTCCACAGATTCAAAGCAGCAAAAAAGACGAAATTAATGAAACCAAAAGTCGAATATTTTCAATGTGAAACTAATCCATTGGCAGCCTATACCTCCTCACTTGTCCCCACTGCAGGGGCTCAGGCCTCATCATCATCACCAGCCTATATATGTCCCCACTGGAGGGGCTCAGGCCTACTCTCCTACAGAGAGTGTGGGCCATAGTCCACCACGCGGGCCCAGTGCGGATCGGCGGACTTCACATGCCTGTTCAAGACATGCAGGTTTCCTCACGATGTTTTCCTTCACCGTTAAGCAATCGGATAATGTACTTGAATTGAAAAACAACTCATAGGTACACGGCTGGATTCGAACCCGGTACCCTCAGATTGAGAGTCCGCGCCTTATCCACTGCGCCACCGACGCTTTGTTCTACTCTACCGGCTCAGGCCTACTCTCCAACAAATAATGTATGGGCCGTAGTACACCACGCAAGCCCAGTGACTGCACATGCCTGTTCAAGACATGCAGGTTTTTGTCATCGTTAAATAATCCAATAATGTACTTGAATTGAAAAACAACTCATAGTTACCCGGCTGGATTTGAACCCGGAACCCTCAGATTGAGAGTCCGCGCCTTATACAATGCGCCACCGACGCTTGTGAAACTAATTATAGACTAAAAACTACGCTATCTCAATATTATTTCAAACTATATAATCAATAGCAATAGTGTTACGGCAAAGAAATACTATGTAGTCACGTGGCTATAGTATAGCATATAACATACTTTAATTTGTTATAAAGTAATAGTACTATTATAATAATATGCACAGTTTTGTAAATAGTCACGTAAATTCAAACTTCGTTAAGACATTTAATAATTTACAATATTTGCATGCCTCTAAAGGTGGCGTTCGGGAAGTTACGGCATATCTTCTCGTCAAAAAATACCTCGGTGTCTAAAAACAAAACGGGTAACCGACATAGCTCGACGAGTCAGTGAGCTGAAGTGGAAATGGGCGGGCCACATCGCTTGTAAACCCGATAACCATTGGGGAGTAAAAGTTCTCAAGTGGCGATCACGTACCGGGAAGCCTACAAGATGGTTTGAATTTAACAATTTAAAATTATTTGCCTGTCTCTAAAGGTAGAATTTGAGAAACTGAAAAATTCCTGAGTGTCATCATATGTAACATGATCGATGCATATAAACTTATAGCACCCTTATCCCTTTTTATAGCTAAAATATTAGTATTTGTTAAAAAATACAAAACACTTCAAGACGTAAAATGATATAAGACGAGCGAATGCCAAAAAAACGTATTCGAAAACAAAAACAATTATAATAAATATATAAAAAAGCCTTTTATTTGATCCTGCTACATTACATTGCTGCTTGATTTCCTATTTTAATTAGCAAAGTCCCCAGGTTGGGTAAAGGCCTCCTCCAATGATGTCCATTTCTCTATATCCTGTGATATTTGCCACCACTTTGGACAAGCGACTTTTTCGTCCTCCCAGCGTGTAGAGGGCCTTTCTCTCTTTTTTAACAAAAACAATTAAAAAGTCATAAATCACTGTAGCTTTAATTAAATTGACAAGCGCTAAAATTAAATTCTAACCAGTATTTATGCACCAATTAATAAAAACTACTTTTCCTTGCTGAAACCAATTACTTCACACAATTGCATGTCACCGCAACATTCTGAAGCCGCTTGTTTGAAAACACACGGCACATGCTAAACTTCCGTCTACAGCAGTGACTTACAAAAACTATGGAGGGGTCACTACGTACAATAAATGTACGCACGAGAAGGTAGTGTGTCTGGTCAATGCTATCTGAGAAGATTTACGGTTAATTTTCAATATGTGATTAGCTTTTGACATATTAATACTTGATGGCAGTTTTGTATTAACGTTTGGATATGAGCTTCATGACTTTTCGTGTGAGTATTGACCATGATCACCACGCTTGATAGTATGATCGCAGTAAGATATTGTTGTTACATTAATAAAAGACATTTCCTTTAATCGATCATTACGTCACTCATTAAAATATTGTACATAGTGTGTTAAACTTTTAGTTTAGTTTAGTATTTGTGTCGTACCAGATTCGGGTATGGATTCAACTTATAGACTCCCATCTAAAAACATCTATTGTGCCATATGAGAATGTGGTTAAAGCTCATAAAACCTCAACACATTTTTTGCACAGGGCTTTCAAAGCATATCAGTGATTTACACAGCAGATCCTTATGACATTTTGATAGCACTCTATTGCAATGCGTAGTATTTCGCAGCTGGAATGATGAATGTAAATTTTGTAAGATCGTTGTGGTAAACATTTTGTTGAGGTAAGATTCGTAATTTTTTTCGACAGAATCGTCATTTAGTTGAAGTAAGACCATCAAATACCTATTACCTGAATTTTTGTTGGTATCATTTGAAAACTAATAACATGAATGCAGTGCCTAAATCAACAATACAAATAACAAATACACATCAAGTACTGATTAGTGCTATTCATGTCAACAGAAGTGACTGATGTAATCGTAGTAGCGTATAATTGGTTTCAGTGTAAGTCAATGGCCTATTGTGTTTTAATCAGGTGAATCATAATATATATACTTTGATTTGGTCATTGATTTTTATTGCAGGAAGATAATGTGTGTGTGCTAGCCTGACCCTAACCTGTAGTCTATGCGCCACATCATACTCACACTGTCTGGTGTATCTATGGGTTGGATTCTTGGCGCGAACTTGAAAAATGGTGGTTCATTGCAATTTTAGTAATTCGTTAATAATACTGTTATGTGTGTTTTTTGTGTTGTAATGGTGTGATATAGTGCAAAAAGTGTCACGGACGGTGTTATAGTATCAATTACGCAAAAATGTGAGGGTTGCGACGCGATCGAAAGGGTTTACCACGTCGAGTACATTCGGCATATGGATTCTTTCGAATTATGTTGAAACCAAGGCTGGCCTTTGAAATTCTCGTCAAGAATCGTCAAAACAAGCGATAAAATGTACACATTATACATTTTATTGAGAAAACTGAAGAAAAGATATGTTCAGAGTAGGCTGTATGGGTTTGTTCCATTGCCTTCCCATTCGGGAGAATTAAACTACTACTACTTAATAAACTTCAGTGTCAAAGTGTCAATGACTGACAGTTCACGATAGCCGTGAGCGAGTAGAGAAGTACCGAACACGTGGGCATTGCCGAGCCAGTGAAGTTATAAACAAAGTCATAGGGACCAACTTCCACATTAACCTTTTCATATTAAATGGGGTCCCGTTGGAGAGTCACCCCTGTGGGACCCGGTTAACATTGATGAAATAACTAAGGAATGTCCTTTCTCTTTCACATTTTATGCATTTAATAATTAAAAGTAAACCAGTGAGTGTTTATCATACAAGATTCGTACAGATAAGGTGTACAAAGTAATGATTAACCGATCGAGACTGTAGTTAATAACATTTGCATGATGCATGGCATGGAAAGTTGCTCTATTCTGTACGTACAGAGTAAGCGTCATATAGCTTGTCACACATATTGTGTGAAATATCTTATAATATTTATAAATATGTATAAGAAACATATAGCTAAAGTGAGAAAGTTTGTTCATTTTTAGGGTCAGGAACATCTGTTGATAAAATACATTTGTAATCTCACTCTGTTGTCTGTTTATCCGTCCGTCTGTCACAGCTGATTGTCTCAGGAACGACTAATGCTATCCACTTGAAATTTGTAACACTTTTTGATAAATTGTGACCGATCTATATCATTTTTAAATTTGTCTCCACCCATTCAGAATAACTATAAAACAACTAGTTTTGTGTTGGTATCTTAATTGTAATTCTGAATTTAGTTTATTTTGTTATTGTTTTTGTATGTGTATTGTGTTGTCTGTTTTTGAACAAAGTTATGTCTATGTCTAAAACTTGAGATAAATTCACCAAAAAATTCATTTTCTCATACATTTCACGACCTAACATAAAGTCAGAATGACTTGATTTTTTGTAGAGGGATAGGTAAAACTAATTGAAAGACCAAGGATGGGCATATGATTTTTTTATCCTGATCGAACGAGTAGTTCCCCAAGGTGGGATCTAAATTTCAAAGGAGCGTTTGTTTTTGCATTCTAAAACAAATATTTGTGTCTTATTTCTTCCTGAGACCTTCATAGGTCGCTCAATCGAATTTTCCATGAGGGGATTTGGCAAAATCACTGATTGGTGATAGCAATAAGATACAAGCTACGTAGGTACCTGTTGCTGCCCTGCTGAATATTTTCCCCTTAGTCATGTCCTAAAGCCGAGAGCACAAAGCTAAACTCTAGTTATTATTACCCTAAATATACATTTACGATATCCAACACCGTCACATACTAAACCTTACTTTAATTCAAGAAAAGATTAATTAGGAAAATACATACATTTCGCTGTAAGCCTTTCGTATGGTTCCCAACTTTTTCCGAGGATTTTCTCTAGCGTACATTGGCTTGAGGCATGTTATAATAGCACGCCTTCAACCAAAGCCTATAATTATATGGAGAAGTTGTATTCCTAGCGAAAGAACTGTGTATCTATAATGCTATTGTGATAAGAGCTTTGGGAAACAGGTTATTAGACCCGATTTCTATTGATGGAGACCATAGATCATTGAAACAAGATATGACACAAATGAAACTTGGTGCTCGAAATGGAGATGTGTGAGAGCGAGATAGATATAAACAGTGACTGGGTAGGACGGATTTTGGGGGGAAATCCGGTCTATGCTACACCCCATGTACATGATTTGACAATTCAAACACAGCGATGTCTGAATATTTGTGAGTCAGTAACCAGTTTCAGCTTTTTATTCAGAAAATGTTTTAAAAAATTGCTTTGTTTACGTAACGTATTTAACCGACAATTAAACTAGTCGTATCACTTATTCAATTACAATTATTTAAAGAAAGGAATCATCAAGGTCGTTTAAAAATGCCGGAATTTTCAAAGTAAAAAAAACATGACGTCGTAATCTGCTACTTTTTGAAATTGTATTTGAGAGTTGTTTCAAAATGTAAAGACGCGCCTCGCTTGACAATCAAAAAGACTAAATACGTAAAATATTCTGCATTTTTGGTTTGTTGATGTTTTTTCCGAGGAATTCACACCACTACAATACGTATGTCTCGACTTACGACCACGCGTAAAATTCACTCCGATTCCATAATTAACTACTCTTTATACTCTGTAGGTACGCTATTATACCATAAAAGCAAAATGCCAGCATAATGTCTCAATTGAAAACAATCGCGCGCACTATAATTTCGCAGTATTATAAAAAGCCATCAAAATCTCAGCGGCATTTTGTGCTATTACGTAATACTTAGACAGTTTCACATTCACTCTCACACGACACGATTTAAAATGTTAATTCACTTTTACACGAAAACCCGTTTCCGATAATTCATTCGATTTTGTAACCTCCAAGAAAAAGTTTCGCGCCAAAGGTTTGACGTTTATTTTTTTAAACGGGGCGCGTTCGTTTCATGCCCGCGACCGCGGTGTTTTAGGTAAATTATGTACAGTTGACCATATCGAATTGCGCGTGTGGTGCGACTGGCGCGGCGGGCACCGGCCTCGCTCTTTCTCCCATTCCTACATGATGATCCACTGTTTGATGGAAATTAGCGTTCGCACGCGCCGATGTATTGTTATTCATTTGACAGCTGTTCATTGCACCATACATACGCTGCACGCGCGTTTCCGAACCAGTTTCCTGTTTCATTCACGTTTTCCATCAATCACCAACCAAACTGTTTAGTAATGGGCCTCTTTAAATACCTCGATTTGTTTTTCTTCAAAAAAATTCAAATGAAAAGAAGTTGTCATCTACAAAGCCATCGAAACTCTATCTAAATATCTACTAAGAGTATGTCACTCCAATCGTAAACAAATGAACAGATAAATTAAGTAATTTAAACAATTAGAGAAAATATGTTAGAAACTTAGAGAACGTAATGTAATAATGCATTGCATAAACATAACATGTAGATCCGAATGAGTTATTTAAAATAACAGTGAGATTAGTAAAAATGAAGTACGCAGATTAGTGTGTTTCTTAATGATCATTATTAAGTACTGCTTCGTTACATAATTCATATAATTATTTGTTGCGGAAATGAATGTGTGTCGAGTTAACCAGATGAGGCAAGTTGTAGGCAGGTATTGGCACCCATGTCAGATGGTGTTTCGGTGCTTGGCCTACTCTATGAATGTAGAGCGGACCCAGTTAAAAAACCATAGGTAATAAGTGAGTCGTAAATATGAGTACCGTTTCATAATTTCTTAGCCAAACTGTTTTTTATACACGTAGCACTGTTGCCCGTGACTTCATATACGCGATGCTCAAAAAATTAATTATTGTTTATGAAATACTAAAGTCATCGACAGGGAGTAAGAGTTCTCCAATGGTGACCACATACTGGGAAACGTGTACCAGGCCGTTTCCTTACTAGATTGACTGACGACCTAGTAAAGGTCGCGGATAGTCGCTGGGTGCAGGTGGCTCTGTGCCGATCATTGTACCGATTTGCCTACCATGTGTTTATTCGTGAAATTTTCCCGGCTGATAATTATGATTTATTTTCAAAACCAATGCATTTAAAACCAAAATTTCGTAGTTCGCATTGCCATGAATTTAAGTAATTTACAGTCAATTCATTTAATATCTCACTAAGCATTTGATTTTGAAATATATATATAAGTATTTAGCGAGAATTTAAATAAAATTGTAACTCTACCTGTTATAATATGCAAAAAATAAAAATAAACAAACATTATCTCAAATACGTAATGATTTCTAGAAAATTTCACTGACTGTGTTGTTGGTATAAGACTATGACGGATTAGTGCAGATTTAGTATAGTTGTGTGAAGACGTAACGGCACCTCGCGTCCCGCGCCCGCGCCCGCGCCCTCACGCGCACGTAAACGAGATCTTATCGCCGCTGTAACGTAGTTGCGTAAGCGCAGATGAGCTTTTATTTGTGCGCACGAGTTACTGGTGTTTTTAATGTGCGTGATTTACTTATTTCAAGTTATGTTCCATCTGGAATCAAGGTCATGTTGCTTACCTAAATCATGGATGCATATAAGTCATTGCTTCGTTATTCGAAATCTATTCATATATGTAATTAACTTTCTCGTAACGTAATTTTTTATGACATTAGTCACGTGCGACGTTACATTACTGTCCCGCCTGAGATATGTCATATTTAAACATCAAACGTCTATACGATTTGACAATATCTCATGAGTATCATGCTACGCAGGCTAACTGACGTGATCAAATTTTTGAGTTACTTTTATATTTTACATTTTAAAACGGCCAACCGTGAGTGAATCAAAAAATAATGTAACGAATGCGCCTGCCGAAATCATCGAGCAATTATTAACAAAATAGCATTAAGAATAAACGAGAGGCGCCAACAGTTTGTAATCGTAAAGTGGTGATTTTACCGTTAGAAAATTTATTCGTATACTTGTGCTGTAAGACCTTGCTTCTTCCGTCATTAAGGTGAAGTACCCTATAGGTTTTCGTTACTTGCACTTGGAAAATAAGCAGCATCTTTTTATTACGTCGACACACGTTTTTTTCACAGATCAAAGGGAATGCAGACCTGAGTATTTAATATTGATTGCAATTTGGTACCTCCATGGCTCATATACTCTCTGTAAGAGAGTAGGTTAAGCCTGAGCCTCTGCAGTGGAGACGTATATAGGCTGTTGATGATGACGCGTTTTGGAGAAAAATGGTATGGAGATCGGAGAGAGGGAAAGATATAGGCTACCTAATTATTAACATTGTACTAATTGATACTAAGTGAAACTAATTTTTTTTAACAATTAAATACCTTATTAGATATGTTTATAATATTTGCACACCTGTGGACAAGTTCAGTACATCGAACTAATTGAAATTACTATCTAAACACCGTGTAAAAAACGATATACTTGGCAAAAAAATTCTTTCTTCTTTTTATTTTGAAGTCCATGTGGAAGACGCACAAAATGCTAGTAATAAATGTACGAGTAACAAGATCTTCCGTAAAATGAACAATTCGTACTTTTAAAATGAACTAACTACCAGTAAACTGCAGTGTTAACTACCATAAAGATACAACCAGTGTTTACCGTGGTCATCTGAACTTCCGTTTCCGTAATTGAATTGTAATGACTCCGAGGTTGGATAGCTCGAGCGTGTTTACATATCGCACCCTTGTTGTAATTTTTGTGTGATCTTTATCAAGATCCATAATTAGAATTTACTTTTCTGTGTAAATATGTGACGATGTTTACCGTTCTATTTTAATTGTTAATGCTGTTCAAATAAAATTAATCTTTATATCTTCTTCTTCTTCTTCTTCTTCTTCTTCTATCTATCTATCTTCTTCTTCTATCTATCTTCTTCTATCTTCTTCTTCTTCTATCTATTCTTCTTCTTCTTCTATACTATAATAAATCTGTAGAATCGACGTGTCTGTACATTGAAATTTTTTGACTAAAACTGATTGAGGGTGATGTAAGAAGTGTAACAGAACACAATAAGACCATTTTTAAACATTTTGTCTGTCTGTCTGTCTGTCTGTCTGTTTGTCTGAACCGGCTAATCTCCGAAATTACAGAACCAAATTTCATGCGGTTTTCACAATTAAATTAGGCGTTGGTCAAGGCAACATCTAAGCTTTATTTCATCAAAATCAGTTCACGCAATAAAAAGATATCTTAAAAAAACCTGTAGAATCGACTTACCTATATATGGAGAATCGACGCGTCTATCTGTACATTGAAAAGGTTTGCCAAAAATTGTTTGAGGGTGATATAGGTAGTATAACAGAATACAAAAACCAATTTAGTGGGTTCTGTCCAGAATTGCTACAATGCCTACAGTGATTCAGTGGTTAATGTTTAAAAGTGTTTTTGAAACATTACCTCAGCTTTAGAAGTGACTGAGAGACGAAACCATGTAGGGTTATGAGATTTTGACAATATGTTCCTTTTATGATAGTTCCGCAAAAAGAATATGTGATGCAAGTTTGTGTTAAAGTTTGCAATTGCCGTGTAACGTGTATCGGGCCATCCCTCCACAACCTGGTTGGCTGCATGAGTCCACTGTTGGACAAGTGCCCCTCTCCCCATATAACGACACATTAAACTTTATATGATTGGATTTGCAACAAGCACCACTGTTGGTAGGCAGATTGGTGATCGCAGTAAGATGTTGTAGTTACATAGCTAGATTCTGCTACCCATCTTCTAAAAAGGCTTATACAACTAAGACCTAACGGAATGTGAGGTAAAATTAGCGATGTAAGTTTGTATAAAAAGTTCGTAAATACAGTTGTTTTTTGTATGGGTTTGTATTTGACCTTCATCTAACATGTGTTTTTTTTCATTCGATAGGCTTCCGTTTTATTACAATCTCACCTGATGTTAAGCGACGATGTGGTCTAGGATCATTCACGGTTGCATAGAAATAGTCTATTCACTCTGGCCTTAAAGTTATCTAGGTTGTATCGCTTGGGAAACACAGCCGGCAGGGAATTCCACTGCTTAGCTGTACGCACGCACGCAAGGCCGTTGGATAGAAATCTTGCTTACCCAGGATCCTCAAACTAATAGAGAGGCACTGGTTCTGCTACCTTTCATACCGGAACACAACAGTGCTATTAAAAATTCTGGTTGGTGGAAGACTTAGGTAACATGGTGGTAGCGAGCCAGCCAGCCAAAACTAAACATTTTAATAGACAAAACAATACATTTCAAACAATATTCACATAACAGACTAAATATAATAAAAGTCAGGTGGGCATAGAAAATGCCTTCATCGTCATCATCATTAGACAGGAAACGTCCACTGCTGGACGATAGGCCTCGAGAAAATGCCTTACCGCCAACCAAATCAAATACCGATAGGTATTGGGACTTATGGTCAAAACTGTATGTACAAAAACAAAAAATCAATCAAAATATGGAACCTCAGGGTTGTTAGTACAAACGTGTTGCCATTTTTAAGACACAGAGGCAGATAATTTTTTAAACAATAGGTATTCAAGTACATTATCCGATTGCTTAACGGTGAAGGAAAACATCGTGAGGAAACGTGCATGTCTTGAACAGGCATGTGAAGTCCGCCGATCCCCACTGGTCCCGCGTGGTGGACTATGTCCCATACACTCTGTGTAGGAGAGTAGGCCTGAGCCCCCGCAGTGGGGACGTATATAGGCTGTTGATGGTGATGATGAGGTATTATATGGTGTACATGAGATGTAATTTTTTTTAGGTACACATTGGATTTCAATCTACATAAAATTCAAAGTCCTGACTAACTGACTTATATGTCGACGCACAGCCTAAACCACTGGTCCTATAGACATGAAATTTGGAGGCTGTGTTCTTTGTAAAGTGAAAGTATCCGCTAAGAAAGTATTTCTCGAAATTCCACCCTAACAGTGTAAAATGAGGGATGTAAGTTTGTACGAAAGTCCGTCACTTTTGAAGATAAATCCATGAAAATTTGTACGTAGTTTTTCGGTGTAGTGTTTCACAGTTTTTGGATATTTATCCTCAAAAGGGGTGAAAAGAGGGATGAAAGTTTGTATGTGCACTCTGTTGTTTTTGTACCCCATAACATAAAAAGTGGTATTCAGTCTTATGAATTAAAAGTAAGGATAACGTGTTTTAAATTAAACAGGGCAAATTTAGGAATGCTAAATAAAATTTAAATTCGTCATTTTTGAAGATAACACCATGAAAATTGATAAGTGTTGAGATTAGAAACAAAGAAGTACAAGTGTCACGGATTTCTAATAGGGTGAAAAGGTGGATGAAAGTTAGTATGGGAACTCTGTTGTTTTTGAAGTCAATATCATGAAAATTGATAATCAGCATTATGAAATAAAATTAATAGTGATTTCCAGAGGGTGAAATCATGGATACAAGTTTCAATTTAATTTCTTCATTTTTGAAGATAATGCAATGAAATTTGGTAAGTGGTTAGATTAGAAACAAAGAAATACGTGTTTCACGAATTTTTAATGGGGATGAAAAGGGGATGAAAGTTTGTATGGGAACTCTTTTATATTTGAAGTCAATATCATGAAAATTGATACTTAGTAAGTGGCTAGATTTGAAACAAAGAAATACGTGTTCCGTCGTGTGAATGATAACTCGGATGTGTTTGTAGTCATCAGCATGATAAGTCTTATGAACTACAGTTAAGGGTGACGTTTTTAGTGTTTTAGAAAAATCAACCTCTAAAGGGTGAAATCAGGGATGCAAATTAAAATTTCAGTTCCTCATTTTTGAAGATAATAACAAGAAAATTGTTAACGGGTTAGAAAGTGGAAACAGATAAATACGTGAATAGGGGTTGAAAGTTTGTATGGGAACTCTGTGTTTTCCGAAGTTAGCAGCATGAAAATGGGTAGTTAGCCTTACTGATAAAAATTAAGAGTGACGTAGTTTCACACATAATGAAACAATGAAAAAATATAAAAATGTCCCGGTTTTTGTGGTCGCACTTCTGGGAAACGGCTAGACCAAATTTTGTGTGTGAATCTTGCACCTTCTTACCCCCACCTCTTACCCATATTTTAATATCTATTTTATAATTGTAGTATGAATAATCTCCAAATAATTATTCGTTGCCGGAAAGCGTTACGTCAGTTTCATATTTGTTATGTAGTTGATTTATCCAATGAGATAAATCCTAAAGTCCACGCGGGCGAAGCCGCGGGCAGAAGCTAGTGTATAAATAAAAACCGGTAAAGTGAGAGGGCTCAGATATTCTGAATCCTAAAAACGGATTGTGAATGAAAACTAGTGGGCTGCATTATTTTAGGTTAATTCTCCCTAAGCTTGATAAAGTTTGATAACCCGCTATATAGCTACCTTTCGTTTGTACTTTTAACCGACTTCAAAAAAGGAGGAGGTTATCTATTCGGAGGTTTTTTTCTTCTTCTGTTTGTTACCTCAGAACTTTTGACGGTAAGAACCGATTTGGATGATTCTTTTCTCATTTAAATGGTGGTGCTTCCCGTTTGGTCCCATTTTGGTCCAGTTCTGACAACGGCATCCATAAGAAAACTATATAAATCTTAAATTCGCCTTAGTAAGAGTAGACTTTTAGGGCAATTGAAGTCAGTTTCCAGTTCTTTTTGAGCGCATTTACTTGTTATACTAATGAGCGTGCACTTGGCCTTCATCTGACCTGATGGTAAGGTACAAGCGCTCATTGCTCATTTTAACCGCCTCCGTGGCTATGGCTAATGGAAAAGGAAATGGATACACGCTTAACATACAATTCAGAGGCCCCGGGTTTGATTCACAGTGGAGTACCTATCGGTAGTCGGTTTGGTTGATGATAAGGCATTTTTCTATTACTCCTGGCTAGCTACCAACATGTTTTCTAACTCTGCCGCCAAACAGCAGTGCTAATAGCACGGTTTTGTTCCGGCAGGTGAGATTGAAGGCCAAGAGCAAACCCATAGTATATTTTTAAAAAACTAGAAGCCTACAGGCGTCATTTTTGGTTTGATAACTTTAGTAAGTGAATTCATAAGCTAGCCACTAGATGCTAGTGGTTTTAAAAATGATCATTAAACAATTTAGAAAGCCAGAATGTCAAGAACCTCGACAAGAGTTACGTGAGCGAGTAAATTATATATGAACACATGACTGGCACCATTTACACGGAGCTCTTCGTTAATGGTTCCTGGAACGATGTCCATCGCACCATGCCCAGAGTGGGCGGTACTTCCCTTAAATACATTTAAATAATTATATCTTCATTCATCATTGGCAGCCGGAAAAGGCTGCTGACGAACAGTTCTTTAACCATTAATTTAATTTAATAGAAGATATGGGATAGTCACGACGACAACTCGTCTCAACAGAGACTATGCGAGCTTCATAGAATCACGCCCGCTAGGCGGCAGCACTGAGGCGTCAGGACCAGACACCTGTCAAAGGTGATAGAGCGACAACATTTTCATTTTCAATAAAAATAATTAATACAATAATTCGCTCAGTATCGAAATGCCTCAATGCTGTGCAGTTAAGTATGCTATGGATAAAATGCGTTTAAAACAATGGCTTATAGCCATTCGTAGATATCGGTTAACACCCGCAAACAATAGTGTTGTATGCAGTCACTTCTAGTGACTATCACGAGCTGCCGAAAGACAGAAATGTTAGAAAAAGGTTAGTGTAACCCTACATAGCCTAGGCTCAAGGTTCAAGCACATGGCACAAAACTTTTTTAGCATTTGTTAATTTTAATTGTAAAGTTTGTAAATAGAGACTAGTGCCTTTATTTCATTCACTGACCTTCTTAATAAAATTATGTTATGTATAATCTTGAGATGGGACAAAGAGTACCTTATACGTACTGGAAAGATACATTTTTCTGGGATGGGAGACTTCTTGCCAAAGTGGCACCAACTAGTGATGAACATTATCGTGAAACCAACAAGTGTGACTATTATATCTACAAACCACCCTGATATACTTCTCTTGCCTTTAAAATATTTAATGGGATTCAATCAATTCCATCTAGTTAATTGATCGCATTAAAAATCTGGTTTACTTGTGTTTAGTTGTTTGTTTTGACAATTTGTAAGTAGTTTAAGTTTTATTATTGCGGATTAAGCTACTAAACGGGGTTTTGAATTCCCATACGGTAGCTGGCTCAAAAATATGGCTGTGAAACGATTCGACGGGCATTGCCCTACCTGATACCCACGCCTCTACGAAGGCCACTGTGCACAGCTGTCACTCATGAACGTCTCCAACTGACAAAGCAGATGATGAATAACAGTAACGTTATGAAACAATATATTTATGATCCAATATGTCTCTCGTCACTTTCTCTCGGCCCCTACCATAGCAACGTTCGAGATTTGCAGCGTGATTAGTGTTTAATTGGCTGGTTTTTGCGCGTCGTCTGCGCCCGCGCACGATGTAAATTCACCGCCGTGTCGCATGCGTGCCGAGATGGTCGGCCGAGCGTGACTTACTGTCACATGGTATGGTATGGGGTTTATTATTATAATTAATTGGCCTTTCTTTCCTCGCGCATCTGAGCACGTAAAATTATATCGCTCCAAAAACATATTCATACTTATTTATAAAATACATATCTGAAATGTACAAAGCATGCCAAGTTCAAGGTGTGTATGAGCATTGTTTTCACAGAAAAATATGTGTGTAATTGAAAATTAGCACTGAAAACCAGACACGATTCAGAGGGTTACAATAATGCGTGATGAGTAGGTTTCATCCCGACCTAATAAATAAACATATTTTTGCTAAACCGACATTTTAAATCGGCCATCTTGGGTTTCAATGTTGCTAGTTTTCATCAAGTTAAATCTACCAAATAAAATACTATAGAAGTTTTCAAATATAACAACATTTTCTTTTTAAAGATTTTTTTTATCTATCATTATGTCAATTTATCGCTGAGTGACAAAAATTTGGATTGTCGCTTTTTCAGAGTCTCGCTATTCTAATCTCGTTATTCTATCTATTCTAATTATATGTATAAAATTAAAGGCTCAAAAATCTAAAAGGTCTCAAAACTATTATTATTATTATTAAATATTGCATCGTGTATGTTTCGAAAGGACTTGGCTTGGCGCACTCTGGTGCGCATTGATTTTTGACAATAAGATTCATTTTAAACGTGCGTAACCGTTTAATCTGTTCTATTCTGACATGTCTCTAAACTTACTTCTGTTTTTCCCAAGCGACCACTTGCCTTCAAGGTCATCCTTGACCACATCGTTCATCAGATGAGATTGTGGTCAAACGCGAGATGAATTAATACAAAATTTAAAAATAAATAATGAAAGATAAACATACGTTTTTTGCTTGTTTACAGTTCTAAGAAAAATGTGCATTAGGAAAACGGAACTAACCCAGATTATCGAATTGATCAACTCCAGTGATTATTGAGTGTATAATCGATAACTTGGCATTTGTAACTTGCAAGGTGGAGCGCGCGCAGAATCTGGTGGCACAGCAGTGCCCCCGCCAAGTCGAGCTTAATTTTACCACCTCCGATGTCTAATGGCTTTGATGTTTGATTAAATACTAGCATGTTACGCAAGCGTTAAGAGGCTATGTTGGTAAGACCACGTGGTCGGTTTCAAGGTTGCATTGTTTTGTAGCTGTCCCTCTCCGAGCCCTATCCTATCCGAGCGCGTACGGTGAGACAGCATACATTACGCGATGTTATCCACCCGTTATTTGGATGTTTCGTAGTCCAGGGATCATTTGAAGGATACAGTATATTATGTAACCATTTTTTTAATACAGTATACTAATGAAATTTCAGATGTCGGTGGTTTTTCCAAATTGTTCTAAATTGATTCATACTCTTGTAAATCAGGTTCAAAGTTGGGGCTTTTTAGTACCGAAAAATACAATACTTTGACGCCCTGTAACTCTGGAAGTATATATTTAAACGAAAATCTGACTCACCACCGACACAGATATTTGTTTCTAGATTGTGTCTTGAAAATTTCATAGATTTTCATAGCTTAATACTCAAAATATGACTGGACTACGTTTGTATGGGCGCTTTGACAACAGCATACCCTCTTAATAGCATCATTGTGTTATTAGGAGGCAATTTAACTGAAAATTCTAGGTGTGCACGCTTCCATCTTACACTCATAATTGTCTTAAGTGAAACGAAGGTCAACTATACTGAAACAAAGAGATCAACCGACTATACCCACCTCCGTGGCTTTAGGCGATCCACCCTATCAAAGTTTCATACCAAATTTCTGTTGCCATAATCTTTTAAAATATAATAACTGGATTTGTGCAGTAATTATCTAAAAATAGGACATCGGACTGTGATGTCGCGAAATGAGTATCATTAACATACAACTTCACAGTGAATCACAATTTTCATTTTTTAAACACTTTTTTTCGATTATTGTTCAAAGCGGCATCTATGGACAATTAGCTACGTAACTGCTATTGTAGCTAAATACAAAGTTTTAAATTAATGATATTTCTTTCGGGACACTATAATTTCGTCTACTACTTTTAGTTAATTACTTATCAAAGCCAGCTATTCTATTTTAAAAGATCGTGGCAACATAAATTTAGTATGAAACGTTGACGGAGGTGGATCGCCTTAATAAGATTCATTACATTAACATGCACTACACAAGCAAGTTTAATCTAGACATAGTTCAAGTAAAAGTAAAACAAAGATAAAAAAGAATCAAATTTGTCGCTAAACGAAAGCAGCTTGTAAACTTGTCTCTGTTAGTACCATAAACGGTCGCTAGATGTCCATTACAAGCAGTGATTAAAAAGCGCAACCTGAACCTAAAGGAAAACCGCGGGAAAATTACTTAAGATTGTGCTAATTACACCACTTTCTAAATTGAACCTTATTGAAAACAAGCGACAGTATACCATTAAAAAAGGAAGGTAAAAAATAAATCTATAAACAAATACAAACATTTGAACGCAAGCGAGTGAATGCGTCTGTTTCCGCCGGAAGTTGTCCAGCAGCCATATTAAAAACAATGTCACTAAAATGTACCACATCACCATGAAATCACGGACACGGCCTTAGGTTCCTATTTCGAAAAACTTCACAGAAAACTTCACAACTAAAGTCCGGGTTCCAAATTCAAATCGCGGTTACTTTCATTTTCTTCGTCGTGGGAAGGTGCCACGAAAAAGATGGTATGTAAAAAGTCCGTTTAAAAAGATTTTAATTCTTTTTACGCGTTTTATTTTTCTTTTAATCAGAGACAATACGGAGTGCGTGTATGTGAAAGCACGAGATGTACATAAGATGACGTGCGCGGGAGTGCTTTGTTCGATTCTAGTTAATATTCGAATGATAATGGTGGCGCTACCGTCGCATAGAAACTGCAGTAGCTGGTTGTTTTTCCCATGTGCTAACAATTGATTTTCTATTATTTACTTCCCGGCGGAAATAGAACGAATATAAGTGCGTAAGCAGCACTAATAGTTAGATAGCTATTTTCTAATTGGTATTAAAGTAGGCTCACTTATGAAAATTAATAATTATAAATAGACTAGCTTTAACCCGTTACTTTTGCTGCTTGGACTTCGCTCGAGAACGATAGAGTAAAAGTTATAGTATGTCACTGCATTTACACGAAATTTCATCACAATTGCTTGTGCCGTTGTTGAGGCGTCTAAGAGGTAACAAACAAATAAACAAACAAACTTGCTTATGGATTAGTTGTGTAAACACTTGTATGTAGATACTAATTTTAAAGTCGCAAACACTTTACTAATTGTTCGTTTGAGTCCCTTCTCAAATAGTGAATAATTTAAAGAGTACTTTCAGTTACTTATTTCTAATACATTCATCTTTTTTTTAAAACAAACCTTGAAAATATTTAGTGTGTTAAAAAAATTAAATTCAGAATGAATTGAAAAATGTCCGTTTTTATTTTTTCGAGTTCGCATGCGCTCACATAATGCTTACTTACTATACTAAATTATACTTATCTGCAGAGGGCATTGACACGACGCATCAGCTGTCCGGACGCGACCGCAAGATACTCGTATATTTTTCGTTTCTTTTTTTTAAATAGTTTAATGTATTCATTTTAAGTAACTGAAAGAAACCCTTAAGACTTTATTGTATGGATATAGAGAATATTCTATAAGGAAGATATTCGAAGAGTTTCACTCTAATCGACAAAATTAATCAACAAACAAACAAAAAGAAATATAACCGGTAAGGTTTGAGGCGTACTTAAATTGAAACGCCTGGGTGAGTACCTTTTCCAACCAAAGGCGTTGCTGTCGCTTACCATCAGGTGAAATGAAGGCCAAGTGCTAACCCATAATACATTTTATTAAAATAGGGGAGACACGTACTAACTGACCCAAAGATCACCGCGCAGGTCAAACCGATTTTCATGAAAGGTCTATTTTAAGATAAAACAGATTACGTAACAGAATAAACACTATATCGTAAGATAAAAAAAAAGATAAAACTAATACACTGCCAAATGATGATGTCATACTTTCATCTTAACATTAAACGTCGTATTTCGTTGGTAGTTCTCGTAATTATTTTCATGATTAAATGACTATGCTAAAGATAAGATCTCATTTAGCATAAACCTGCGTCTGTACATGTATCCTGCTTTCACATACGTAATCCTCGGAATGAAAGCACGAGACAGCAACAACAGACAGTGCGTCAATTCAAACCTCGTTACTACACAATCTGTCAAAAACTGACAACTAGGGATATGCCCATTTGCCCACGCTCTGAAAAAATAAGTTGAAGTTTAAAGTTTAGCGTGATCTTCTATCCAGACGTTCTAGAGCATATCTTGTGCCCGCATTCTTTTAAATTTCGCTTCGTAATAGTTTGGAATAACCCAACTCATACAATTTGAATAGTAAAAAGTGCACATTAATCATGACTAGGTTTAAACGAAAGTGTCTGAATGCCGGCTTTATGTGCAACAGGTGCCTGAATGAATTGTTTCTTTATTGAATAAACTCTTCATTGTATAAGCTTTTTGTGTGTGGTGTCTGTCAAAGAGTATATATATACCATAGATTTTAAAGACTAATATATAAAACCTTGAAGTAAACTCACGTAGAGTTTGATTTTTCCGTTCCTGAATCTCAATTCAATTCAATTCTTGACATTTATGGCAACTACCAACTTCATGGTAATTCTGCCAAAATCTGGTGACCAAAGAGGCAACGTGTAATAGGAAATAATCGGTTAGCCAGACACGCGATACACTTTGAGAGGACTAAAGCAAAAAGGAGAAAACACACGACACGAAACGTAGTTCAGTTACTGGAGGGATTACAACTTTATATTGTTGGAATGAATAAAATTAGAAAGAGTATAAACAAAACGAGAGAAGACTAAAGAAAGAAGAGATTTGAGATTAGAAGGACGGGGGATATTATCGGGGAGAAAATTGTAAAGTGACGATTTATTATTAGGGCAACTGAAAAAAATATGATCCGGTGTACCCTCGTCTAAGCCACATTCGCAAATAGAAGAGTCCCTTATCCTTATTTTATGGAGAAAGACAGGAGTGCAGACATGACCCAATCTAAGTCGGCATATAACGGAGCAAGATCGCTTATCAACTTTTTTGAATTTAAAAAACCAAGGTTTGTGGGGGACTGAAGGTTGAATGTCACTGTAATGTTTACCTTTAAATCTTTTTGAAACTTCCCACTCTGCACACCAATCCTTTTCGATCTTAGTTTTAGCGGCAGCGCAAAGGTCATGAGCAAACAGAGAGTTGTATGTTGAACAGCCAGTAGAAACAGCAAGTTTAGCACAGTTGTCCACAGTTTCATTACCCAGGATACCACTATGACTTGGGATCCAAGCCAAAGCAACCTGGATATTTTTTATATGGCATCTAAAGAGGGCGTTTCTAATAAGAAAGATAATATCGAACTTTAATTTATTTTTAAAGGGATTGCTTTTTACTGCCTGAAGAGTGCTTAAAGAATCAGATAATATAATAGACTGAGAGAGGTTGTGAGATTCAATGTAAAGAACAGCTTCTAAAATTGCAACCGCTTCACCAGTGAAAACGGATGAGAAAGGAGGGAGTTTATAAGACAAAATGATTTTATAGCGCGGAATCCACACTGATGCACCCACAGCTCCCTCCAAGGAAGACTTCAAGGCATCCGTGTAGATAGTCAGCCAACTGCGGAAATTATTTGACAAAATATTTGACAACATGGAGCTAGCAGAAGGGGAACCCTTCTCAATGCCAAACGCTAAATTAATATTAGGAGTAAATATAAGAGCATCAAAGTCAAGAAGAAACAAAGAGTGATTAGAAACGTCATATAAAGGATTTTGGTAATCTGAAAGACGAAGGAAGCTAGAAACAAAACGAGGGGGAGATTTATGACGCCAGTACAGGAGGGAGGGAATCGTCTCAGCTAGAGCTTTTAATCTAGGCAAAATGGGATGAGACGAATTTTGGAGGGCATTAAAGATGAATCGATCAGAGAGGTATTGGCGACGAAGGTGAAGAGGGGGGTCAGCACATTCTACCTGAAGGGCATTGACCGGGGAAGATTTCATACCCCCAATAATAATGCGAAGGCATTTTGATTGGATTTGGTTTAATTTTTTCAGGCAAGATTTACTACATGGTTCCAAGATAAAGGAGCCATAATCTATGACGCTCCGGATAATTGCATTGTATAAAAGCTTTTGAGAGTATGGGTGGGAACCCCACCAAACACCTGACAAAGAACGCAGGATATTAATATTTTTCTCACATTTTTTAATGACGTAATCTAAGTGATGCGTGCCAGATAATTTTGAATCTAGAATTACGCCTAAAAATTTTACAAAATTTAATTGGGGGATCAGTTCCTCATTACTAAATACATTGGCAATAGGCATGGATCTACTCCTGGAAAAAGCGACAATGCAGCTCTTGGCAGGAGAAAGAGAGAGACCATGATCTTCAAGCCAGACATTTAAATAATAAATGGCTGAATTTAACCTCGAAGCTGCCACGTCAACGGAAGCAGCCGCTACGTAAACAGCACAATCGTCGGCATACTGTAAAATTTTAGCAAAGGAGGAAACAACTGGTTCTAGATCATGAGTGTATAAGTTGTATAACAAGGGGCTCAGCACCGAGCCTTGAGGAAGGCCTTTCCAGATTAGCCTTAGCTCAGATTCAGAAGAACTATGTTTAACTCTTATAGATCTTGCCAAGAAGAGGTTAAATATGAGATGCACCATCTTAGGGGGAATTTTTTTTTTTTATATTATTTGGACATGAGGGGTGCAGTTCGTCTGTCCTGCAAGTCACCGCGACCTTTGCAGATCTATTGTGACAGTCCCCTATGGATCAAATCACCTCCCCAAGGCCAATCTCGGTCATGAACCGTACGATTGATCTGGGTTTGGAGGTCCTGATACTGTCCGTTGTGGCAGTGTGGCCTCCGAGGTGTCTGTTCCTACTGTGATGAAGAGCATCACAGTAGCAGAGGATATGGATGGGCGTCTCTTCATCCTCCTTACAAAATCTGCAAGCTATGTTGTCGCTTAGGCCCATGTGGCTGAGATGTTTGCTTAGCTTGCAGTGCCCCGTTAGGGTCCGGGTCAGGATCCTTAGTTGGTTCCTGCTGAGCGAAAGCGCTTCGTTTGCGTACGAGTTGTTGTAGCCATTCAGAAGCGCTTTAGAATGGTTTTGGCCAGGTGTGGCTTTCCAGAACAGCAGTCCTCGTCGGCGCGCCTCCTGGCTAAAATTATCTTTTATGGTGCGGAAGGAGATGCCGCAGGCCGGTTCTGGCCCTACCAGCGGGCTCTCTGCACCAGACCTAGCTAGTTCATCTGCGTTTTCATTGCCACAGATGCCAGAGTGTCCAGGTACCCAGGCCAGGGTAGGGGCCCATCTTAGGGGGAATACTAAGGTTTAATAATTTACGTCTTAGAGTATCAAGTTGCACGTTGTCATAGGCGGCTTTGATGTCCAAAAAGGCTCCCAACAAAACCTGATTCTTAGAAAAAGCCAAGCGTATGTCAGAAACTAAGACACATAGACTGTCAATTGTGCCGAAACCACGCCTAAAACCAAATTGTGATGGGGACAGAAGACCTCTACTCTCAACAATCCATTCTAGTCTGTTTTTGATAAGGTGTTCTAATAATTTAGCCAAAATAGATGATAAGGCAATAGGACGGTAGGAAGAAGAGAGAGAAGAGGGTTTACCCGGTTTTAGAACAGGAATGACAATTTGCGTTTTCCATGAATCAGGGGGAATGCCGCTATCAAAAACCATATTAGCTATTTGCAAATAGAGTCTTTTCAAGTAGTCCCCCGCGCGGGAAATAAAGGAGTACGGGAAACCATCCTCTCCTGGGGAGGAATCCTTAACAGAACTCAACACCAGAGATAGTTCCTCAAAGGAAAATGGACGATCGAAGCGATCATTTGAGGACGGAGGGACGGAAGGGGAATAGGAGAAGATAGGGACAAAAGGAGGAGCTAAGCTATCGATAACCTGGGGTAACCAAACAGAAGAATCATTGGAGGAAATCTCTTGATAGTCTCTACAAGCGTTCCGAAATCTTCTAATATTTCTCCAGACAATTGAAGGGGGAGTGGATGGGGCCAGGCTTTCACAATAATTTAACCAACCAGCTCTTTTCTTCTTTAACAAGATTCTTTTAGCTTTAGCTGACAATCCTTGAAATAAAATAAAATTTTGAGATGTCATACACAGACAATATTCCTGTTCAGCAACGTCTCTTTTACAGACAGCATCAGTACATTCATCATCCCACCAAGGAGGAGGCAGGATCCTAAAACCATTAAATTTTTTGGAGGGAATAGATTGATCAGCCGAAGAAATAATAGCCTTTACAAATTCATCATGGATTTGTAAATAATTGTCCATAGTTGTAGTGGGGATATCCAAAGATAATCTATTAGTGAGCTCGGCATATGAATCCCAGTCAGCTTTCCGTAATTTATACTTAAGAAGGGGTTTGAAATTAACAGAAGGGGCAGGGGAATTAGGGAAAGAAATAAGAATAGGGAAGTGATCACTACCATGTGAATTAACAAGAACTTCCCATGACAGCAAGGAAGACAAGTTAGGGGAGCAAAATGATAAGTCGATAGCACTAGGGAACTGGAGAGGAAAAGAGCGGCGGGTAGGGGATCCATCATTCATTATACAGATGTTCAGATCATCCAAAATCTCTAGAAGTTCAATTGCAAAAGAGTCAGATCTATGGCAGCCCCAAACTTGGTGATGACAATTAAAGTCACCAAGGATCACAATTGGACTAGGAACAGAAGAAAAGATTGTCTTTAAATCTGGAATGAGAGAAACGTGAGGATGAGGAATATAGATGGAGATAAAGGAAGTATTAAGGGATCTAACAGCAACAACATTGAGCTGATCACTGTGAACTGGGAGAGGGAGGCGAGAAAATGTAAATACAGAGTTGACTAAAAGTGCACAGCCAGCGTAGCCATCATTTCTGTCATCCCGAAGACAAGCATAGCCCGGAATCCGAAAACGGGAGCCCGGTCTGAGCCATGTCTCCGAGATGGCAAAAACAGTAGGAGAGAATTGAGAGATCAGTCGGATGATTTCGTGTTTTTTATGATTGGCACTCTTACAGTTCCACTGAAGGACTGTGGCCATGATTGGAGAAGATTTGAATAAGAGAGGAAACTTTATTGGCAACGTTGGACGGTAACTGAGAATTGGGGGATTTAGATTTAGAAGTCGAGAAGGGTGTCATTTTGAGAAGAAGAGGATTGGAGGGGAAAAGCCACACCGTTAGAAGAAGAAGGGACAGGGTCTCTTATTAGGGCATTATGGGCCTGAACATCATAGCCCTTAGACAAAGAGGGAGGGGCACGAGGAGATTTGAAAACAGTTTTTTTGTAGGAGGAGGATGAAGGAGAGGGAGGAGACTTAGTAGAAAGAGGGGGAAATGAATCAGAAGAAGCGAAGGGGGAGGGAGAGAATAAGGCTTTCGCCACATCAGCATAGGGACGGATAATACTAGGACATAATAAGGAGGCTTCGGCGAAAGAAATGTTGTCCTGGGCCATCCTTATTTTGATGGACTTTTGGCGGCCAAGCTCAGGGCACGCCTTGTCATTAGCAAAATGGTTACCGGAACAGAGAATACATTGAGCCACTGAAGGGGAAACATTACACGAAGAACCGGTATGGGAGTCACCACACTTATAACAGCGGCACTTTGATCTACATTGAGATTGGATATGACCAAACCTGCAACAGTTTAGGCATTGGATTGTGGGGAGTTGATATAGGCTGACTGGAAGGGAATTGTGAAAGCAGTACACTCTATCGGGAAGAACTTGACCTTGAAATGTGAGGACCACGGCCTGAGTGGGAATCCATTGAGCGGACCCCTCAACTAAGATTTTTCTATTCAGTCTCCTTGCCTTTAATACCAGACCACATCCCTGAGGAATCTGGAGAGAGTCAACTAGTTCATCCATCGACCATTCAACAGGAATATCCCTAATGAGACCCATTCGCATAACGTGAAATGAGGGAATCACCGCGACGAATTTATTTTTTTGTAACTCAGGGTGGACAATAAACGAGTTCGCAGCAAGGGAGGAAGAGAACTCGACAGATATTTTATTGCGGCCAATCCGTTTAACCCCATCACGAGTTATATTTTTTATGTCATTTTTGAAAAGAAATTGGCCAAATTTAATTGGCCGAATTGTAGTTCCTGATGAGGGATCAGGATCTGATCGGGACACATGAACAAGAAAAGGACCAGAAGCGTCTGGTTGGTAGGAATTTGGCTGGGACAAACTATGGTGCTGGTAGACAGACTGGACTGAGGCAACAGCCAACTCTCTGTTTACCACAGTCTTCTTAGCGTTGCCGACAAGTTCAGCGGTTGAGATTCGCTTTCTGGATTCTTTTTCTAACGAGAAAAGGGGTTGAGAACCTCCTCCCTGACCCTCACCAGACCCAACAATCACCCCCAGGGTAGCAGGGTCGGGGGGTTTGGCTGGGCGGATATTATCCACCTCCATCACGAATGATGAAGAGTGAACAATCCAGGGACACAAACACTAACCCTTAGAAATCACACCACAATCACGACAAAAAACAGATTTAGACCTCGCAAAACCGATTAAAAACCAACAAAGCGGAATTAATTTTGAAAACACGAGCGTCCACTGACACACAGCTTGACAGATCCCCCTTCCTGAATCTCATTTGACCTAGTCTTCTTTTTTTCCGTTGTAGTTGTCAGTTTTTGACAGATTATGTAGTAACTCGGTAGACATCGACGAGCTGGATTTTATTTATAGCGGTGCGAAGTGTAATTCATTAATCTATGGATAAAGTCGACATTCTAAAACGTAATTTGACATCAATTTTTTTTATGAGCGTGAGCAAATGAACATACTCGTAGCTCTAGTTGAAAATTTTTGACAGATTGTGTAGTAATGAGGTTGAAATCGACGTATTGAAAGAAATGTTGCTGTCCTGTGTTTTCATTCAGAAGATTACGTGTGCGAAAGTAGGACACATTCACAGACGCAGATTTGTGCTAAATTAGATCTTATCTAGGCGTCGCGTAGCGTAGCGATATATAATATTCCAGATAACTTTGTAATGAATACATTAATAATTAATAAATCTGGAATGAGGAAATTTGTAGACGAACAGGGGTAATCGACATAGCTCGACGAGTCAGTGAGGTGAAGTTGAATTGAGCAGGCCACATCACTCGAAGAACCGATAAACGGTGGGGAGTAAAAGTTCTCGAGTGGCGATTACGTACCGGGAAGCGTCTACCGGGCCGTCCTCCTACTAGATGAACCAACGACCTGGTTAAGGCGGAGAGTCGCTGAATGCAAGTGGCAAGTGGCCTATGTCCAGCAGTGGACTTTTCCTTTAGTGGAATACCTACACTGCCACATTACATCATAACGTCTATTTACGGAGATGCATCTGATTAATTAATCATCGAGCTTAACTTAACCCTAATTGCTCGCTAACCCGTTAATAGTCGAACAAGTTTAACTTCAAGTTATATAAGTTGAAGTTATCTAGGTCACATCCAGTTCCGGCGGGCGTGTCGAGATCGTGGTCGTTCATAATCATGGCTATACTTATTTGTAACTTATGTCATAACAAGTTATAACTAAGTTAATCAAAAATAAATATCAATGTTTCTAGCCTCAATGGAGATCATCATCAATGGTAGGTCCTCTCTAGTTGATCAAATATACCTCTTCTCTGCATATTAATATTTTATGTTAATAAATAAAATAGAATTGGTAACCTTTCTGAAATGTAACAATAGTACCTTCTTTTAAATCAAATAAATAAAGTCACTTATTTACAATTACAAACTAAAAAATGCAATTATAATAATAACATTTAACGACATTATAAGCTAGCTATCCTATATTAAAAGAACATGGCAACATAAGTGTGTTCGAAGATTTGGGCTTTAGTTACCAGCCGACATCTTTTTTTTTTCTTTTTTTTTTTTCAAGTTGGCAGCACACAATTTTGCTGATGTATATCGATAGACGACTATTGTATGAACAAAAAATGTAATATAACATATTGTTCTAAAGCGGCACATTTCCCAGATATTTCGAAGTAAAGATGGACGTAATAAGTACTGCAAACTTGATTAAAAATGAACTTCGCTTGTTTTTTCGCATCGATTTCGTTAGCAATCAGCGTAACCAATTTTTACCCACGACGGAACGGAGACAGTGTATGCGTTTAGGGTGAGAGGATGTTTGTTTGTGTGTTTGTTTGTTTGTTTGTTGACACTGCCATTTATATTAGCAGCAGATAATTCGCGAAAAACAGTGCACCATCGATGTTTCTCATAAATAAAAGTTTTTGTCGATATTTGAAACAATAAGTGAATACAAGAAGAATGTATCTATAGTTTAAACAGGGTGGAAATAAAATAATATCGTAAATATTGGCTATGGAAACGAGGTGGCTTTATATTAATCCCTCTCTGTGATCCTCTGTTAACGCTAGGAAGACAAGCCCAAACATAAAATATCATTAAACCATGAAAACTGAATCAAAACCTAATTTAATACTACGTAATACGAGTATAAAACTTGGACAGCGCCATCTATTTGTCTTTTTAGTACTCGTACCATCTATGGAAAGCTGCTCATTCAATTTCCTCAATCTTTTTTTAATTCAAGTAGTGTACTAATACTACAGTAACAAATACTTATTGTATTTAAAGACAATTCGCATGTCAGTCTGAACCAGTTTGATTGGGTTTGATGGTCGACGTTACCCAATATCCATTCTTTGAGACATTTCTACTTCTTAAGATTCAATTAAAATAAAGTCATAAAAGAGAAACAAATACGCTTTCCCGCTATTATTAGCTAAGATAAAGCTATAAACTTAAGTGTAACTTGTCATAAGCATAAGTTGCAAATTGGATAATACTAAGACCGGTCTTCCGATTCGTGACCGCTTTCACATACTTTTACTTTCGGCTCTCGAGACAAGCTCCAAATTAAGTTAAACATACTTATGTTAAGTAAATATGAAAATCTGGATGAGGCAAGTGCATATTTTCGAGTTTAAAATGTACATTCAAATGCAGCCCACAGAGTAATATCCGCGCATCAAACATTCGCGAAAGTTAAATATTTCTAAAGCAACATATTGTTCCTCTCTTCACTCTCTGCAGGAGAGTGCGCCTGAGCACCTGCAGTGGGGACATATATAGGCTGTTGATGATGATATTGTTCCTCTTGTATTTATTATTTCTGTCACTTATAATAAGCTGTTTCTTTTTGTATATGATTTTCTCTTTATTTTGTGTTTGTATTTATCTATACACAACAAAAAGTATTATGTTACATAGTTGTAAATTATTAAGATAGCTGATACATGTAAAACTCCAGCCATGAATGGGCGTTATCTATTAACTTTATTTCATTTTCAGCAAGCAGCGCCACCAAGCGACAAAGCACGTAAACAACACAAGTTTCCACCGCGTCAAACACATTGTTCCATACTCGTATATCACACCTGCGCAAGCGCGTAACAATGGCCACCGACCGTGACTATGCATGCCTCTAGTTAACAATAGATAGCGCTACTGTACAACCTAATCTAGAGCAAGTATGCCACGTTTCAGTCCAATAAAAACAATAGTAAACAAACACAATCATCGTATTACATATTGTATCTCATTAGCACAACACTTGTCTGTTTATATATATGTAGTCTTCAAAAGAAATGTTTTACGATTGATTTTATTGAGCCCCGGCCTAGATTATGTTTTGTACTAATTTTAAAACGTTATTGTCCATTTTTTAAAGGCAAAGGCGAAACGTCCTACAGCCAAGTCTTGAATATCCTCATCTCTTTGAATAGTAGGTTAATAAATTATTACACAGAAGTCATTTCATCAGTTTTGGATTCTTGACGAGAATTTCAAAGGCTAGCCTTGGTTCAAACACACAGTCCATACGCGACTCGACATGGTACTCGCTTCTCTTAATATTTTGGATAATCCATATCATAACACCTTCCGTGACACTATTTAATATCCTAAATGTTTTAATACACATTGGGTTAACACTTGGCCTTCTTCACACCAATATGTGTATAGTAAACTTGCTATGTTATTTTTTGTAGACTCAGAACACGAGGTACGACTCAGAATATCTAACCGTAAGCTAATAAATAACGTAAACGACAAAACACAAATGGTTAATTTATTAAAAAATCGTTTCGTGTAGGAGAAAATCATTCTAATCTTTAATAGGTACTGAGTTTAGCGACAAATTAATATAAAATGTAAACGTAAATCTCTTTACAGTACGGTGATGTGACGAAGAAAGTGTTTTAGAAGATGTGATTTGAAACACTAAAGTTACCGAGAAAATTCACACCAATCATGTTGTCATTCTGTTTACATAAAACCCTCTAGTTTCATTGCCCAAATTTCATACGTGTAGCTTCCATAAAATATGAGAAAACACAGTCCAAAGTAACTCGTACCTCCTCAACTAAACTCTAGTAAAATGGACATGCTCGGTACCATAAGTCCAACGAAGTACCAACTACAGATGGAGTCTTTGTTTATCTGACATTCAACTGTCAATCAAAATGAAACAGCCGCCATATTTATCTATCAAAACATTTACACACTAATTTTAATCTACAGCTACGAATTAGCCACCGATAAATCTAGACGTGGATTAAACCTGCCGTTAGTCGAACTGTTAGGTTTGCAAGAAAGTGGTTTCTAAACTGGTCCTGCAGCTTTTTACCGACTCGCAGTAGCGGGGGGTAATGTGTTTACAACTATTCACGACCGCACGCTCACCTTGTATAGCTAGCTATTGCCCGCGACTTTATTCCTCATCGGGGCAAAGTCCACTGCTGAACGAAGACGAAGAAAATTGAATATAATCGTTTATTGTGGTCAATGTCGTGGTTTGGCCGCAGGTGAAAAAACGTTGCAAAAGTACAAATATTTAAATGTAGTAACATATTTAAATGTTTATATTGTAAATGACAGGTCTAACGTATAACCAGAGTCTGCTCCTGAGGTATAAGAGCGGTACGGGAGGGTGTGTGTGTGGACAAACACACGCATTTATAATTCCTATAAGTACAAATGTGATGTAGTATAAACGTGTATGAACTATAAACATGATATTTTTCTTTCAAAATTGTAACATTGTAACAGACATCATAACTATGCAATTGTTGAATGTTAAAATAATAAACAATAATTAATAACTAACTAACAACAATACATTTGTGACGTCACATTTATTTCATGTAGTAATTTCTGTTTATAGATATCAACAATGATCCAAACAAGCATAACAATTCAAAATGGCGGAGATAGCGAACTAATGAAAAAAACCCATCAATTTCGAGTTCAAATCAAATAAAAGGGTGGGGGAAGACGGGTTGAGGGTGTGATAATGGAGGGGAACAAATATTGCTATTAGGTGCGCGATGATATTTTTTTTAGTTTTAAGCGAGGTCTATAGCTCACAGAGTCACTAATTAATATTAGTTAGTATGATAGTATAATTTAATAGGAAAGTGGCTGCCATAGTGTATAATAGAGCCAATGGGCCTACTATAAAACAGTATGTTAAAAACGCCACCCACTAAGCATCACCTAGCCTCACTAGGTCACTCCACAATATCACTTTAATTGACTGCAATGACAACACGCTTTCTTATTGTTTCCAGTTGCGTCCTCTACTATGGGAGTCTCTAGCGATGACAATTACTATTTGTAACTTCATATCGAGGGCATTGACTAAAAGGTTTCGATACAGTCCTCGGTTATCACAACCATTCATACGTATATGTTTAGAATAGCATAATATGTTTAGAAAAAACACTAGGCCCATGACAGCGGTCAGTCAGATGCCGATGTATAAAGAAATTAAAAGTAACAATGTATATGGCGCAAGGGTGTGGAGGTGCGTCCTCCCTCGTATCTAATGACTTACATAGAAATCTGGCAGAGGAAATCGAAGTACTAAATAATAAACAATTAATAAATTTTATGAAGCGATTCCTCTGCCAGAGTGGGTGCAGGGACGAGGGGAGATGCGCCCCGGACACTTGCTCCAGGTAGCTCTGTGGAATTGTGCAGCTCTCCAGGCGCACATAATTTTCTAAAAGAAGATTTTGTGCACTGGAAAATTTTTCAGTTATTTGTACTTGTATTCAAATTAAACAGTTTAAATTTTTTTTACGTATTCTTGAAAATAGTGTAAAATATTCGACACGGACGGGATTCGCACCTGTGTCTCTCGCCATATCCAGTATCAAATATGACAATCAATGTCACAAGCCATCGTTAATTATTACAACATCCTTAATTACAACAAACTGCAAGCGAAAACTAACAAAACGGTTCATAAAACTTCACACCGAGTAATTTCTGTTACATTTTAATAACAATAAAAACAAATGGCCTCATAAATGTTATGACCTCTCCAAAATTATTGCTTTAAACGGGCGTGTAAAATTGAATGGGTAAGGTAAACTGAGAAAAAAGCAAATCCATTTTTAATATATAATAGATTTGCAGTTGGTACCTTGCTATTAACACTGCTGTGTGGCGGCAGCCTTAGGCAACATGGTGGTAGGCAGGCGGACATATAAATGTCCCTACCACCAACCAAACCCAGTATCGGCAGATACACCAACTGGGAATCGAACCAAGGATTTTTAGTACAAGCGCATAGCCATTTGAGGCTGTCAAATAGATTGGGAAAAGTTAAGGTCAGTACTGTATAAAAGAAGTCACTATACTACTTCATACAGCTTATCGTCTATATCGATATCAAGAATTCGTGACGATAACTATAGGCTTTACTTTAATTATAGCCGTTCAGTCTACGTTACATCTCAGTAAAGTTAGTGTAAAAACTTACACCGAATGACCATAGACTGATGAATCGCGTGCGCATCAGTTCGTGCGGAAGTGGACAGCACGACAACGTGCGCAAGCGCAGTACTACGACAACTCACTCGTTACTCAGTTTAAAACTAGAACCCACTCACCATATGTCCAGAAAGGCATAGAGGGCGACTTCTTTGTCGTCCATGGCTCCTTTCCAGTTGGTCCACCAATGCGATAGGCGCTCTCGGTTGACTTTCCTTTCTGGTAGGTATGTTGTCTTGGATGCAGGGGCTCCTTTGATAGGTAGCTTTCCCTGATGTAAACATTAACTTTCTCCATGGTCATGAAGGAAGTAAGACTTATTGGTATATAGGACTTTGGTTGGGACTTGCCTTTTTACCCATAGTAGCGGTCAGGTCAAACTTCCACAAATGACGCTCTCTCCAACACAAAATAGTAATTATGCTCAATAAATATAGAGTTGTTACGTCATCAAACACTGCAGCGGTATTTATGTTTCAAAATGCGGGACATTCTGTGATTACAAGATTTTATCGATTCCGGCTCGCTAGTTCCTTTATGATCGTTTGCGCTAACAGTTTATTCAGAAACGGTAATAAACGATATGCAAACAAACAGATTATTGTTTTACAATAAATCGATGTAAGAGTTTTCGATTAGTAACTAAATATTATACTGAGATGGTGGCTTAGCATTGTTCTAATTTAAAAACCCTTTTGAAAAAGGTTCATTTTTCGTCGTCGTCATCCGCATAACTCATGACTTGATGACATGAGCCACCCTTATGGAGTTTCCATGAAAAGATTTTCTATCTACGTTCTTTGAGGCGATCGCAATTAAATGTTCTTAAAATTATTCAAATCCTGGATGTGCAACTGTGCATCCTCTGACATCCTTGCACCATCACCGCCCCAGTATGTCTCTGATAAAGTCATTCAGTGTTGATCCTTGTTGTATAGGAAAATTATATAGTCATCCAGGTTTGAGGTTATAAGAATTACTTCAGATACCCATCTGCTGATGTTTTTAACCGACTTCAAAAAAGGAGGAGGTTATCAAATCGACAGGTATGTTTTTTATATGTTTGCTACCTCAGAATTTTTGACTGGGTGAACCGATTTGGATGATTCTTTTTTTATTTGAAAGGTGGTGCTTCCAATTTGGTCCAGTTCTAACAACGACATCCATGAGAAAACGATATAAATCTTAAATTTGCCTTAGTAAAAGTAGACTTTAAGGGCAATTGAAGTCGGTTTCAAGTTCTTTTTGAACGCATGTACTTGTTCCTTGTAACTTTAGTATAGTTTAATTTATTTATAACCACATCCCTGCCTTAGCTCGTGACAGAGATGAGTGGAAAAATCTTTGGGAGGCCTATATTAGAGGACAACCTGACCAGCAAACTGGCTGCTGAAAACAGTTAATTTAACTATGGGACCATCCCTTCATATTTCACCAAACAACAAAAGAGAAATTGATGGAATTTTAAACCAATTATTCAAAAACCTAGGTCATCGTGGTGTCTGGATAGAAAAGACAGTAGCTATCTAAGCCATGTCAGAGGAATAGATGGCTCAGCAACTCTGACACTAGGGTGTGTGAGGTCGGTAGGTCATCGACCTTTAAAACCAATTTAAAACCTACACGATTATTACTACATGAAATATAGAGGTCACCAGCTGTTGATCGTGTTATCAAAGCCTGCTGTAAGAACCAGTGCTTTTGGTACTTCTTTAATCCAATCTAATCACTTTTTATTGGAATCAAGATTTTAAATAATTAAGATTAAAAACATTCTATTTCATATTTTAGGCAAACAAATGGTATTAGCTTCCAACTAATTTATATAATTTTACAAAATCTGTTTACACATCATAATTAGGATTTTGAATAATTACGTTTAAAAACATTCTCTTTCATGTTTTAGCCAAACAAATTATATTACCTAGCTTCTAATTAATTTATATAATTTTTTTAAATCTGTGCGCTACTGCAGTAAGCCACTTCCGTTTTAATATTTTAATACGCATCAAAATGTTTATATTTTTACAATAGACAATTTAAATTCCTGGAATGTAAATTGGCTACTAAATTGGCGGATTTTTAACTAAAAGAGACCTCCCATTTTCTCGCTCAGTTGGGTAAGTGGTGGTCTGATTTAGATTAATGTTAGATTCTCATGTAAATGGCATGTTCTCTCTTTTTAATGAATGCCGAATGAATCATGGAAGAAAGTAAGGTTACCTAGCTCATCCTCTGCTCTTTCCGCGTGTACCATGTCTTCAATACCTTGGGATGATATATAGCGAACCCATTGATAAATTTCCAAATAGAATTGGCCAGAATATATCATGTTACATCAAATTGTTTAATAATAAATGCAAATAATAGAAGAAAATCTTGTTATTAGATTTAGGCTAGCGAGGTTACAAGTAAATGCGTTCAAAAAGAACTGGAAACCGACTTCAATTGCCCTAAAAGTCTACTTTTAAGATTTATATCGTTTTCTCATGAATGCCTTTGTCAGAACTGAACCAAATTGAAACTGGCCCACGCGGGAAGTACCACCTTTTAAATAAAAAAAAGAATCATCCAAATCGGTTCATCCAGTCAAAAGTTCTGAGGTAACAAACATTTATTTTAAAAAACAATACCCGTTGAATTGATAGCCTCCTCCTTCTTGAAGTCGGCTAAAAATGTTTATTTATTTTCATAATTAACACGGCTTAACTTAATGTACGAATAAAATTATAAAACGAACACAAAAATTGATAAATCAATTAATAATTTATAATAATTACTCAACCTGGCAACATGCTACATAACATTATATTCTGAACCGAATATAGTAACAAAAACCCAAACTAACATATCTAAATCAGACGCCTGTATCGCGGAATCATTAACCAATCAGAGCGTGATGCGCTTTAGTTTTTAGTGCGGCCGGCGGCGCGCGCGCAACGCGCTGTTGGAAAAATTATTTATTGGGGGATGGATGTGTAATGTTAAATGAAGAATTTGGCCTTGGTTTTTGTGTAACTTTTTTCGTAATTGCTGGCGATTTTAAAGGAATGGCTTCTAATTACTGTCATACCTAGCTAATAGCCCATTGCGTTTGCAAGTTCAGTCAGTTGTTTGCCAAGTCTGTCTGCATGGTTTACAATACATAATTTTATGACTTTTTACTTTCCATTGCAATGAAAAGAGGTAGAAAAGAATTTCTTTGTTTACGTTCTTCAAAATGACTTTTAAGACTTTTTTGTTGCATATGCCAGTTGTATGTAAAGATGGTCAAGTGCGAATCAAACTCGCGAACCGAGGGTTCCGCACAAAATATGAATAATTGACATACTGGAAATCATAAACACCCAACAGGTAAGGTAATGTGCACAGAAAAATGCCCGGAAATCAAGTTAGATTTTTTCAGAGATCAATGGGATTGCAGACTCAAGTACTCGATATTAATTTCAATTTACGCACCACGCATTCTCAAGAAAAAGGGTCTTGACAGACAGACAACAAAGTGTTTCTATAAGAGTTCCTTTTTGATTTGAGGTACAAAACCCTAAAAAGACAGCAGCAATTAAATTTAAAATAAACGTAACATAAATAGGGATGATGACTTTAAAAAAATTATTCCCTCATTCGAGTTGATAATGCATAAAAAAATTTAACAATATTTGAGTTACCTATCTCGTAAAATAGCGTTTTTATGTGACCACTCCCTTATCTTCACTATGTCATTACAAAGCAAAATGTAAAATAAAAAATATAATACGAGCAAGTTGGTTTTCTTGAATTTTTGCGGGCTTTATAAAGTTGTAAAAGTCCAAAAAAAAAATTAAATAACATTAAAAATTTTAAATTTTACAGGAGTTTTATAATGACTTTTATGGTTTAAAATATAATTTAACCCCAATCTGATTTGGTGTCATCTAGCCTATTGCGTCGCTGCTCTGTGCAGTATGACAGCTTTGATTACACCTTTCGTCACATGTTCTGTGAGCATTAGTGACACGAAGGGAAAGCATTGTAGTGACATGTCACGCCATGCCATCAATATTAAGTGTTGTTATTATGATGTGGGAATGTATATAAAACAATGTTCTGATGATTAATGGTGTTTTTTTGTCATTGCAAAGGTGACAAGTGCAGTAGCGCGCCCTTGGAGAGGAATAAGCTGTATTGGCTTTTCATTTATTTACTATACTTTTTAATTTTAAAAAAATATAATTATGTTAAACTGAAATGAAATTTTTAGTGTTATTAAATATTCAAATAAATATATATGAATACCTATATGTCCAGCAGTAAATTGAAAGGCGTGTGTGAAGTCTACCAATCCGCACTGGGTCCGCGTGGTGGACTTTGGCCCATACACTCTCTGTGAGCCTGAGCCTGAGCCCCTGCAGTGGGGACGTATATAGGCTGATGATGATGATGACATGTCCAGCGGAGGACTGCCATAGGCATGGTACAGACAGCAAATACTGTTACAGGCTACGGGATTTCTAGTGTACCACTCCAAAATAAAATTTTAATGTTTCAATAAAATCATTTGGAAAAATTTTTTTAGTTTCTGTCCTGCTCGTCCCTAAACAATTGCATCTCAATGCTATTTGACTAACAAACTAAATTCACAATCATAAATAGTTTTTTTATGTAGCATGTGCTATGGCCTTCATCACACCTGATGGTAAGTAACGATAAGGCAGTTGGATGGAAAGCGTGCTCATCCCAAAGCATCAATCTAATGGGCACCTCGGCTACCTACCATGATTGAACACATTGTGAATTTTGAACGTGAAAGCTTGGATAAACGACTGAACATATTTGGATGAAATTTAGCTTTAGTGGTAAAGAAAAATAAAGGCTAATAATATATAATAATACATAAAAAGTATAGCTGAATAATGTGAAGAGGCAAAGAAACAAGTCTGACGACGTCATTGCATCTGCGCGGGCGCCGGCCAATTTCTCCATAACGGGGTTTACTGATCTCTCACTCGACGACTCGTTAAATGGGGCACGAGCCGCGGTTCATAACCACAACTATAATGTTTATATATATATGTAGATTAACATCATCATCGTCATTTTTATTCATGAACAATTGTACATTGTGTCTGAAATAACATTAATTCAGTCAATTGTAGATATGACAAAATATCTTAAAATTATACAAAAAATAAGCTATGTATTCAAAAATAGAATTGAGATAGTACGTTTTAAAACCTGTTTCAAAATTGGAGCATATATCCAGGGCGTGCGCAAGAGCTTTTTTACACCCTCTGACGAGAAGAAAGATCTAAACGGGGGTAGATAAAGTGACTAAAGTCTCGGCACATTTTTTGTTTTAAACACAACTCACCGATATACGGTGGAGAGAGGTAAGTATTTATCCATGGCTGCGGCAGCGAATATGTACTAAAGAAAGTTACAGAAATACATCAACCCGCGCATGTCAGAAATTTAAAATTAGAACTATGTTTTTTGTAGCTGTTGTAAAATGTAATAGTCGTACATTTTGGGGTAGCTTCAAATAGTATTACACTTTACGCATCGTTTCATGTAATATTAATGTAAAATGATAAAACAAAATTTGCCTTTCACGAAATATCATTTTCATTCAAATCGCAAATGCGTATGTCTCTAACAGACAAATAAAAAAAAACACCTTTTAATTGCAAAAAATATGGTTTTAGTACAAAGGTGGTAAAAGAAATATTTAGTTGCTTCAGTCCTATTTAGCCATAATCTACAGCATACAAAACTGTTTATGACTAACTTATACTATACAACGTGTACAAAAAAGGAGTGATAATACTTAAAGGTGGGTATATATCCCTTGTATAGAATACACTGTGAAAGTAGCAGCGTTGTAAAGGTTAGTTTAAATTTTCATACATTTTTATTTCATAGGTGTAACGTCGAAATTTTTGACAATGTTTGTTTACGAACGCGAGCACTGGGGTCAATAATCGCAGACCTTCTCTTTGGTTTTAGGGGTTATTGACACATGTAGAACTAGGATAGGGATGAAATTCAAAAATTTTAGTCAATATTTTAAATTCGTTTTTCTCCAGATTCGTACGGTTTACAGATGTCTACTACCGCTACAAAGGTAAAACCTTACCTAACATATACCGGACTTAAGTTTTATTACTCCTTTGTTGTACACGTTGTATATTTTTATCATTAAATTGTGTATCGATTTCATCGTTTTCGATAATCAATATCTTAGGAATTCGTCTATAGAGTAGACAGTTTGCTGACGAGCCTTGCTGTTAACTGCAATATGCGTCTCGCTTTATCTTAAATCACGTGTTAAACAAAATAACGCATACATATATTTTAACTGCCTCCATATCCTAAAGGTTATATTTTGGAGTAACGATCTGGAGGACCCGGGTTCGATACCCAGTGGTACCTATCGGTACTCAGTTTGGTTGGGGCTAGAGCATTTTCTATCTCCGACTGGCTATCTACCACCATTTTACATGTTAATAGCACTGTGGTGGTAGAGCCAGCGCCACAATACCCTGAGGTTTTTGGGTTATCACACTTACCATCCACCATCAAGAGACATGAAGGCCAAGTGCAAACCCCTCATACATAAAATAATAAAAAATTAAGCATACATCTGACAACCTTATATTTCGTTCAGTTAAAAGCTTGTCGCACTGTCAGTTAATCGTTTGATTCTTTGCCGCCAACTATTAAATCATTTACGAAGAATGTAGTGAGGTAAAAGTAAATTTTATATGTGTATGTACGTCTCTTCTCTCGATCATCTAATGCCTGTGATCGATCATGATTGGAGTATTAGATATAACCACATCCCATCTTGTAAATAGGCAGGTACTCCCATTTTCTACATACCTGTAATATTAAAGCAAGCGAAAGTATTTTTACAAGGCACGGACTGATCGAAAATATTGTGATGCATGTTTAATGCGAAACATCCAGTAAAAGTATACTTTTCGGCCAAGGCTGGAAAAATAATTAACCTGATTGTTGATGTCTTGTAACTGTTTTACATATATATATAAAACTATTGTTTTGCACTACGCAGCCAAAGAGTTGTTGATGTAAGGTTAAACGTCTGAACGCTACAAATAAAAAAATGCGCCCTAGGGATAGAAATTGCATTTTCTTCCCGCTATTAAGATGAAATGCGTACTCTCCTAATAGGAAAGATGAAAAATCATTTTCTTCAATCTAAAGCGGGTTGATCCTTGCAATATATCCCATCGAATAGAGAAAAAACATCTAAATCAGTTCGCATCGTAAAACTAAATGAAACACCCTCGAGAGTTGAGATAAAACCCATGGACTAAAAAATGTTCGAAATTGGTTCACAAAATGCGGATATTTTTTAAAAAAAACGTACTAGTCAAATTGAAAACGTCCGTTTATTTGAAGTCGGTTGAAAATCATAAAAACACGTTATGTGCGAAGAAATATCAAATGCCGATGATGTTACGCGGATACGAAACAGGCTCACCTGGTTAGACTCGTAGTTCATTATTGGTTTCAGAGTTGATTACAATTTTTTCACACTATTTCACACGACTTTTGTGAAACGTCAATGAAAAATATGACTAAGGAAAATTTTCTGGCGACTTACAGCAACGTCTTCCTGTTAAGACAGGCCACTTTCTATTCCATTTTAATAACCAGTTATCGAATAAGGAAAAGTGTTTTTTCTTAACCAGTTGTGAAAAATGGTTGTGAATGGGTGTAAAAAAACATCTCACTGCGTAGATGAATCCTTCTGGGAATCGTTGTGACGCTCGCAAATTCCCATTACGAATGTCCAAGTTCGTTGTCTAATCTATGTCTTCAGGTCTGACAGAGGGCTTACTAGTGACTACTACAGCCTCGATCGAGCTGGTTTCCTGTCTTCCTTGTCGTGCCCTCCAACTATCCCTAAACAAATCAAGTCATTTTGACGCTCCGTTACGACGAAAAGGAAGGACTTATTTTAAAAAATATTAGCATTCTGCACTCCTTCTCTATATAAACTATAAGTGTTTGAAATTTCAAACTCCTCCGTCCGCGCAATTTTCGTAAATAAGAGTTTTTGCTACACGTATATATAAGATAAGTATTGGTAATTTGATTAAAGATATGAAATGAAATGAAATGAAATATTTATTTGCCAGGATGCATGTTGATACATTGGTGTTACATATAGTTGTAGTCCATATTACATCCTACCTATCTCGGGTGTGCAAATGTTTAACATACATAATAATAATATTAACTAGTTATTTACACGATATAAAATTACTTAAAACTAATTATTTTATATTGTTACCAAAAATGTCAGTACTGATATATACATAATTTTAGTCATTTAAAAATTCATTAACCTTATAATAGCATTTCTGTAGCAGGTAGTCAAACAATTGTTTTTTTTTAATTGATAATTACTGTCAGTCTATTATTTCAGCTTAATTTTCACTTTATACAATTTTAATACGTCATATGCACACCCTCAGTGGTTTCAGGGTATTTACTACGTCACGTAAGATTTACACGTAATCTTTGTATCGAATTTTCAGGAACTCTGGAACTACAAAATAGTGTTTATGACTCGAACTAACAAGATATAAAAGTTTACCTCAACCTAGTTTTAAAAAGGTTTTCAATTATAATACTAAACCGTCACGGCTTTGTAAAGGTCGGAGTATATTTGGAACAAAATTAACTGTAAAAAAATCCTTGAAATACATGTACATTCGTATTTTTATCGCGATTGAGTAAACATGAATGGAATGTCCTTACTCGCCTTCAAGTGAAAACTTAAAAAAGTAAATGTAAACAAACACTCACCCAAAGCAAAATCACAATCCACAGATAAAAAACTGTCAAATCACTATCACATCACTGGCTGGTTAGATATCTGACACTGTCCACTAATATGTAACTTGGAACTTTTTACTCTTTGGAATGAAAGAGGAAATAGAGGGAAAACTTTTTAAGTTCGAATTACGAATTGTGTTTGACCCAGTTGTCGGGACACGCGCGCGATTGGCGTGCGTCTGCGCACGAATGCGTGTGTGAGGCGAAGATCGTATCAAGCTCACGTTACGATAGACCGAGAGTCGAGTTCTAAATAGTAGTTCAATGATCCTCTTTTTTACTGGCCACAATATTTTAATAATATATGCAACCGAAATGTAAAAAACCTAATGAAATGTATAATAGGGTAAGAAAGGGTATTAAAAATCACGTAATGCAATTGCATTATCTTTACAGATAACTCTTTTTTGCACGATTTTTAGACGTTCACTAGCGGGAAGAAAATGCCATTTCAATCCCTAGGGCACATTTTTTTATTTGTACCGTTCAGCCGTTCAACCTCACATCAAAAACTCTTTGGCTGTGCAGTGCAAAACAAGAGTTTTATATATATGTAAAACAGTTACAAGACATCAACAATCAGGTTCATTATTTTTCCAGCCTTGGCCAAAAAGTATACTTTTACTGGATGTTTCGCATTAAACATGTCAAGCGATACGAATACAAGTGACTTTGTACAAAAGCTGTTTGTATTTTCAAACTCAGAACAACAAATATCAATATTAGTAGCCTCATTGATTTCAAAATGTTTGTGCACCGATTTCATAAAAAATTAAATTTTAAAAAGCTTTCAATAAAACCTGTCAAAGTCTACACTATTTTCACAGCCATCTCCTAGTGTAGGTTACATACACGCCAGCTTAGCCGGGACCGGATTACGGTAATATTTGTGTTGGGTTCGGTAACGCATAACACATTTCAACCATTTTACAACCACTACTTTATGTCACTTGACTGTCATGCTATTTTTATTACCAATTAGAAATTACTATCGCACTTCCTGGTCTATAAAAAGCTAGTTGACTGCGTACTATACAAAATCGAAAGCTTCTAGTAGTGATTTTTAATAGGTTTTTGTATAAACTGCATAAGTCCACAATTGAAAGAAAGAAAGGAGTTTATTTGGCACATAAATTACAACAACAAGAATTATAACTTAAATACATATTTCTAAACGATGAAAAAATAATACAAAACGATATCACGACATCTGTTCGAAGTGTTCGACGCGTGCCACAAGTCTCGACTAGTTTGCCATTGTCTGGGTGAAGCTGTAGAGTTCTCAGGACTAACAGCATGAAGTCCATTCGGAAAAAAACATTAAAAAAAACGCCTCCATGGTCTAAAGAACACGCTTGAACTACAGTTGGGTCACGGGTTCGATTCCCAGTGGTACTTGTCGGTACTTGGTTTGGTTGGTGGTAGAGCATTTTCTAAGTATGCTACCAAACGACATTATTAATATAACTGTTGTGTTCCGGTAATAAAGGAAGCATAGCCAACGCATCATTAGACTGAGGCCTCGTGTGCACGCTTACCACCAAACTATCTTCACTTACCAGCAGGTTAGATCACACCACGTGCAAGCCCATTTATACTTTTTTTAAACTCGAAGTAAATATAACTCGCGTTGAAGTCTTTTACTCACAAAAATGTACAGACGTAAACAAAACTGGACGTATTTTTATTCTCGTAATATCCAGCTTCCATCATCGACTGTCTATCTTGGAAATTATACATGTTGAAAACTGTATAACATTTCGACAGTTCGTATGGATATCAAACATCCAATATTATTTGAAGTTCGTCTTTTATTCGCTTTTCCGGATATTAAATTCAATTTGACTATATCCATCTTTCTACCCAAATGTCATGTACAAATATACTATATTGATTTAGTAAATTAAGATATCATGTTTTACATTTGCAAAGATTGTTGTAGACATTTTGAAAATTCAAGGACACAAACTAGAATAACCAAAGATAATAATTATTAATAACAATTTAAATTTACTCAAATTGTCAGCCTTCACCTTTATATATGGACAGAAATATAACTTCGTTAAGGTAATTCATTATATCAAGTTGAAACGGACAAACTGCCCCACGACTCAAAGACATTTGGAGACATTTTTTCTGTGAATTTAAATGTAGATAATATAGTCATTACATTATAGCGCTGGAGAAACACATCGTCAGTAAATCTGCAGTGTACGAGTATGTATGTATTATGTATGGTCAATCAATGAATCAGGGCAAGTTGATGATTTCAAGTGAAGTGACTGTCGATGTGGGTTGCGAAGTGAAGTTTGTCCTTATAGAATCACATTGATGTGATGCCTTATGCGGTTTCTCAATCGTGGTCGGCAACCTAGGGATAACTAGACCTTTTTGGAGGGCTGTTAAAAATAAGCCACCGCCCATTCTTATGTTACATTGCCACACAGAAAAATCGATTGCCAAAGACATGGTACTCACAGATCTCCATAAAAATGTTTATGATGACCATAAAGTAACGATATAGAACATATTTTTTGGATATAGACTATATACCACCTACAAAACCACTTGGAAAGACACATAGAAGGTAACTATTCTTAAATATAAATATTCCTAACGTCACCCTTGCGTCAAATATATCATCGAAGACCCAGCGATGAACTACGAGAGAGTCTCAGGCTATGTCCACTATTGAACATCAGCTTCCGTCACAGAGTGTCGCGTTGTATCTACATATGTTCGTCTATGGATTGTTGATCCTTACTCATATTATTAATGCGAAAGTTTGTTTGTCCTTCCCTTCGTGTTAATACTTATACATACTGTGACGGAGAGTCATAATGACTTGATTGTTTTAGCCCCCCATGCAAAAAGATGGGTGTTATAAGTGTGACACCAATGTTTGTCTGTATGTCTGTCTGTCTGTGGCATCGTTGCTCTCGAACGTATGGACCGATTTTGATACGTTTTTTAATGTGAAAGCCAACCTTGCAGTGGTTCTTAGCTATGTTTGGTAAAATCGATTCAGTAATTTGTTGTGCAATTTAAAAAAATTAAATTCATTATAGTGACATTTAGCCGGAGAAAGATATAGGCTACTTTTATCCATATCGAACGAGTAGACCCCGTAGAACACATTTCTGAATAATTAATTATCAAACCTGTCTTCCCTGATTTCTACTACCAGCGTTTTATCTAAGTCAGCCACCAAACGGCATGTTTATGGCACTTCTGTGTTCCGTAACAAAAGTACCTTAGCAAGTGGCTCATCAAGTAGAATCTTATGAGTGAGCACGCTTCCTTGGTACGGCCAAGGCCAAGTGCCAAATGCAATTTATGCACACTCGAAACTGCACTAAATGATCTACAAACATAATTCCATCCAAGAAACACTGACATAGGAACTTTGAACAATAGCAATTGTGAATGCAATTGGATCAACCACTCACTTTTGAAGTTACGCCGACTACAGACACGCTAATCCACTTAGCACTTGTGCCATGAAAAGTAGGTGCAAGGGATCCTTTGCTACTCATTGATCTTAGATGTAGATGAGGTAACAGTTGGTATTAAATTGGATTTTGTATATATTTCTGTACCTTCTCCACGATGATACAAATTTTGTATCTCCTGTGAAGTGAGAAGAAATAGTTATGAGGTATTATTTGCCGCAACGATTGGTAATTTGCTTTCAAATCAAGTGTTTTAATTAAAATCTATTACAGACACTTGTGACAATTGAACTGGGACCTACTTTTCAATCACAACTAATCTACACAAATAACATATCTATAGCTTATTGAGTGTGGCCAGATCAAATGAAAATGATTCGTTGGGAAACAATAGCAGTGCAGGGCATCGTGGAAGCAGGGCTACAGATACCTTGAAATTGTGGCGGTCAGGATATCTGATACTACTTTGACAACACAAAATTATAAGGAATACTGTGATAGCAACGGTCGTGCTAACAGTAAAAAGTTAAGTTGTACACAAATTAACAATTTCAAAAAATCAAAATTTTGCTTTTTACAGTTTGAGAAACAATCATCAGAGAATCAACCTTGACATTCATACTTAAAAATGATTGCAGAAAACTCTCTAGTCTCTATTTCTCTGAAGGTTACATGTGTTGTCTACAGGTTAAACATGACCTAACTGATAGTTTTATCTATAGAATATTTACGTAACTAAAATCAAAACATCATCAACAGCCTATATACTTCCCCACTGCAGGGGCTCCGGACTACTCTCCTACAGAGAGTGTATGGGCCATAGTCCACTACGCGGGCCCAGTGCGGATTGGTAGACTTCTCACACACCTTTGAATTCCTTCTCAGGAGTGTGCAGGTTTCCTCACAATGTTTTCCTTCACCGTTAAGCAATCGGATAATGTACTTGAATTGAAAAACAACTCATAGTTACACGGCTGGATTCGAACCCGGAACCCTCAGATTGAAAGTCCGCGCCTTATCCACTTTTATTTTTTATTATTCTTATCCACTGTGCCACCGACGCTTCTAATCAAAACATACTTAAACTCAAATCGATCGTTGATTGAACATATTTATAGGCTCTTTCTAGGACATCTAAAATATTATCATAATCAATTTTCAAATAATAATTTACATAACTTTCAAATTATAGAAATAGAAAATCATACAAATATTTGTAATTAAGGTCTTGTAGCTTTAGGTTTGTCTTAGGTAACGTGGTTGTGTAACTGTGACGTAGTGCGGACATACATATGTAAATAAGGTTTATCTATATATAGATAGCGGACGAAAGTGAAATGACACCGTCAAGTTGAAGTTTTCTAATATATCTCTAATTTTATATGCACATAAACCGCCGCGGATGTAACGGACAGTCGCGGTCAAAATACAAACCGTTTTTTGGTGAAGCAAACTTAATTTCGAATTTTTTGTTTTAAAATAAAAAATATTTCAAGAATATTATTATTTAAGGGCGTAAAAAGATGAAATTAAACAACCATTTTTGGGTTCCATCAATGTTCTATAAAAACAAAAGAATAAAAGCTTCAAAGACAATAGAATATTATACTAAGAAGTTCAGCGTCGGCAAAAAATATATAAGAGGAGCATATATTGGTTGTTTTGATTGACGTTGCTAACAACCAACACGTGTGACACATTTTGAAAATGCATGGGTTCAAACTAGACTATTTTCAAACGACTTCAAAAAGTATGAGATTCTCAATTTTTAATGTTTGTTACTTTAGAACTTTCGACTGGGTGAACCGATTTTGATGATTTTTTTTCTTTGAAAGCTGGTGCTTCCCGTGTGGTCTCATTTCAATTTGTTCCAGTTCTTACAATAGCATCCATGAGAAAACCATGTAAGTCTTAAATTTGCTGTATACTTTAGGATGAATTGAAGTCGGTTTCTAGTTCTTCTTGATCTCGTTAACTTGTATAACTTGGCCAGTTATCAGATTTACAAATGAGAAAGTCCGACTTTATAATAACACATACAAACATTTTAAACGCCAAAGGGAGTTTATTTGTTTGATTGTTTGTCCTTCCTTTGCATCTAAACGGACAGTTAGAAAAAAAGCTTATTGTGATCACTTTTCTGCGCGACTGTGTCAAGCTGCTTCGTGGAAAGTGACCTTGCCTGTACCGGTCGCTGCGCGCGCGCATGCGCTGCACTCGGTGGGAAAACTGCAGTGTAGTTATTGGTAAGCTATCATAAGGCAGAGCAGCTTGTGGCGAGCTGTTGGGAAGTAACGTTCCCACGGACCCTAGTCCAGAGTCTTGCAGGCCCTCTTAGCACCACTTGTCACCTCGTCCCCTTGCCAGGGTGGATGCTAAGAGGGCCGGCAGGACTCATCTTTGGCACAGCCTCTTGTCTTGGTCAAAATTGGGTGCTCAAACCAGTGGCGTACCCTCTTCCTTCTCAAAGTTGTCATTTGCCATTCCCATAATCCTATCTATAGGACCACCTGTCATCCACCTGTATATACTCCGATTACTCAAACTTCTGGTTACCTCTGAGCGTGACTATAAAATGTTATCAGAACAATTTATCGCTCTATAAAGTCTCTATTATACTGGACCTTCAAAAGACCAGGCAAAAAAGAGTGACCGTGGATGGGCATCGGCTTATTCTAAATTCAAATTAGCCCTCATTTTTAAATAATACTAACCGTATGCTTTATTACTCTTTTGCATACATTTGTTTATTGAATAACTGTGTTAAATTTGTGTAATTCTTGATGTCGTGACTGAATAATTTTAAAGTCTAATCGAGCTATCAAAGCTTAGAGTGCTATAACAAAAGGCAAGAACCTAATCATATGTTTCCGCGGTGTTGGATAACTTTCATCGCTTATTATTCAATCTGTGATGCGGGATGCGCGGGCGCAGGCGCGGCTCGCGACCTCGAGATGTTATCGAAAGTGAAACTTGTCACTCGCTGCTGCCCGGCCGGACGGGCGAACAGCTCTAGCGGATCTTTATCGAACGGGATATTCTTAGAATCTTAGAAAATATTCTATCGCTAGAATTTTGCACGAATAGTTTCATCATAATCGGCTGCATAAGTCCACGGTTGTACATGAGCCTCCCATATAGATCGCTTCGTCAAAATTTCTATGAAGTGATTTGCCAAAATCGCCAGCCTTGGCAGGTGAATTGGAGAACGCAGTAAGATTTTTTTTAGATACAGTGGTGGTCATATAATTAACAACGATTTGTAAAACGGATTTTTAAAACCCATATTTTGTACTATGAAATATTCACACGAGCAAAACGAAATTAATTTATAACAGAAATATACTAAAAATACCTTATTTCTAAACAGTAAAAACACACAAACAAAGCTCGACAAATTACTGAACTGAACTTGAACTAAAGCGCTCTCTACATCGTCGCTCCACTGCGTCCAACAACTGCTTAATAAGGCCAGAGATAAGGCATATAAGGCTATCACCTATGATGACTCGGTATAGACGTTTTCTTTGACTCGGAATCGAGGCTCTTCTCATCAGCCGCTCGATATCTAGAATTTCTTGCTAGTCCCAGCACTGTGACAGACTATGACCAATCTAGAGCTAGGACTAGCAACAGACCTATAGTAGATTTGGATTTAGTTCATTGATAATTTTGACAATATTATTATGTGTGGATTATCTGTTAGTAATAATTGATATGAATGAATGAAAATAATTATGAACAAACATTGAATTGTTCAAGTATTTATTGTGATAAAACATAGTCCAAATAAAAATACATTAATTGTGTACATAATATGAAATCAGTTTAATAAATATAGCTTGAACTTAATGTATAGTTTGTAGATACTCGTATAGTTCCTGGCATGTCCACGCACAAATGTTCGCTATCCTATTTCAAAAGACTACGGTAAAGGAAATTTAGTATGAAACTTTTATTGTCGAAATCACATTAAATTAAAAAAACTCGAATAATGTAAGAATTGACCACCTTCGTCTAAAGGTGAACAACCGATAAAATTGTAGCGAAGTCACTTTGGGGATCAGCAGTTTGCGTAACTAAAATATGCGATTTTATTGATGAAAACAAAAACTGCATTCCAAAGTCTGACCATAATGAAACTTAGCTTTGAAAACACAGTGTGAAAATCGTTCAGTACGTATTTAAAAAGAAATGAGGAACTGACTTCAATTGAGGTCTCTAAAACAGAATATTTACATAGTTTTATTGAAATCGGTTAACCGGAAGTGGATAATATTGTAATAAAGGGCAGTCATCCTCTAGTCTAATCTTCTACCCTTATAGCCAGTCCTTGACCAATCGAGCTCCTGGCTCGTAGCAATGAGTTTCGACTTGAAAAATTCATTACCATTGGCTTTTCGACGAAGGAAAACATCGCGAGGAAACCTGCACACTCCTGAGAACTATGTCCTATACACTCTTTGTAGGAGAGTAGGCCTGAGTCCCTGCAGTGGGGACGTATATAGCCTGTTGATGAGGATATTTCAAGAGAACCACCCTTGAGCTATAACCTATTCAAGAAAAAATAGGTTCACAATTTTGTCGTTACCATCGATGCTGCCCGAATCCTGTATTTTACCCACAGGAAGAATAAGGTTTTAAATTGCTCGTAGACATTTACACGTAGCTTTTAGTACATTTACTTTCTTATCATAAATGTAAGGGTGTACAATTAATTCAACAGGCGAAGGAAGATATGTAGTAAAATAAAATTTAAAATAAAATTTGATCACTTCAACATTTCATGCTTTTATCTTTTCGCCTTATCGTCACATAGAAGCAGGTGAATTAAAAATATGGATAAAAATAACTGAACAAAATGGAGACAAAAAAGTATTGCGCTGTAAAAATGTAATAATACTTCTAGAAATAGATTAAATGTTTCCAAATTACACGGAAGGCTGTAATAGAGTATCAAATTAAATTTAAACTCTATATTAAATTACTTTGCATCCTTATTAAAGTGAGAAAGGTCATTTATAAAGGTCGCAAGTAATAAAATAAAATAATGGAGCATCCCCTTCACTAATTTACACTTATTACAGTGGTAGTGACATCTATGTGTACGACGTAAAACTATTTAACATTGCGCCATCTAGCGGAGAGTAGCGGTACTATGTCTTTACGAGTACGAGAGATGATACATACTATGAAAGTTATTTGACACTAGGTGGCACTTTTACATTTATTTTCCTATTAAAGTAAACAAATTATTCATATGTGATTACTGATTAAATAACTCAAATTGCCTTTCCTTGTTGGTATAGAAATCCTACAATGTGTATTAGAATTATTTCTACGACATTAATATCGAATAATACTGCGTGAATGAGGTGTTTGTTTAATGACCTATGTCTAACCTCTGAGAGGGTGACAATGGAATATTTGAAGTTTTACGGGAATTTTGTTAAAGTATGACTAAAATTTTGCCGATTAAAAACTTTGATAATGCCTTCTTTATTGAAATTTTTTTTTTTGAATAATTTATTTGAATAAATGAAACAATGATTTTTGAAGTATTGGCATTAGGCAATCCATTAATTACGTCAGGCAATTTTGTTAATTTTTCGACACCCCCCTCTACCTTTTTCTAAATGTGTACTGTGCTACTTTTGCAGCTAATGACCTTTAGATGGCGTGTTAAACGATTTAAAAAATTAAAAATGGAGATTCACGGCATTAAAATCAATTGTCCAATGTTTAGATTACTACTTAGCCAGCTATCCATCCATTTTAAAAGATCATGGTATATTTTTAATATGAAACTTTTGTATTGCAAATATCTAGTGTCGGTTTCAACATAAAGCAATGAACTTTCGATAGTAAACTAGCTAGCTATCGCTGGTGTAATAATAAGGGTGACAAGGAAAGTGATCTTTAGCTCGACCGACCGACCATGGCGCGGGGTTTCACTCCATTTTCAATCATCGATAAAAATCGATATCGAAATAGAAAGCATGCAATGGCATCGTAAACAAATTACGGTAATAAATAAGTAGGCTTTTCACCTGCTTGAACTGGTTCTTTTGTGAAATGGAAAACGTGCTCACCCAGAAGCCTGCAATTAATTAGTTGGTGGCTATGTTATGTTGCATTACCGGAACATGACACTTAAAAGCCTCAGTAAGGCGGTGATGGCATCATTTTAAAAGGAGATAAACTCTAATATTTTACAGCGCTTTAGTGCTCAAATATACCCTATATATATAGCTTTATATATATATTATATAGCTTTATATATATATATATATATATATATATATATATCATCATCATCATCAACAGCCTATATATGTCCCCACTGGAGGGGCACAGGCCTACTCTCCTACAGAGAGTGTATGGGCCATAGTCCACCACGCGGGCCCAGTGCGGATCGGCGGACTTCACATGCCTGTTCAAGACATGCAGGTTTCCTCACGATGTTTTCCTTCACCGTTAAGCAATCGGATAATGTACTTGAATTGAAAAACAACTCATAGGTACACGGCTGGATTCGAACCCGGTACCCTCAGATTGAGAGTCCGCGCCTTATCCATTGCGCCACCGACGCTTATATATATATATATATATATAAAGCTAATGTTTTCTCTATCGCCACCAACTACGATCAACTTCCCGTTGGGGTAGTGTTGTTGGGAGTTTGGTCGCAATGGGGGAAGTGGGTGGTTGTGGGTGGCAAAAATGTGAAAAATATATCTGTCCTTGTCTTACTCATGTGAAGTTCACATCAGAAGAACTTTTGGAATGTTCTGAAAATTCCTTTAATGATCTCGAAAGAGTTACATTTACTTTACGTTTATGCCAAAATAAATGTCCGTCCGTGCGAAGCCGGGACGGGCCGCTAGTTACCATATAAATTAAGAGGTATTCTTGTTATTTTTTATACGAGCAACCCAGTTCGAATCCATATTTATAGTCCGAGAAAATTCCTCGTCGATTGCATAATTGGAAATTTAGTCCTAGAAATAAATAAAAAACTTTATAGATGTTGACAGTTGGTATAATTTAAAACCTAGCCTAGCCTAGCCTAGGAATTACATAAAACTTAATCTACAATAAATTATGCAACATCCAATTACTTCTCTAATTACTTTTTACGATTTTATTAAATAAAATCTCATTCAGATCAAAATGGCGACCCAATGAAAGTACTCAATAATCAATTAAACACTACTTCGACCATATTGTATAATCAAAATGATCATTTACGTTTAACAGATTTATGTTTACTAACAAGAAAGGCGCCACTGTCTCTGTCATTACTCTGAATACATATTAAATTAGTATTAGTTCTTGTTATGACCGCATGCAAATCAACCACTGTGGATTGATTTGTTCCGCTTTGACTCGGCGAACGTTTCTTTTTAAATTCTTTACAGTCTTTTTCATCGTCTGCTTGTATTTTTTAAGTTAATTTGTAGGTCGTGCGTAAAGTTATTGTTTCTCTTATCAAAGTTATTTGGTTTCAGTTCACTGTTTCGTAATAATTTAAAGTTAAAATTAATTTTTCAGTTTAAGTTGTTAAATTACTGCTGATTCGGATTAGTGAAAATAACGATGGGAATCGAGTAGGAGGTATTAAGAAATTCAAGTTAGATATATTTTTCAAATGCTTTAGACGTACGGCTAGGTATTCCAGATGTACACTTCAAAAAGATATATGTAATATAGCCGAATAAGCTTCATCATCATCAACAGCCTATATATGTCCCCACTGCAAGGGCTCAGGCCTACTCTCATACAGAGTGTGTATGGACAGTCCATCACACGGGCCCAGTACGGATTGGTAGACATCACACGCACCTTTGAATTTCTTCTCAGGAGTGTGCAGGTTTCCTCGCGATGTTTTCCTTCACCGAAAAGCCAACGATAATGATGTTTATCATTCGTGTATAAATAACATATAATAAATTGAAATTCATCGAGCCAGGATCGAACCCAGACCTCGTTTGTCCAAGGACTGATGCTCTACCCAACGGAGCTAGCACCTGGCCGAACCAGTTTGACAAACATTAATAAATCCTACTAATATTATAAGTGTGAAAGTTTGGATGTTTGGATGTTTAGATGTTTGGATGTTTGTGACGCTTTCACGGAAAAACTACTGAATGGATTTGAATGAAACTTTACAATAATATAGCTTATACATCAGAATAACATATAGGCTATAATTTATGAAGACATATTGTGTAAATTGTCCAAAATCACACTTATAATATTAGTGGGATTACATGGACAATTTTGGCATAACAAAAACGCGTTGCCTAGCAACCGACCATAGAATATGTAATTCGTATATACAAACTTTCGCGTTTATAATATTAGTGTGAAGACTATTTGAATATACAACGTCAGATATTGAAATTTCTTTTGTTTCTTTAAACTATTAGCCTACGTAACAGAATAAACACTATTTTGTACCTTATGCTGGAAATGGAGATAGATGCCTTCTATGCCTATCGAACAAGTAGAATAAATCCTGAAGTACACGCGGACAAAGTCGCGGGCGGAAGCTAGTAATCAATAAATAGTTATCAACTTGTTAAACTTTTACACACTCCATAACTAAGAAGTATAATTTCTTCATTTTCTCCGGAAGCGGGCGGGTGTGTTAAGTCGACATGAAACGAGACATTGACAAGCGTTGCATGAGAAACCGCGGGGCGTGCTATGTGAAACATTTGTTGCATTCACACTTACAGTGTCACACTCTCCAGAAACGCTCGCAACTATTCAAGACCGATGGAAGAACTAAACATATTACGCTCAGCATTTTTATATTGTTGTGTCAGTAGAGGTGGTTTTACTATACAAATGTTGATGCACACTGCTAGGCAATTCAAAGTAAGTATTTCATGCAACAAGCAACAGTAAACAGTAAATATACCTAGATATTAATATTGGTTATAACTAGTTTGTGTATATAAAGCTAAATAGTTGTTGTAATATCTTTCACCAGACGTTAGTAATACATTAATTAAACTTGTTGGAACTTTGTTGTTAGCCTGGGAACCTTAAACCAATTTCAATTTCTTTTATCCAAGTCTATTGAAATGAAATTAAATTAAATAAGACTTTATCTGCTTAAAACATGGTTTGCTGAACAAAAACCAAAGTCGCTATGACTATTTTGCTTATCAGCTCTAAAATTACACTATCTGCAACTTTAAATGAGATTCAATTTGATTTAAAGGTTCGTATCTTTATTTTTGGCGGGATTGAAAACTAAGAAATGAATAAAATAAAGTGTTTTGGGCTCGAGGTTGTCTTATGACAATTCTAGAATCTCTCACCGCGATTTCAGTGTTGGGTAGCGTTTAAATTCGGCAGTGTGAAAGTCGCTTAATACATGTATTATGGATGCGACAACACAGAACCAACAATAAATTTTAAATGCAGTTTTTAATGTCACTGATACTATGAATGTATTAATAGCCCTATTGCGTTGTGATTCGGTAATGAACGATAACACAGTGCTTCACTAATGAGGCTTCTGTGTAAGCACCCTTCCATACTGCGACCTTATCGTCAATCATCAAAAAATGACGGGCAAGATGTATCTTGTATGACCGATGTATTTAAAAAACGCAGACCTACCTGTTTTCAAAAGCAAACTGCGAAGATTATTATCAGAGAAATGTTATTACAAAATCTCAGATAGTTTGACATTTATATTCTTTTATCTTACTATTATTTTGACATATGAATTGTATATTGTAATATGTTGACATTTAAATCTTATTAACTTCATTATTTTGACATTTTGAATTGTATAAATGTAATATTTGTATGCCTATAGAAATAGCGATCTATACCTCTTCTACGTCTTACTATAATTTATCTATTTCTACAAACAAAGTACTTTGACTTTTGATGAAGAAAAAAGTGAATTCCTTGGCTATATTTTTAAGGTTCCGTAGTTTAATTTTTTTAATGATCATATGGGATTATTTGTTTGTAAGTCTGTAAATAAATAAAATATCCTTTTTCGTGAAAACTACTAGAATACTGTCATAGAAGACGACAAAGTTACGGAAATAGAGCAAATCGAAATATCGAAAGACTGGCAGTCACTAAACGGTTTGTCATAGAAAATGAGTACAGTTGAAGAGAAACATGCTAATTATTTATAAGTATTAGATGATATGTTTAATAAAAAACGTTATACTCGTAGTGCAGTGTACTCTCAATGATTTCCATGATTGGAGAGGCCGCAAAACTAAGCGCAGCGCAGAATTACTCATGGCACCTACTTAATCATACCACAGTCATTGTGAGTTTTAGTCTATACTGTAGTTTACATAATCTTAACTGTAAACAGTATATATAAAGCTAATGTTAGTACGTTCAGACAGGGTTTTCTCTATCACCACCAACTCCGATCAACTTCCCGTTGGGGTAGTGAATACCCCTTGGTCTCCTGCTGAAAGAAAGGGAGTTTGGTCGCGATGGGTGGAAGTGGGTGGTTGTGGGTGGCAAAAATGTGAAAAATATATATCTGACCTTGTCTAATTCATGTGAACTTCACATGAGTGAAGAAATTCACATGAGAACTTCTGGAAAGTTCAGAAAATTTCTGTAATGATCTAGAAAGATTAAATTTACTCTAGGTTTATGCCAAAATAAATGTCCACCCGTGCGAAGCCGGGGCGGGACGCTAATACAACAATTCATAGATACCATATTGAGTAACTTCAACACTTCTGCCTCTAATTACAAACATACTACTGTCCCGAACCACTTGCATCCAGCGACTCCCGGCGACAGGTCGTCGCTTCATCTAGTAGGGGACGGCCCTAGTGCACGCTTCCCGGTACGTGGTCACCACTCGAGTTTTTTTCTCCCCACCGGTTATCGGTTCTTCGAGCGATGTGGCCTGCCCATTACCACTTCAGCTCACTGACTCATTGAGCTATGTCGGTGACCCTAGTTCGTCTACCGATTTCCTCATTCCAGATTTTATCACGTAAAGAAATTCCGAGCATAGCTCGTTCTATTGCTCGCTGAGTTTGAGCTTGTTCATTCGGCGCACAGTAAAGGACCACGTTTCCGTTTTCCGTATGTCATCACTAGCAACACGCACTGATTAAAGATTTGAAATACTTCAAAAAGGGAGGAGATTATCAATTCTACGGGTATGTTTTTTTTTAAATGTTTGTTACCTCAGAGCTTTTGACTGGGTGAACCGATTTGGATGATTCTTTGCTTCCCGTGAGGTCCCATTTCAAATTGGTCCAGTTCTGACAGTGGCATCCATGAGAAAACGATATAAATCTTAAATTTGCCTTAATAGAAGTAGACTTTTAGGGCAACTGAAGTCGGTTTCCAGTTCTTTTTGAACGCATTTGTTGCTGTGTGTGTTGAGACACTGAGATATTTTGGACAAGAAGACAACTTCCCGAACGCACGAAAAATATAATACTCCATCGGATCTTGAGGTCGTTGACAAGGGGCTGCGCCGGCGGCGCACGCGCACGTCTCGTTAGATGAAATAAATATGAAGTGCGCGCACGCAACGCGTAACGGATGTGTTGACTGTACTTACAACTCTTACAAGTAATGCCAGCTTCCGTGATAATGATAATTTCTACCGGCTACTCTTGTTAAGCTTAGGCTAGACATGCCTTATCTCTGGTTAGACGGACTCATTGAATATATAATGTGTTATGTGTGAAAACCCTTATCAAAGATAGTGTTAAACTAAAAATCTTTGTCCCTGGTAGATTCAGAACGTGTCCAGTTTTAGTGTTGCATGCAACAATTACAGAAAAAACAGCTTCCTGTGCCGAACGTGTAAAACGATTAATACTTATGCAGCAACTTTTAACTTAGACCTTTTTAACAATAGTGTCCCTTCAGCGAGGGTCACTTAAAAAATGTTTCACCTTTGCTTTTTGTTGTCTTTGTAAACTTATATTAATTATATTTGTGAGAACCTATTTAAAAGCCTCCTATATACTATACATTATATGTATACATATTTGTGCTGATGTTTTTCCTATATATAAATAATAACATAAAATTATTGTTCACTTCCCATCAGATAACGAATTTTGTATATATTAAGATGATTCTAAATATGTACTCGGGTGGGCTAAGTAAAGGGCTATCCTCGGAGTCCAACATGTCACACGTACATCTATAAGAAAAATGTATTTAACACATGCATCATTGCTTACAATCATCTCCAAGGGTTTTACAATTAGAAAACGGCATAGATTTTAAATTTAATTTTAATTTAAAAAAATTACGGATTTGCTTCTTGGAAACTGCTTTTATAGTTTTCCTGAATGTTTGAATCATAAACATTAATCATTTTAAATATACCTGTAATTATAGTTTGACATAAATTAATGAGATGACTTGTGAATTGTTTAATGACAAAATTATTAATTGTACTAATTGACATGCGATGTAAACTAATTTTTAACAATTAAATTCCTTATTAGATATGTTTACAATATTTGCACACCTGTGGACAGGTTAAGTACATCGAACTAATTGAAATTAATATCTAAACACCGTGTAAAAAAACTATGTACTTAGCAAATAATTTTTTTCTTTATTTCTCTCTCTAACGGACTGCATTCAAATCGAAGTGATCCGTCAGAGAACCAAAGAGACCGCAGCTCACCGTATTATCAAGCTGAAGTGACAGTGTGAACTCAGGCGAAGTCGTAGCCAAAAGCTAGTGCATTTAATCGAAATGCTTGTTGTGCTGCAGTAATCCAGCATGAACATGTCCTAACAACTATTATCTCTCAGCTGGCATTTATCTAAATATCAGCGAGCTAACGAGTGTTGCGACGGACGACCCGACACGTACAACTTTCTTTGACGTAATTGTCACGTCAGTTTAGAAATAGTTGTGAGGCGAGCGTGGCAGTTACTGACCGGGGAATAGGGGGAAATCGAGAGTTATGTTAGACTTATGATTTATCTAATAAGACCTCACAATTATACTCCTATTTCTCAGGTTGCTTTAGCGACATGAGAGATTCGAATGGAAGAGCCACGCTCACGGATGACCATCATGCTGTCTTATGGATCGCCACGTTGAAGTTTCCATGAAGGGATTAGCTATTATCACGCTTTGCAGGTGGATTGGCACTTGATGGTAAGTGACGATAAGGCCTTTGGATGGTAAACCTGCTCACACAGAATCCTAAAGCTAATAAGGCGCTGGGTCACCCTTCATATCGGAAGGCAGCAGTGCTAAAATACTGTTATTTGGCGGCAGACATAGAACACCAACTAAACGAGAATAATGAAATAAACATATGTAGAAAGGGAACAAATTAATTGTAAAAATTTCTACCATCAGTCCTAGGTCAAAAAGAAAAATAGTTGACAGTCGTAAGCAGTTAGGCGTGTGTAGAGGTTTTATTGACACATATTGATAATATGCTGCCTATCTCCTGAATATATTCAACTGATATGAAAAAAGGAGGAGATTTTTAATTGTCCTGTATGTTTTTTTTTTAATATCCGTGGTAGCTTGAGTAGAGAGTCCGTCCTAGAACAATCGAGGTCTGGGTTCGATCCTGGCTCGTACCAATGAGTTCTGACTTGTTATTTGCAATTTATGTACGAATGATAAAACCATTACCATTAGCTTTTCGGTGAAAGAAAACATCGTGAGGAAACCTGCACACTCCTGAGAAGAAATTCAAAGGTGTGTGTGACGTCTACCAATCCGCATTGGGCCCGCGTGGTGTACTATGTCCCACTCTCCTGTAGGCCTGAGCACCAGCAGTGGGACATATACCTGATTATTGATGATAACTTCGGAGGTGGTCCCATATAAATTTTATCGAAATTGATTGTGTCCTTTTTTAAAAAAATAACCAAATATGTTCCCAGGTAATTCTACCTCTAATTTTGAACGTTTTAGGGGGTAAATGCTGTAGACTTTTAGGGCAGTTGAAGTCAGTTTCTAGTTCTTTTTGAAGTAGTAGTTATTCTAGTAGTTCTCTTAGTCGTCTTTTACGACAGCAGGTACCAGGTGGGGTTGTCTTGCTTTTATACTAAAGCCGAGAAATGCCACATCCCTCCACACAAATAATTCATCATCATCATCAGCCGGGAAACGTCCACTGCTGGACATAGGCCTCCCTCAGCACACCACATCGACCAGTCCCGAGCCATCTGCATCCAGCGACTCCCTGCGACTCTTAACCAGGTCGTCGGTCCATCTAGTAGGGGGACGGCCTGGTAGACGTTTCCCGGTACGTGGTCGCCACTCGAGAACCTTCACTCCCCACCGGTTATCGGTTCTTCGAGCGATGTGGCCTGCCCATTGCCACTTCAGCTCACTGACTCGTCAAGCTATGTCGGTGACCTTTGTTCGTCTACGGATTTCCTCATTCCGGACCTTATCACGTAGAGAGATTCCGAGCATAGCTCGTTCTATTGCTTGCTGAGAGACTTTGAGCTTATTGTATTTTTATTAGTTTGTAATTGTAAATAAGTTTATAACTTTGAGCTTGTAAAAATGCACAAATAATTATTGTTATCCAATCACCGCCAATGAACGAAACAAAGAATCAATAACCTGAAACACAAAGTGAATACCTTTGCTTATTTTATAGACCATTAACGACGATTGGTAACCCAAGTTGTAACATCAAAGTAACAATTACTGAACAATAAACAAACCCGAGAGCTATTAAACATTTCAAAACGGTAGGAACTAGTATAGTGGCCTCAGCAAGAAATGCAGTTCAATGCATTTTGTGCAGCCAAGCGTGGGTACTGTGCGGTGCATTTATGCTAAAGCCAGTCTCGCTAGATAAAGAAAGCAGGTGCTAAGAAATATACGTAGGAAAGAAAGAAATATATATTTAATTTTAACTGCGAGTATTTTATGCCCGTCACTTACCCTGCGCCGATTTTATAGTCCTTCATTCATTAAGATCATTTAAAATTTGTTGAAATCAAAACTGTTCTGATTTTTCGATGCGATCCAATTATTTTAAGGAAAGTAAACAAATAAGTAATTTGAAAGTTAAGATATAGTTGCTATTAAATATGTTACGTTGCTACAAAAAGACTCAAATGTTATATATAAATAAAAAGCTAATGTTAGTACGTTCAGACAGGGTTTTATCTATCACCACCAACTCCGATCAACTTCCCGTTGGGATAGTGAATACCCCTTGGTCTCCTGCTGAAAGTAAGGGAGTTTGGTCGCGATGGGTGGAAGTGGGTGGCTGTGGGTGGCAAAAATGTGAAATATACATATCTGTCCTTGTCTAACTCATGTGAAGTTCACATCACAAGAACTTATGGAAAGTTCTGAAAATTTCTATAATGATCTAGAAAGATTACATTTACTCTACGTTTATGCCAAAATAAATGTCCACCCGTGCGAAGCCGGGGCGGGCCGCTAGTTGTGTTTAAAATAGTTTTTATTTTATTTTCATTATCAGATGATTTATCAATAGATATCCAAGATTACTCGTGTATAAATTGTCTGTTTATCTAAATTATACATAACTATTTGAATACTAAAGAAACATTTCTGTGGTTCGGATAATAGGTAACGTATTGTAAACTAGCTTTCGCCCATGACTTCGTCCGTGTGACTGCATGGAAACCGTTTTACCGGAATAAAAATATAAAAAGTATTTACACCTGTGTGCGGATTTTCGGCAAACTCCGTTCAGCCGTTTATGCGTGATAGCAAACATACAAACTTTTTACAGTAGAATAAATGGATAAATGGTCTAAGCGCGTATCATGGTACAGTGCCTACAGCACTGACTGCGAATGTTGGGTTTATGTGACCACATAATAAAGCTGCGGTTTCAGATGATGGACCGAAGAGTCGACCTGCTCCACAATCTTTTGTAAATCATGTCATCCAAACTAAACCATGCTTATACTTATACCGCGTCCATTTTAGGGTTCCGTACCTCAAAAAAACTTTGGGTATTTATTTCGTTTTATGGTGATTTTCTCAAAAAGCACTAAATCAATTTAGATAAAATTTACATGGGACCATATCTGAAGTATTCTCTACCAAACAAAGAAAGAATCGTCAAAATCGATTCATAATTGGTGCAACGATAGCCTTACATACATACAAAAAACATATTGATTTGAGACCCTCCTCCTTTTTTTAGTCGGTTTAAAACACGATGTCAGAGTAAGTCATTTCTAAGCTGAATGCATTAGAATTTGAATATTGTAAGTGTATTGATGTCTCTTTTTACTTTTGCTGTGTTACTTTTGTTTATATTGGATTGAAATGAACTGTAGTGAAGTCACACCCCACTTCTTCCGCCGGGGGTTAATAAATGAAAGCTCTATCTGACCTATAAGTTGTGAACCTTAGATAATAATAGCATTCAAAACGTAATCGATGTAGCGTAGTAAGATAATCAAAGTTCCCATAACGCCGCGCCAACACGCAACAGTTGTATGGAGTTTTTTGTATGGCTTCTTACGTCTTTGTAGCATGGGAACACTACACCTAGGATACATGTCTGTTTACAGCGTGTTTTTATGAGACGATAGCGAAATGTACGCGTATCTGAATACAGAGCGTCTACCATGAGTTTAGGATAGGCGATAACGTATATCGAATACTATCGGAAATGCTGATCAGTCGCGATGCGGGTGACAAGGACAGAGCGATAGTTAACGATACACGTGATCGACTGCGTAAACTCATGGTAGGTGCACTGTTCGCACGCATACCTTATATAGAACTGTAGATTATAAAATCAAATCAAATATACTTTATTGCACACACAAAAAACATAAAAGGTACAATGAAAGCGGCCTTCGCGGCGGAACTCTTCCAGGCAAACTTGGGGCAGAAGAATCATATAACTAGCAAGGGGTAAGTGGTGATACATAAATAAATAAGTGACTATATCTTGTATGTTCAACTATTATTCTTCTCTTTTGTTGTCCTGTTTATGTTATTTTTTTTTTAATTTCTGCGACGTTATTATTTATTTATTTGAAACTAGTTTAAATATTATTTTATCAGTATCAACCTGTATCAAAATGAAAACAAACAACATAAGAATCCCTGTACGGTTGCCAATTCGATTTTGTGCGATTTCAATTGTTCAACCATACCAACTTAAAACTCAGTCAAAACACTAGTATTTCTAGGTTTCGCTTTTCCAGTGGATTTGACACAAAAGCTCTGATACAAACATTGTTTTGACAATTATAAACACACACAACATCAGACAAAAAGATCGAGATATTCTGAACTGACGATATGATATTTACATGCGACAATCGATTATTATTTACTTTACTTCTTCCCCACACAAATCCCTCACATATTTAAAGCTAAAAGTGTTCACGATACCTACGTTATAAAATAACAACACTCACCCGAAATGTCCCGGGTAGCAAACAGGCATCCTCCTGCACACGTGCTGGCTCGGTATCTTGCCGCTGAAGTGCTGACCACCGTTGAAGATCACCTCTGAGCAGCAGGGGGACGAGCACCGTCCACTGTCAGAGTACTCCGAGCAGCAGCAGGTCCTCGACCCTTCGGACTCGTAGCAGCGCTCATCGCAAGACAAAGAATACTGCCACTCAGGAGTCAGAGCTCTATACGCGAACCTAGTGTCCCAATTCATAGCGTTGAGGTCCGTACACCGCTCAACATAAGCCCCGGCCAGCTGTTCCATGTACTGCTTGTAAAGACGCTTTTGCCGCTGAGTCTGGGACACGTGAAGGCGCAAAACATTGAGAAAACACATCTTAAAACCGGCGAAGACTCGACTTAACGCGCTGATGCTCTCAACTAAGCGATCTGTAGGCATAAGCGAAGACTCCTCAGAGTTATTTCAGAGAAAACCGCGCATCGTTAGTTCGGAATCCACTCGTACGCAAGTCGCGAATAGAATTTCTAATTGTTTACCGTCAGCTCACGATCACTCATTTAAACTTTATCGTAAAAGTAAACGATGAATGGAGCTTGTGTGGTTTGTTAGCTGTGCGCGGGAGCGCGCGCCGAGTCCGCTGCGGCACTGCGCAGGCGCCGCGCCGAGCTCTGCCCGCCATAATCGCTTTACGTCAAATTAACTCGCATTTCCCCGTGAGGTGAAAAAACTGTACGGTTTATGGAGAAAATGCGGTGCGACTGAAAATAATCAGGGTCATCATTAGGGATGTCAGATTAACATAACTGAAGAAGAAATAAATATCTATAAGGAACGTGACGGCATAACTTGTTTTTTTATTTATTATGGTCTTGACTACGAACTCGCTTGTGTGATATTGACTTTTATATTGTTTTGTATCTGGGTTATTATTATTTTAAATGTATAATGATTTTAATTACATTGGCATGGCATGACATCTTACCTGATGGTGACGTTAAAGCCAGTGCGGTTAATCGACAGCTATCTCACCCAGAAGTCTTTTTAGAAGAATTTTTCTCTTCATTTTGTGTTTTATAAATGTCTAACAGACTTTTGTAGTTGCTTTGGATGACATGCATAAACCTATAACTAACAATATTACTGATTCATTACATAATGTTGGTTTACACACACTCGCGTATTATATGATTGCTGTTTTACTGCTGCGGTCTTAACGATATGCGAGTGAATCTCGTGTCCAACAGTGGACTTATAGATCCACCATCTAAGACGGTGTGAGGCAGCCCTGTAGACCCATAGACAACGTAACAAGCCTCTCTGCCACTTACACGGCAGATGTGTAAACACCCGAATAAAACAATGATAGTGCATAATGGCATTATAATAGCGTAAAGTAACAAAACTTACTAACTAAACAATGGATGTTATACACAGATTCTGCTTTTGTTTTACGAGAAAGCTTTATGTCTAAAGGTGTAATAATAATCATACTGAGTTCTAGAGATTAAAGTCCATATTGAAAGTTTACCTGAGGCTCGAGTCGTTCTCATGTAAATTATATGTCAATCAATCCGACAGTATTTTTGTACCTACTCTGCTATCTTTATGTACTCGTATGTACTTATCTATAAACTATATAATTGATTTAAGGAATGTACTCATCAACTAATACATTTTCTGTCCCTACAGGCCGCCATTTTGAAATTTTATGTTACGTAATCTAGCCTAAAACAATCTAATTTATGCCTAAAACCCGCGTGTAAACATGACCCTTCCAATTATACCTCATTTGTCAAAATACGGTAAGTAATTTAGGAGATATGAAGGAATATACATACATACATAAAAGGTATAATGCTATATATGCTATGATTATAGTACGGTTATGAAACCTTTCTTTCGGCTTCACCGTAGTCAGGTAAAACTTATTGAGGCATTTGTTTTTGATGAATGTTTTCTACACATGTCCACTAGCACAGAACGTAAAACATTATATTGTATTTTTGCCCGACTACGGCGAAGATAAAGGGGTTACTTTAGCGACCCTTGTATTATATGTATGTATGTTCATAAGTTCCCTCATATCTCCTGAAATACTTATCATACTTGTGTGTGTGGTCTGATTGAAAACGTCGTGTTTGTCCGCAGGTATTAGGCTACATTACGTAATATGAAATAAAAAATGGCCGGTTGTAGGGGAGGTAAAGTACAAAAAGAACAAAATTAATTCTTGTTTTACGACTTATTGTTAAATAAATACTGCTGCAACAAAAGCGGTGTTCCAGGAGCGATAAAAAAATTCAAGCAAAAAAATTATAGTCCATTTGCGATCGGTATTATACTATTACGACAATTTAAATTATAGAACTAACGTAAACAAAATCAATAATTCCCAACCGCCACCAGACAATCTTCAAATACCGTGTTTATATTCTTGTAATAGCGCAGAACTGATTCCTCCAGGGCCTGTTCAAAAAATGCCAATGGTCGATTATAGACTTCCAATTTATTATACACGTTGTACACCAAAGTGGCATTAAATACTTTGTGGTAGGTTGTACACTTAATTTTTTCTCCGCACAGCTTGTTGAGATAGTTCATATGCTGCAGACAATGCTGGAATTCGGCCATCACGTGCAGAACACTTCGATCTATATCGCCTTTTGTGTCGACGTAAAACAAGGTTATCAACTTATTCACTGCAACAGCACAGGCTTTGCTAGTCAAATCATTTGTGGCTTCGTCTTCATCGTCAAAATCATCCGGACTTATGAAATTGCTTCGTTTTATTACTCCGACTTTATCAGATACTGGTCCTAGCATCACGTAAGACAACATAATGCTGTATGCAAGCTTGATCATATTCTTATTATTCCTAAAATAATACACCAGCGTTATTATTAAGACCCAGCTGTTTTCCGGTATTCTGCGCAGCGATTCAAAATCAAATCCTGGCATGTAATGATTTATGAAGTTCCTGAATAGATCTCCTTCGTGGCCAGTCTTATTTTGTCTTTCAAATAATTCATTGTTGGAAACCTTAATTGTTAAATTACGTTCGATTTCCCATGTTGAACTCACTCCCTGTTTTCTACCGATGAAAGTAATTTTCAAGTCTTGCGATCTTTTAAGAAGCCCATAGGCATACATGACGATATCTAGAGCTGTCAGCATTGCATCGTCTTTATTTTTATCAACCACGACCCAGGTTCCCGATAAAGTGCTTTTATTTACCAAATTGACATATGGAATGGCAATCCTTCCACTGGCGACACCCTTCACGAACCAATTTTCTCCTTTATTAAGTTCTAATTTGTTTTTTGAGTTAAAATACAGCTTCGGGTTCGCCTTCACATTGAAAAACAATTTCTGGTTTTCTTTAAGAGATTTCAAAAAAAAATCTGATTCAAGTTTATTCAGATTTTTTGTTATAGAATCAACGGCGGCGTCTTTATGATGGCGCCTCAACCATCTCAGCACTGACGGTATGAGATTATGTTGTCTGCAAGAAATCACTTCTGGGAGTCTCTCAAAGTAAGGACTGTCTTCGTCAATGAGAGCCATAAACAGAGGATACATATTATCTCTCATATTAAAATCTCCTTTGCATGTACCTAAGGTAATAATATTGCAAGAAAAGCTCTTGGTTTCCTGGTCAAAGGCTAATGTTTTTGGCGTAATACAAGACACACCGTACATACAATATTCATAGTAGTTCGTCAGAATTGGACACGACATTATCTTCGCCAAACTGAACATAGCTTCTCTATTGCCGTATTCGGCAATGTAGTAATCAATTCCAAGTTCTTCCAACACTTCTCGGCAAACGTTTTTAACGAAAATAGGGTCACAATATGGATTGTTTGCCTTGCCCAGAGCGATTGAATCAGGGTTATCGATGTTTTGTTGGTGAAGTTCCTTCCTTCGTTCCAGATCAGCTTGCATCCCCCCATTGAACACAACATAACAAGTTATATTGCTCTCTATGAATGGCTTCATGGTGTTTTTGAGATAGTTAGCAAACCTATCGTATTCTCCACCTAGGACGTATTGGCATCCACTTCTTACGTAAGCGTCCGAGAAATAGCTTTTTCCGTCAATGACTATGTTACAGTTTTGCAGTACCTGCTTCTTTTGAAGGACCCGATTTCTCATGTGTAGTCTGAGATGTTTATACTTCATCTGAAAGTTGAAAAGAAATAAAAACGTGAGGTAAATCTTACTACACAAGATCTAAAGTTGCCGTTACAATACGCGTACTCAGACCCCAGGGTCCCCTTCACGCAAAGTTATGATGCACCTAGTTTTAACGTATTTTGTATGGAATTTTAACGAAATTTGTATTTCTCCAAGTCCATATAATAAGTTGGTCGAATACTACGCGTTAATCTGTGAAACCTACTGAGCTGTGATAGTTTTCCTGTAAACATAGTTATACCGTGTAATTTTTCACATTTCCAAAAACATCGGTGTAAGAGCTGTCCATCGCTTCACTGGCTCGGCAATTCCCACGTGTTCGGTAGGTACTACTAAACTTCCACACTCGCCCACGGACACTCTTGACACTGACGTTTATTATACCAACCCTTTATTTTATTTAGTCTATTAGACACACGAGACAGTGTGAGATGTTATGGCGCCGCATACACTACAATCGGCTTAACTTGACTTCAAATTATATTGATGCGCTTGACTCTAACAAACATTGACACATTAAAGCTTAATATTTTGGATACCGATCCCTGAATTAAAATACGGTATTCCCACGCCGCTAATATTTATGAACGACCTATCTAACGACACTCCTCACCATGGAACGAATGATAAAACAATGCAGCCCTCCTTTACGTGTAGGGAGCTACTTTATTTTGCTACGTTGTTGGCGTGAATTATATTCTTACAGTGAATGCCTGCCATTAGTGAATGTTAAGATGTACCGGTGTATGTAGACAATCACCAATTTCGATGGTGTTACTCAACCATTGTTCTTTAATTTCCATTTGAATCGGACATGTTATAAACACACGCCGGCGATTCAGTGAATTTTAGATTCCGCGATTTACAATTTGTGTTTGTACGAAACACTAAAAAGTCGTGAATGTTTTCGTAATTGACTACTATTTTTACATAATTTATTAGGGTTCTGTAACCAAAGGGTTTTAGTAAGGGTGAACATTTTAGGGGATGAATTCTGCAGACTTTTATTGCAGTTGATGTCGGTTTATAGTTCTTTTTGAACGCATTAAATATTATTAAAATAACTGATGAAAGTACATTAAGGTAATTTCAGTTCAATATAAATTACCGTAAACTTTGAACACCGAATCTGCACTACAATTGTTTGTTACAAGTTTACTGTGTATGTTTGTGTTTATTTTATGAGATATACATATAATTGTACCTTCTGTTAGTTTACATTTATTTCTTAATTTAATAATTTACTAGCTAGTGAATAGGCATTAAACGCGTATTGATATGGCATCTAACCTACTATATATAGTTTAAATCTCTTTGTATAGTATCAAGTATAGTATTTCAGTCAAAGCCCAGCCCTCAACGCATTGTAGGTATAGTAAAACTTTCAATAGGTAAAGCAAAAGTATCCCAATTGTTATCACAAACATAAATATGTAGACATAAACCCCCTGTAAAATATGTCACCACATATAACATTGTTTTGCAAGTATGAAAGGCTGAAACATCGCTTGTCCTAAAATAACTCACGAAAAAACTTTTGAGATTCGAATTTCGTTTTAAGAGATGTTATTGAAAATTGCTTACCTTCTTATTCTTTTATACTTTATTCACAACCACAATGCAGATAGTAAGTAGTATTCACAGACTACTTAGAATTACTAAACTAGATTCTAGAATAAAGAAAACTTTTATTATTCTTTTGGTAAATACCCGCAAACGGACAACCAAATTCTTCCTTGCGTTCCGTTTATTCTAAACATCAAGGTACTCTGTGGTTAACACAGGTACTCTACCCACAGAGCACTTCTATCCTTCCAGCTTTGGAAAATATACTGACTGAAACCTGTATAAGTACACTGATAACTTTTAATACTATCAAATATTATTTTAAAACTAATAACCAGATATTACTTCTAAGTATGCCTGCATCGAATACGTATCGGACAAGTGTGGGACTGATCACAGAGTACATACTTGGACTGATCTGTTTAATTAACAGAATGTATATGATTTTTCTGTTATTAGCAGTTACTTCTAAATCCTTACGTTAGATATAATTATATAAATGTTACAACCTTTGGGTTAATTTTTAGGCAGATGGCTTTGTGGTCCACACCTCAATGGCTATTTAAAAAATATTCATTTGACAGCTAATCGCTCGTTAAATGTCAATTTAGACATTTACCATTTTGTTTTGATTGCTTGATTACAGACTCCGCCAAATTTAAAATAATTAAACTAAAAAAGTGAAGTTAAAATACATACATAATCGTAAAAAGATCGTATGTTTTTGTTAAATCATACAATATGACAATTATATCAAAATTCATCATTATCTACGTGTAATAGAATTGTGTTCAGACAATATTGTAGATGGAACCAGAGAAACGAACTGAAAGCGAAACTATCGAAAAATACGATATCAAACTGAAGAATAAGCCGAAGGATGGAGTTATATTGCAGCTTCACCACACCGTCAAGAACTCCAATGGCGAGTGCAGGAGGATACGGTTTTCTACGGGATCTTTCGATGACCTGCACGAGAAACTCGCGTGCTCAGATAACGTTGGCAATTTATTCGTATTAGATTTCGCCGAACTTAAATTCTGGAAATTGACTAGTGTGGGACCGTGCAGCGGACTGCACTTTGTTCCCAACAAATTGGACATCCTAGTCGTTGCAACGTTAAAAAAGTTTGACATCAAATTCCTAAATGTAGAAACTGGGCGTGTAAATACAGTTTTGTCCGGACACTCTGCCCCGGCCAAACACATATCTTTTTCAAATGATAGGCTTAACACATTTTTAACAGCCAGCCATTCAGAAGCCATACTTTGGGAGATGAAAAGTTACACAAAATACTTCACATTGAATACTTACCTTGGAGCACACATTGAACAGATCATGTTCACCCCGGCTGGTGAATATCTAGTGGCCTGTTTTCAGAATGACACTGTGCAAATATGGAAACATGAAACTATGAAATCTGTCAAGCAAATCATACCAAATGAGCTGAAGCATATGAAAAGTATTGCATTTACTATGAACTGTCGAGCTATGGCTATGGCTGGATCTAGTCCCACTCTCATCCTGTTCAGTATGGACACATGGAAAGCTCTTAAGTCCATAGACCTGACAAAATATTCAATTGCAGGAGCACAGCACATAGAATTTATACCACAAGTCTTCGATGGAGGAGCTAATAGAATTTTAGCTATATTGACTAATGACTGTAAAGTATGCATGTTAGATTTAGAAGCCTTGACTATAGTTCATACTGTAAGACCAGAGACATCTGGGATTCGCAGGTTTGTTATAAGTCCCACTGGTAAATACTTACTTTGCATCCTACAACTGGGGGAGGTAAACATTTACAACACATCATATGTACTGGAAACCAGCAGTATGAACCAGCAACAGTCAGTCAAGAAGGAGATACAGCAACCCAGCACCTCACACAAACCAGATGTCCAGGAAGATCCTATAGCAAAGGCTGAGATTGAACAAAAGATGAAAATTTGTATGGACAGTGCACGACTTAGACGAATACTGACACAATATGGAGAATATCCTGAAAAGTTTAGAGCCTCTATCTGGAGATCCCTTTTGAATATTCCTAGGAATAAAAATGCTTATATGGCGCTAGTTGATAAAGGTATACATCCTGCATACAGAGACATAGAGAAGCAATTCACAATACACAGCGCCATCACCTTAAAAAATTTAAAGAGATTATTGTCATGCCTGGCACATTGGTGTCCACTGTTTGGAGTCATGAAGTTTCTGCCAGGCTTTGTTTTTCCATTTGTAAAAGTGCTTCAGAAAGATCCACTGCTGTTATTTGAGTGTGTGGCTACAATATTGTTAAACTACTGCCAACTGTGGTTTGAATATGCCCCCTTCCCACCGATCAGTGTCTTAGCAATAATTGAAAACATTCTTGGAGAAAGTGAACCACAACTCCTAAATCATTTCTGTGAGTTTAAAGTGACAAGTCAGGCTTATGCATTACAAATTTTGGAGACAGCCTTCAGTGAAGTACTGACATGTTCAGAGTGGCTAATTCTGTGGGATCACATATTGAGTAATGAGCCTGCTTTCATATTAATGGCGGTAGTGTCATATAGCATAGTTCAGAAGAATGCTATTAAAAAACTGGACAGCCAAAGCCAAATAGAGAACTTCTTTCACATGCAAAACCCTGTGTGCAAGAAAACATTCCTTAAGAAAATTTATACTTTGCTGAGTGACACGTCTGATGAGATACATCCCCGAAGATTCTTCAACAGCTTTATGTCTTTAGCTAGAGGAGACAACTATCAGCAGTTCACAGGATATCCAAAAGCAACTATTTGTTTGAAATTGGCTAATCGAGATAAAATAAAAGAAAAGAATGAGAAATGTACTTTGAAGGAATTAACAACCAAAAGCCAAGAGAGGATCATCAAAGATAGGTTAAGGAACCGCACCTCAGAGACGAAAGCATGCTACAGTGATGACGATAGTTTGGTAGATGTCTATGCCAGTGAGAAATTTACAATGAAATCTAAGAAAAAGAACAATGAGCATGCAAAATGTCAAGAAAGCTATTTGAAGAAACATTTAAACAGTACGGAAATTAACACAATTATGTATCCTGCTCACGTTCACAGAAGTAAAATCAAGGGGCAATTTGACGCAAAACCCATCAAGCCTTCCAAGGAGAGCAGCCTCCAGCAGCCTTCACATTCCAAATCAAGAAAAAAATCTTACAAAGTCACAGCCCACGATAGTTTAGAAAAAGAAGTTGAAAAATTAATGGAGAGCTACTCAAGTGGCTCGAGTGGTTTTGATTCATAAAATGTAATAATTTTTCACATGTGTACTTTTTATTTATTGTTTAAAACAAGCACTTATTACCATGAGGGAGGGCTGTGTTATACAGTGGAAGTTTACAGGCTCATGACGACACAATTAACTGTATCAGTTTATCATATATAGATGGAACACTACAATCGAAGTTGTGGACGAATATGTATACCTGGGACAGATCTTTCAACTAGGTAGGTCCAACTTCGACAAAGAGGTCAACCGAAGAATCCAACTCGGCTGGGCAGCGTTCGGGAAGTTACGGTATATCTTCTCGTCCAAAATACCTCAGCGTCTAAAGTTGGTCTAAAGACGAAAGCCTTTAATCAGTGCGTGTTGCCAGTAATGACATACGGAACCGAAACGTGGTCCTTTACTGTGGGCCGAATAAACAAGCTCAAAGTCACTCAGCGAGCAATGGAACGAGCTATGCTCGGAATTTCTCTAAGTAATAAAATCCGGAATGAGGAAATCTTGGAAACGTCTACCAGGCCGTCCTCCTACTAGGTGGACCGACGACCTGGTTAGAGTCGCTGGATGCAGGTGGCTCAGGACCGGTCGATGTGGCGTACCTTGAAAGAGGCACATGTCCAGCAGAGGATGTTTCCTGGCTGATAATGATGAGATGTAATTTAAAAAAATATATAACAATGTTTTCTTGAAATGCTAAACATTTTATTATTAAAAAGCGATAATTTCATTCCTTCTTCATTGGTTTGGGTATAGTAGATTTGATATGGCTATACTTCTTTTTAGTGCCGCTGAGATTTGGGCTGGCAGTTGCAGAAATTGTTTGTTGCTTCGATATACGCGGCTGAGGAGTCTTCCCTTTGAATAAACCTGTAACAATTGATCAGGGAATAGTTTATGCATGCCTTTTTGGACAATTTCTAGTTGTGTTTATTCTTTTGGCTATATCCTGGATAAAAAGCATCTTATCTGTTAATTCAGACAACTTTATCCAAACCTATTCATAGATTTGAATTTCAAAATTTTCTCACTAATAAGTGCTCTTCTAGGGTACTTAGGTAATATTTCGGGTGGATTTCATCATGCACGCGGTATTGGTGATTGACTTAGATAGCGTGGTGGTAGCTAGCCAGGCGGAAAATGACCTATTCGTACCACCAACCAAACCGAGTACCGATACCACTGTGAGTCGAACCCGGGACCTCCAGATTGTACTTCCAAGCGTGTACCCATAAGACCACGAAGGCAGTGATCATGGTAACTGGGCGGCCGAAATTCTCTCAATCTTGTAATAGGTATAATACAATCGAATGACTATGAACCCTGACAAAATTGAAAGTTTTTCCAGAAGATCTTTAACAACCAATTACTGGTCTCCCAAACCTGTATCTGTTCTGAATATTCTGGCGCAACAAAGTCAGGAATGATGGAACCCGCCGACGTACATAGCTACTCGAATAAGCAAGCTGAAGTGGTAATGGGCAGGCTACATCTGTCGACGAACATACGGTCACTGGAGCAGAAAGGTTCTCGAGTGGAGACCTCAAACCGGGAGACGCGGGGCCTCCAGCCCGCTGGTCTAAAGACCTTAAGAAGATAGCGGGAAGCGAGTGGATGAGGACCGGAAGGAGTGGCGCGCGTTGGGAGACCTATCTTCAGCAGTGGAGACACACGGGCTGATAAGTCAAGTTAAAGCCGTTGTGAACGCAGTGGACAGGCCGCAGTCCTTGCTTTTACATATATTGAAACTTACTCTGCAATCGACTGGGCTTTCCATCCAGCGGAGTGCCAGTGTTGCCGTCCTTGTTCCTTTTGAATATATTGGGCGATAATCTGGGTAGTCTCGACGTCTTCCCGTCTTTATCCGGAGTAGGTTTCGAGGACAAGTTAGAAGTGGAGGCGCTCTCGAAACGGCGCAGCCTCGATTTGGTAAGGGCTTCACGATTTGCTAACCCCGTGAGGTTTGGACTCGATGCGAATTGGTTTTTAGTTTCTTGTCCCTTGAAAATGAAAGTAATCTTGATTAGTACAAAAGTTAAGATGAAGTTTAATTCAAATACGATATTAATGAACGCATTTTTTCACACATTAATCATAATTTTTATTCCTTTTCTCTGATTTGTCGTTAAGCACATTACATATTTATGGCAGAATACTTTTTCCAATAATGTACATGTCTACGAAATAAACAATAATACATTATTATCTACAACTGTCGAGTGTCGACCGCGTACCGGGAAGCGTCTGCCAGGCCGTCCCTCTACTAGATGGCCCGACGAGCTGGTTAAGGTCGCGGGGAGTCGCTGGATGCATGTGGATAGGGACCGGTCAATATTTCATACCATGAAGGAGGCATATGTCCAGCAGTGGACGTTTTCCGGCTAATGATGATGTTCTGAAATTATTTCCGTGCTAACAAGTTTATCACGGGCGGGATGACTAACTGCAATCTTATACTTGTTAGAAGGAGACGCTTGCAATATAACTACGTTGATATCTGGACTAAGGAAAAATCCAGGCAACAAGCAGTACCTTCCACGTGTGCACAAATAACATCTTACTGCGATCAACTCGCTTGATTGGCTCATGAACAGACTATAATTTTTTCGACTAAATAATGATAATTTACCTTCAGAACAGATATCTTGGAGACATCCAGCGCCAGGGAAGACATGGAAGATTCATCAGCGCCCTCATCCATGTAGTCCCGGATGATATCTGAGAGTTTCTGGCGGAGGTCTTCGCTCAGCTTCTCCGCAGCCAGGAGGCCTTGCAGCAGGGCGTCAGGAGTCGAGCGGATAGGACTGGACATACAATACACAAATTCAAAGTTGAAGAAAGACAAAAATAGTACTTGAAGATAATATAAAATAACAGTAATATGAGTTGTGATGACAAGCTGACTCGGAATGCTATCGCGAGTATAAGCGTCGTGGAGTAATAGTGACGCACTACATCATCATCATCATTGAATACAGATTCAGCAGAGCCCGAGATAAAATTTCGTTAAATGGCATTGGGAATCCTTACTTAATATAATAAATACGAAATTGAGTTTCTTTGTTTGTTCTTCTTTGTCGTAACGGAGCGTGAGAATGGCCTGATTTTGTATCTAGCACGTAGTTCCCATGGGATACTTTCCAAATTCCACGCAAAAGCTAGTTTTGTTATAAAACATTAGTTTTAGAAAAGAATTACAAACTGTTGCTAGGTGAAAATAAGGCAAATGCAAATTCTTTTGCTTGCTTCGCACGCTGTGAATATTTAGTTTGTTTTGATGGATTTCATACAGTTAGAATTAGCAAGTGTGGTTTCTTACGCCTGTATAGTGATTCCATGGCCTGTATAATGTGAATTAAATAACTGTTTTATCTCCTATAAGTCAAGGTACCTATGAATAAAGACCACTTCCCAAAATGTATGTTTTCCAAAACGTCCTTTACCCAAGCGACCGTTTCCGAAAACATGTTTCGCTTTAGGATATAATAACCCCATATTATCTCGTTAATTTTGTAAAAGGCGACTAATAGGAAAATGGAGATGGGCACAGCTGCATTGCAATTTCTGTCTGTCAAGCATGGTTGGCCATGGAGGCCCATGTCCAACATTGGCCCATAAAGCTGTGAAAAGATCCTACCTGGACGTTTTATTTCTTCTCCTGGAGCTTCCAGGTGTTGAAGATACAGTGTAAGTGCTTTGTCTGTGACTTAAGGCCTGGAAATTGTCCTGAAAGAAAATAGTTATCCAAATAAGTAAAAAATGAAAAAACGGCAAGTAAAATTAGATTATGTTTGAAAAGCTGGAAATATGGCAAACGTCTAAAGTTCATTCATTTTCCTAGATGGACGTTCTGATACGGAGAGAAATTAAATTATTTTTGTGTGTTATACGAGGGGCATACCGAAATGATCGGGAATATAAAACAATACATACAGGAAATAACTAAATTTATTTTTATTGCTTTTCGAAGTATTCTCCGTTGCAGTTAATGCACTTTTGCATTCGTTCGAACCAATTATTATAGCAGCAATTCCAGTCCGAAGTTGACATGGTCAAAATCGTCGATTTGTATGCTTCCACTGCTTCTTCTGAACCTTGAAACCGCTGACCACGCAATAAATCTTTGATTCTAGGGAATGTAAAGTAATCATTGGGACTCAGATCAGGGCTGTATGGAGGATGATCCATTAATTCAACGCTTTCCTGCTTCAAAAACTCGCTTGTTTTCTGAGCGGTGTGAGAGCTCGCATTATCGTGATGGAGGATTATGCGTCGTTTCGGGTTACCTCTACGGAGTTCGGATATCATCTGTGGCAAACAAACCGTTGTATACCAATCAGCGGTAACCGTTCTCCGTTCCTCTAAGGGAACTGTGACTACATGTCCTGTTTTCGCGACAAACGAAGCGACCATTTTCTTCGATACGCTGCGAGAGCGGACAACTTTTGTTGGCTTGATCTCACCTGCGAAGACCCAGACAGCCGACTGATGCTTTCTTTCTGGCTCATATGAATAGATCCATGATTCATCACCAGAGACAATGTTATAAACTGCTTTTGACTTTCCTCCGTTGAAGCGTTGCAGAGTAGACCGGCACCAATTGACACGAGCCGCCTTTTGCTCTTCGGACAAATTATGGGGCACCCAGCGGGAAACTAGCTTTCTCACTCCCAGTTCTACTATTTTATAACGTTTGTGTAACATGTTCGTTAAAGTTACACTTTTGGTATGTTTGTGTTATCTACGAAAGTAAAACTGTATTCTACTAACATAAATTTCATACCCGAAACATGCCCGAAACGCACACGCAACCAAAGCGCAGGTGTTAGGACAACGATAGTGCTGTCTACCTAGTATTTTGGAATAACCGGTATAACTATGTCAAAAATGCTAAAAAACCGGAAGCTAGAGCCGTAAAACACAAGAAAAAAAGCTGGAAAGATGTCAAAGTAACAACAATTCAAAATTCAACAATTATATTTTAGATTTTGGCAGAATTACGTGATTAAATGCTCCTAGAGAATTACCATGAAGTTGGTAGTTGCCATAAATATCAAGAATTGAATTGAATTCATCAGCATTATAATTGCGAATTTTGCATCAGGTATGTACAATTTGTTCAATAACTGTCGACCTACTGTTGTATGTTTCATGTACAACATCGAGTATATAATACTTATTAAATTTTAGGAATGGCAGCAAGAAGTAAACGGCTTTATCAGGAGCTGCTGTTTTTTTATGAAAACCAATCGCCTGTTAGCTTTGGAATGTGTAGGTTCCAAGGAACCTCTGGCGGTAATAGCCAGTCAACTTTGCTAACAACATTGAGCAACAACTAAAGAACCACCTACTACTATGCACTGTAAGTAATTGTTGATCTTTTTTATCATTCATATATAGTCAATAGCTGTGATAGACCACATGCCACCTGCAAGTTTTACATGAGCCTTCTTCATAGAGTACCACAGTGAAGGAACATTCTATGAGGGGATATATCATACACACTACACTTGGCAGATGGACTGTCGATCAGTAGGATGATATTAGTTCATTCATAAGGCGTTTAACTGGATACTCAATATTGATAAAATAAACTTTTTGTTTTAGTTGTCTTTACAACTCCCTGGGGTTAATTAAAACTCAGTACTTACTAAACTTTCCTAATCTTTTTCAAGGAATAATTCAGTTAGTGTAATATGTATTTGTAATAATAAACAAGAGTAATGTTTTATTTGTCTTTTCAGAATGTGATCGGGTCCATTGCTGATTCTCCAATCAAATAAGAATGTTTACGAGTTTATGCCATGAAGTCACAGATGTCGCCACCAGCCTGATAACACTCGCTATTGAAGCGTTTTTGCTCGCCAGATATAGCGTTTACAAATCATTTGCATTGTGTCTTGAATATATTCGTTTTCTCTAATACAGTTGTTTTAATAAGGTGATTACGAGGCGTACAAATTGGTCCTAACGAGTCGGATTCGCAGTGAGTGAGTGAAGTGACTAAAACGGTATAAACACGGGACAATTGTAAGTAGAACATTTTATTCGTAATAGGAACTTAGTGAAGTGAAAAAGACTTAGTCAATATTCAGTGTGATAAAATCAGAAACTTTGGACTATAAAATAAACAGTGTTCTTACAATAACTTTAATAATATTTGTGAACCGTGGACTTGTAAAATATCTGTGTATAAAATTTAAAAACATTTCTTCGATCCGCAAACATGTCAACTTCGATGGAACAAGCTATCAAAGTTCAAGGAGATAGGCATAGTCAAGTTGAGAAAGCCTTGAAGAACTACAAAAAATCTCCAAAGGAAAGAATAACCTTGTCATATATTGATACACGACTTGAAAATCTAGAAGCTATTTGGAAACTATTTACAAATACCCACGAGGAAATAATAAAAGTCGTTACTGAAGATCAGAAAACACAATTAGAATATTTTACAGCAGATATTTTTGACAGCTTTGAAGAGCTATACATATTTTACAAGAGTGAACTACGATCAGCTCAAAAATTACTCACTCCACATGAAACTGTGAATAAAACAAATGCAAAAGCCGAAGTAAAATTGCCTTCCATAAACCTTCCTGTATTCTCGGGAAAATATACAGAGTGGCCATCGTTTAAAGATTTGTTTACTTCTCTAATACACAACAATCATGGATTGGATGACGTCCAAAAACTCCATTATTTGAAAATTAGTTTGTCAGGAGAAGCTGAACAACTTTTGAGAACCGTACCTGTTACGGGAAAAAACTACAACCTTGCGTGGGATATATTGAAGGAGAGATTCGACAACAAGAGGTTCATAACAAATTGCATTTTTAAAAAGTTGTTTGATATAAGATCCATACAAACAGAGTCAGCTCATCACATAAAACAATTACTGGATACAACAGTCGAGTGCTTGAATGCTCTTAAACATTTAAAACTACCTGTTGATTATTGGGATGCAATCATAGTGTTCATGACAACTACTAAATTAGACAACGAAAGTCTACGATTGTGGGAACAAAGTCTGACGACAGAATCAGATGAAATACCGAATTTTGAGAAACTGAGACGATTTCTAGAAGGAAGATTTCGCTCATTAGAGATGTTGGAGTATTTGTCAAAACCTACAAAACCCAGAGCATTCCATGTACACACAATAGAAGAACCAAAATGTAGCTTTTGTAAAGAAGGTCATTACATGTACCAATGCAAACAGTTCGCGAAAACAGATTACAAATCCAGACATGACTTTGTACAAAACAACAATCTTTGTTTCAATTGCCTCATCCCAAATCACATAGCCAATAAATGTATGAGAAATACAACTTGTAGAATCTGCAAAAAAAGACACCACTCCTTGTTACATCCTGAGAAGAGAAATAATGAATATACAGAAGAAGATAGACATCAAGACCCGAAAAACATAATATCACATTTTACCAAACAACCTGGTCAAGTACTGTTGGCAACAGCGCTGGTAAGCGTCTCCGCGAGGAATGAACAGAAACAAGTTTACCGCGCTCTCGTTGACCAGGGATCACAGGCCTCGTTCGTCACGGAGGAGCTCGTTCAGGCTGCTGGACTGAAACGAGTTAAAACCAACGACTTGGTCTCTGGATTAAGTGGAGGAAACACACTGCGTACGAGGTACGCGGTGGAATTAGAGATTCAGTCAAGATACAATACCAACTTCACAATCCAGATTACGGCATACGTATTGAAGAGAATCACAAACCATTTACCTACGCAAGACATAACAGTGTCAAACTGGCCAGAATTGAAACAGATTACACTAGCAGACCCAGGTTTTGATAAACCGAATAGAATAGACCTTTTGCTAGGGGCCGGAGTGTATAGTAGGATCATTGACGCTGGTCTTGAAAAGAGTCCATCTGGGATTATAGCTCAGAAAACACAGCTGGGTTGGATTCTTTCGGGTGATGCTAGCAATATACAACCTGCAAGAAATAAACGAATTATTAGTATGCATGTGTGTTCATGCGACGATAATCTGTTAAAGAAGTTCTGGGGAAAAGAAGATGGAACATGTACATCCCAGAGAAAAATGACGTCTGACGACAATAGATGTGAAGACATTTATGGAAAACCAACAGATTTGAACAGACGGAACAAAGCTTTGAAGACAACCGTTAAAAAATATGGAAGAACGAAGGAGACTGCCACCGCAAGGTTTCTACAACTAGAAAAGAAAAATATTCCAGAAGAGCGGATAGTGTATAGAAGCGGAAAAGATAGAACTATACAAATACGCACGACTAAAGGAAGAGCCTACAAGTCGTATAAATGGCATTATAAAGCAAACCAAAAGCAAACACAGATTTTAGAAATTCTGCATAATAAAGAACGAAGTTCTTGGTGGGCGGAGATGTTTACGAGTTTATGCCATGAAGTCACAGATGTCGCCACCAGCCTGATAACACTCGCTATTGAAGCGTTTTTGCTCGCCAGATATAGCGTTTACAAATCATTTGCATTGTGTCTTGAATATATTCGTTTTCTCTAATACAGTTGTTTTAATAAGGTGATTACGAGGCGTACAAAGAAGAAAGATAGCAATGTTTTATATTGTTTCTTTTTAAAAATAACATAGAAAATACACTGTTGAATATTGTTTTATTTAAAAAAATAACATAAGATTGTGCTCTGAGAAATATGGACAAGGTCTGCCTCCGGACCCTAGTAGCTACACAGACACATAATCTTAGGTCGCAGGTTCGCGGGAGGGACGGCCCGGTACACGTTTCCCGGTACGTGGTCGCCACTCGAGAGCTTCTTACTCCCCATTGGTTATCCGTTCTTTGAGTGATGTGGCATGGTTCCCGAATGCTGCCCAGCCAATTTGTACTCTTCGGTTGACCTCTTTGTCAAAGTTGGACCTACCTAGTTGAATGATCTAAATGAATATGTAAAAACTGCTTCTATTTAGGGTTCCGTATCTGAAAAAAGAAACCTTTATAGGATCATCCTATTGTCTGTCTGTCAAGACCCTTTTTCTCAGGATCTCATGGAGATATCGAGTTGAAATGAATATCAAATACTCAAGTCTGCTACAATGCTTCTCACCATAACAGCTGAAAACATAGTGATATTTATCCTTCAAAGGGGTGAAAAGGGGCATGAAAGTTTGTGTGTAAGCTCTCAATGCACAGCCTAAACCACTGGTCCTATAGACATGAAATTTGGAGGGTGTTTTCTTTGTTAAGTGTAGGCATCCACTAAGAAAGGATTTTTCGAAATTCCACCCTTAACAGGTTAAATTTCAACTTAAACATCGATCTAATTCATTTTTTGTGTGCTCGGAATACTAATTTCCTGTCAGTTGAATTGCCCCAGAAAATTAATACGAAGAAACAACACCGTGATGTGACTAGAGCGTCCTCGTTTAATATAGGAGCTAGTTGATAGAGCGCGTATGCAGATGAACTTAGTTTTTGGCATAGTTGTTGTACATACTTACTTATACTACATACATTGTGTATGAACTGAATTTTTAATAAGAGCTTTAGGACTTCAGCAAGGTCCCTAACCGACGAAGTATTGGTTATACGCAAATACTTTTTACACAGAATTTCGTCCGTCGCGGGCCATCGCGAACTTCATCATTGTTGTTCTTCAGACGACAATTACCTCAATGGACCGCAACAATATCCTCTAAATATATTATTTGCATGATTTCCTAACATAAAAACCATACAATTTTGGAAACGTGTGCAGATCGTTGTAGAAAAAGCTACTATTTTCAGCTTTTGTACACACGCTAATATGACAGCAGTAGCGTTTAGTCTTGTGTAGTACATGTACTAAGAACTAAAAAGACCTAATTCCCAATACTGTACTAGAGCGAACTATTCCGTAAATTTTCTGCTCTTAGTACATTTAGTACACTCGGACATCCGAGCCGCGAGCGAGCGAGCGTCCGAACAAAACGTCAACCAGCCGCCAGCCGAGCCGAAGCGACCGAGACCGAAGTTGACCGAACGTCTCACGCAGTCTCACGGCTCGCGTGAGTGAAAGGTTTCGTTCTTAAACACGGGAGTAAGCGAGATGACGAGTTTTCAGATTTTTACTTCTTTACAAAACGTGATTCGACAGGCAGATCGACTACGAAATTCGCAAAGTCTAGTCTACCGGTCATTAGTTTCCAAGATATTACTTTTTAGGGTTCCGTTGCCAAATGTCAAAAAAAACGGAACGAAAAATGTGTGCCCCAATGTTACTTCTAAAATAAGAGAATTACTTATTATTTATATATATATATATATATTTATATTACTTATTAAGAAATACAAGAACTTTTATATTATGTTACTTGCTGCTACGGAACCCTTCATGGGCGAGTCCAATTTTCGGTGGAAGTTTGCATGGTAATGCACATCATATATTTTGAGTTTCAGCTTTAAGTATGGGGAACCCTAAAAATTTAGGGGTTTTTCTAATTTTTTTCTGAAAATCTTAATTCAGTTCACAGAATATATCTACTTAACAAGTTTCAACAGTATAGTCCTTATAGTTTCGGAGAAAAGTGTCTGTGACATACGGACGGACAAACAGACATGACGAATCCGTAAGGGTTCCGTTTTTTTGCAATTTGGCTACAGAACCCTAAAAATGTACATCTCGTCGAGATCGATGTTATAGAGACACCACTAGTCAGTAGTAAGCAATATGATTTTGGTATTGATCAATAATCAACCGTTCATCGTGAGAGCTACCCCACTCGGCACAGATTTAATGATACGAGCTCATTCTAGTGTACGATAGTACTTATTACTTCCATGCCTGTCGGTCCTTCCTTCTGAAGATCGAAAACAACAACGGAGCATGAACCGTCGGGACCGGGAACAAGCCATACTATTAAAGAGTTTCCGTGTACTACTGTACTAGTTGTACTAAAAGTCCGAACTAGTACATTTGAGCAATTGTACTAGTACGGAGCGATCCGCTCAGTGAACGAGCACGCACAAGTCTAGTAGCGTTTAACTTTCGTCATGAACAAATGTCAAAAATAGTCTAAAACAGTAGTAGAATACGACATTAGGGAGCGTGCGGGCCGAGTGCGTGTGGACATTGTTCGCACGTTGATCACGTGACGTTAAGTAATAGTAGAATACGAAAATGGTCAACACCTGCGTTTATGTTGCAGTTTTGTTGCGTTTTGTGCAAAATTACATTAGTAGAATTAGGGCTCTGTTCACCATGTAAAACAGTTTGTATCGCAGTCATACCTATCCCTAAAGTAGCCCGAATCTGCTCATATGTAATATGTCGGTCATCCTGTATCATTCGGCGCACAACAGCGACATTTTCTGGTGTAACCGCTGTTTTTGGCCGGCCTGTGGAAGGTACGGTGCCAAGAGAAGCACGTCCACGCCGGAATTCAGAATACCAGCGATATATTGTCGTCTGGCTAGGCGCTTCACTCTTGAATATAGATATAAGCTCAGCGAGACATTGTCCCTGAGATAATCCTCGTCGAAAGTTGTAAAAAATTATGGCACGGAAACTTTCTCTTGTAAGCTCCATTTTTTTATCGACCTATCAATTTCAAACTGATATTGTTCTTTAAAAATTTTTTTTTTAATTCTGTCAATTGTATTCGATTTTCAACTAACCAGTGTTTATTCATCAAAAAGAGTTTTTAATCTAATTAAATCGAAAGTACTCGATTACCGATCTTTTCGGTATGCCCCTCGTAGTTATTTAAATTATTTGTTGTTGTAGCGGTAACAGAAATTATAACTTTTCTATTACGGATCATGAGATACAGCCTGCTGACGGACGCACGGACGGCGAAGGCTTAGTAATAGGGTCCCGTTAATTGTACGGAACCCTAAAAAGCCGCATTATGTGGAACAATAATGACGTACTTGATTACTCCTGCTGACGTCATTGTCTAGAACCTTCACGAACTGCTTCTGCAAGGGTCTCGGGGCCGGTATCGAGGGCTCCGGCTTGTCCTTGTCTGACGTCAGAGTGTCCAGCGAGCGGTAGCGCGTCGGCGTGTCAGCTTTTATCTGCAAGTGCCTGTAAAACGGTAAATGTAACATTACATAGAAAAAGTTTAAAAATTTAATGTTGGCAGTAATTTATTATTGTCGTTAGAAAGATAAACCAAACGAGCCCAAACACGAAGGGTTTATCATTTATAGGTCCGGAGTTCCTATCGCCATCTTCCGTCTCCAGTATCAGACCCTATGGGCGCCACACAAGATTATAGTGTTTGTCAAGACAAATCAAACTAACCCAAACACGAAGGGTTTATTGTCGTACCATAAAAATGCATTGTCATTGAAATTAAACCAACATGTGAACATTCCACTGCATAGGATAAGGGGAAGTGGTTCTAATTCAGCTTTGCAAGATTTGATAAAAGCTGAAGTACCAACCTTTTCTCCGGAGTACCAAGCTCAAGGGTGCTAGCAGATTTATTCGTTTCCACAGCCTTAGCGCCTATGTCGGATTCATTCATTCCTCCGAGTTCAACGATGCTAGCAGATTTATTAGGCTCCATGTGGCCTATGTCAGATTCGTTCATCTCTTTGATAGTGCGGACGATCTCACGGAGCTCCTTAGAGATGCGCTCTCTCGTCACCTTGGGCAGAGAGCCCAGGATCGTGCTACCAGACTCCTGCGAAATATATATCGTCTTTTACAGAGATTACTAAAAAAATTCAGCGACTTAAAAAAGATTATTTCAACATAAGTAACAAATTTTCTCGGTTAACTTTTTTCATGCATAAACTACTTTGCGGCTTCCCGACGACAACGGACACCTCCCAGAAACCGCTGCTCTGCTGCTGGTTGACCGTCACGTTGCCACTCTTCAGGAGCACGGGCAGCCCTGACGTCATGACAATACCTTGCTGTGCGGCTTCCCGCCGGCGACACCGGACACCTCCCAGAAGCCGCTGGTCTGCTGCTGGCTGACCGGGCACGAGCACGTCACGTTGCCACTCTCCAGTACCACGTGCAGCCCTGACGTCTGCATCCACACACATTAGTTACTCACGATATTATATCAACAGTATTATGACGACACAATGTTTTAAATTAGACATGGATTACAGAATAAGACTGGCAACATACTAGATCAACAGCTAGTTTGGACTTTTTAAAATAAACGACTCCAAATTATATATATACGTAAAATTGTTCATGATTGAAGAAAATTCGAAAAGTGTTTCCGGATTTTGAAACGATACGGTTTTTGTTTTTGCACATATAGGTACTTTCTGCTGGTTAGATGCTTTGATGAGTATATCAAGGGAAAATTCCAGTAAACGGGCTGCAGCGTCTACCTATGCAATTCCAGCAGCTTATTGCGATCACGACAGTTATTTATAGCGATTATATACTTAAAAGATGAGGATTCGTGATCACAGGAAGATGTTGATACACAGATAGAAGTCTCCAGAAGCTTTTCCCTCTGTCGCCTTTTACGACACCCACAAGAGTGGCATGGGGTGATTTTATTCTAAAGCCGTGACGGCAACATGTCGGCAAAATGTTAACACCTATAAATTGAATATAGAATATACCTGACAATTGATGACAACTGTCCTGGCGCCACTCTCCTGACTAATGTTGGCGTCGTTCGTGTCCAGTGATTTCACATAAAACCCCATGCACTGCAGCACGCCGCACAACTCGACCACGTCTGTGAATGGGTCCTGGAATATGTTTATCTATATTACTTTTGATTTTAACTGTCCTTTAACCACATATTGTCATATAATGCAGCGGTTCCCAAACTTTTAGGCCAACGGAACAATCAATAAATAAACAATCCCCCACCTTTTAAAAAAATGAGTCTGCACTTGATTGTTACTCCAAGATTCACCACGGAGTGTGACAAAAATAGGGTAGAAAAGGACTCTGCGATGAGAAGCTTCGATCGGACACTCATGAATGTTGGGCTTGCACAAAGTAATTTGTGTGACCCTACTTCTGAGGTAGCAGTACCTCTGTACAAGTTGGTCGACGCTTCTCGTGAGCGGGGCCCTCTAGATAATAGTTAGTCTATGTTATAATAGAAAAAGAAAATTGGATACGATAGGATTGCCATGTACATCGTACAAAAGCTCTTTAAAAAGTAGATTGAAGAAAAAACCCACGGCGGCGGTTAAATCCTATTAGTGTAACCGTTTGGTATTAGTGAATCCCTGATATAGAGAATAGTTATAGGTAATTACGAAATATTCGTGAATATCACTTTGGTACTTAAATAATTTAATCAACGAAAATATTTATTAAATACTGAAGCTATGTAATACTTGATTTATATAATACTGAGTCTGCTGAGACTTTTAATGTGAACCAGACATCGTACAGTATATACTCGTATGAGTAAGTGAATTATTTAACGCGATTTAATTGTGATTTGTTTCTATAAAACACGGAAAGCTTTAAGAACTGGGACAAACGTTTATTGGTTACGGTAGCAGTACATTTTTACAATAGTTCTTAAAACGAATGTGTCTTATTTACTACACAATTTTACAATAACATTTGTGTGTATTAAAATTACTATTACTAGTATACTACTACTAGTATATTTTGTTTATAATGATTTTCTTACACCATCTTGTTTATGAATTTAGAAGCAATAAGGGCCGCTTCTTTTTCTTTTATTTTATTTATGCACTAATAAAGATAACTTACCAGATCAGACATTATAATGAATTGATTAAAACTTTAAAAAATAGAGCACTAAAATCATTGAAACAACATTAAACAGATCGAACAGAATTTGAGAAACTAACGACGGTTACACTGGCGATAAACATTTGCGAGTGTCATATTTCGTTGTAGTTTATGTCTACCCGCATTTTTGATTCCGTATATTTATTGCGTTCCTTTAAATGCAGAAACATTGTCTAAAGTTATTTTTTTAGAGTTAGATGTTTACGAATCAATTATTTCCCTTGCTAGCGCAAGAAATTAATACAGGGGCCCATCCCTCAAAAGTAGCATTAATTATTTCAGTTGCAGCACCTATGGGTCACCATTTCCTACAAATATTCAAAATTCAAGTTGATAAAAAATAATAATTTTTAACACTGTTTAAATACATAAAATGTCGCTAATTATATTTTTGTTATTGCTATGCTTGTTGAGGATCTCTGATTACTGCAACAGGTAAAACCTGTGTCGTTATTGCGACACAGGTTTTACCTGTTGCAGTGATTCCACCGAGACTTTATACAAACAAAAATTTGCGTTTTATACATATCTATGTGCTATTATATTCGTACGGTGAAAGGGTGAGGTGTTGGTTGGTGTTATTGTATAAGAGTGCTGGTGTGTGTGTGTGTGAGTGAAGAGAGAGTAAGTGTGGGGGGATATCATTAGTAGCCTTAGATAATCGGTTGCTCAGATGTTCGAAGCCCTAAAAATGTTCCAAGACCTGGCCATCGCTGGCGCTACCACCTGGGGGCTTAGTATAGACTAAACATGCGCAAAACAGTGCTTCTTAAAGTAATGTCATCACATTTCGTACCGCGTAGTATTGGTCTCAAAAACGCGCCATGCGACAGGTCGGCTATCGCTTTTCATATATAACGCAATGCAATGCTCGGGTCCTGTCCGTCCTTGTCGCTCTGCCGGAGGATTCTAAACCGCGCGCACGCCCTCTCGCTCGCATCGAGTGACCAATGCAGAACGAACGGTCTGCCTGCGAGACATGCGCGCAGAATGCCATGCCATGTGTAATGCGTGATGTTTGCATTGTCGAGTAAGTGTGCTGCGACAGTACGCGGTTAGGTATTTCTTACACATGTCTAATAGGCTTAGGAACGCATCAAAATAAACACCAGCATATACTATAAAACTTTATTAATAAACTTTAAAGTGATAGTGTTAATGATACAGTGTAGGACATTTAATTGTATGTCATGTAACGCGGCGTTGCGGAGAACTTGGCGTACGACTTGATGACCTTGTTGACTGCCTCGAGGAAGTCTTTCTCTGTGGCCACTTTGCGGCGAGCGCGGATCGCGAACATACCAGCTTCGGTGCACACCGATCTAGGGAAATATTACAATTTATATGTCATGTTGTCATCATCATGATGAACCTATAATTCATATGGTCATTGTGACATGCCATGGATGAGAATGTTCAGCAGTTGACGTTTCACAGCTGATAACGATGAACTATTGAAATCGTGTACTTTTGTCGTAGTTTCTTTCTATCCATCGTAAGCTTTAATGTTTTACCATTCAAAGCATGTGTGGAATCTGCTTGCAGTTTGCACATGACATCTTTTTTCAATTGTAACCATTTTTTAATATTTTCAAACAGCTTGAGGCCGTTCGTTATGTCATACCATGGAGGAGACCTATGTTCAGCAGTGGACGTCTCCCGGCTGATGATGATGGTCAAGGTCAATACTATATTAATGAGTTGAAGGTCTGTAATAAAATAGCCATGTCAATTGTATTCTTTGCTCGGTGTACGTACCTAATCTCAGCTCCTGTCGAGTTGGGGCATAATCTCGCTAGCAAGTCGAACCGGATGTCTCTCTCTACGCTCATGGAGCGCGCGTGGATGCGGAATATGTGAGCGCGGCCCTCCAAGTCCGGCAGTCCAAACTCCACCTTGCGGTCGAGGCGTCCCGGCCGCATCAGCGCAGGGTCCAGGGTGTCCGGTCTGTTGGTAGCCATCAGAACCTGGGGGGTTGGGGGTACATCATAACTGGAGTTATTCACATAACTGGGATAGTGCACTGTGTGTCTTATATGTATTGTTGTTTAGAGGAGATTATCAATTGGACGGGTTTTTAAATGTTTGTTACCTCAGAACTTTTGACTGGGTGAACCGATTTGGGTGATTCTTTTTTTATTTGAAAGGTCCTGTTCGTGTGGTCCCATTTCAATTTGGTCCAGTTCTGACAACGGCAACCATGAGAAAACGGTATAAATCTTAAATTTGCCTTAGTAAAAGTAGACTTCTTGGGCAATTGAAGTCGGTTTCCAGTTCTTTTTGAACGCATTTACTTGTGTGAAATGGTTTACTGCATAAAATAAATATTTATTATAAAAATTAGAGATGCACCGAATATTCGGTTCCTATCCGGTATCCGGCTTATCCGGCCCTTTTTTAATATCCGGCCGGATACCGGATGGTAATGTGCTATCAGGCCGGATACCGGATAGTAAACTTGGTAGATTTTATAAATAGAATCTTAATAAAGACACAGTTGTAATTGAAGCTTTTTACCATTTTAAACAACTTTAACTTTTTATAATAACGCTGACTGACACGATAAAACTCTACCAAGAACTGTGACCGCGCGAACGTTCACTACGATACAAGTCAACACCTGCACGGCGCGGGCGGCGTGCCGGTGCGCGACACCCACCTACGAAACTCAAAATGCCGCCGGCCGAATATTCGGCGGCCGGATACCGAACATTCGGCTGGTGGTCAGGCCGAACATCCGGTATCCGGTATCTGGCCAAACAACTATTCGTTGCATCTCTAATAAAAATCTGACATGCTTGTGTTTTAGTGGCTGACATACTAAGCATCTAACTATGAAACTACAAAACCTTACTACCAATGATGATCCGCGTACTATTATGGCAAATACCCTCGTATAAAATCCAACGCAGCGATCTATACGGGAAGCTAATGTGTGTGTTCTTAAATAAAGTTGTCTATGTCTAATGTTTAGAATAACCACACACCACCCGTTGCTAACTGCATATACGAGTACCTCTCCTCTGCAATTCCTTGTTTTCCGCCCGCTTGTTGCCCGCGCTTTAATTTTAATTATTTGTATGGTTTAAATTACCTTGATATTACCGCGAGGATCGAACCCGTCGAGCTGGTTGATCAGCTCCAGCATGGTTCTCTGGACTTCATTGTCGCCGCCGGCTCCGTCGTCGAACCTGGGGGGTTTAGCCACTCTATTCAAATCTCGTACAATCGATGGACTAACCTTACTCTAAAACATTAGGCTGGTCAATGGCCGACACAATTTATAACCTGTAGTCCTTGTGTGTTATTTGTTGCTAAGGTAGTCACAATGAGTGAGCCAAGCTCGGAATTTCGCTACGTGATAAAATCCGGAATGAAGAAATCCGTCGACGAACTCAGGTCACCGACATAGCTCGACGAGTCAGTGAGTTGAAGTGTCAATGTGAAGGCCACATCGCTCGTAGAACGAATAACAGATGGGGAGTAAGACTTCTAGAGTGGTTGCGGGGAGTCGCCAGATGCAAGTGGCTCGGGACTGATCAATGTGGCATACCATGGAGGAGTTCTAAGTCCAGCAGTGGACGTTTCCTGGCTAATGATGATCACGGACACTACTGTAGAGAGTGCTCGGCCACATGTATGCGGCGATTGTACAAAATGGCCCTAAAAATCTATGAAAAGCATGTAAATTGGTTTTCCACACCGCCAGCCTTAGGCCAAGGGTTGGACGACAACATTCAGCGGGGCGGTGGCGGGAGCGGACGCGGGCAGCCTCACGCGTCACAAAACATTATAGAAATCTTAAGTACAACTAGACAGCGAACTTACCAATCACGCGAAACAAAAGAGATGCTCAAAACCTTTGTGCATCTCATTCTAGAAATTTTGACTTGGCAATTGTGCGAAAGAGACAGAGTGAAGACAAAGTAAGTCTCACAGGTCGTTTTTTTTTCTTTCTTTAAGAAATGATTTAATTAGAAACAACCTTATGTCTTACAGAATAGACTTCATTTCTGACTGTCACAGTTTTGACAGTCATCACTCCTGATATCTATATGGAACCTCATTGCAACATATATGGAGAGTGTGTTGTGTATGTTACCACGAGAGGACTCTGTAGAGTGCGCTATAGACCTCACCTGGCGCCACCGATGGCGTCAATCTCGTCAAAGAATATGAGGCAGGCCTTCTTGCTGCGCGCCATCTCGAACAGCTCCCGGACCATGCGAGCACCCTCTCCCACGTATTTCTGCACCAGCTCAGAACCTGCAATACCACACTTTTAAATCCAACATTTTTGAATTGAATGCTTTTCAAAGTAAGCTCTCGGCTTGTGATCTTTTTAGGGCTCTTGGCATAATCCATTACCATGCTTGCCAGACGGGTTGGTCATCACATTAATCGGTTTAATTCTTCAGGAGGCTGCTGCCCCTCCCCCCGGTATTGTTTTCCCTTGGTAGCCTCTTACGACACCCACGGAAAGAAATGGAGTGGTTTCATACTAAGACGTAACCACACGGCTATTCATTCTCACTTAATTTAGTAAAATTATAAAGATCGAGTTTAAATCATAAGTTATAATAATATATTTATTACAAAGGCATAAAAAAACCCAAAAAATATGCAACACTAAAAAGATACAAATAATATTAAAACAAAACTAAATACTACAACTAGAAGGGAAAAACAACTAGTCTAGTCTATTTTGTCTACATTATTTCCGGTTTGCATCCCGGTGCACGGAGAGCCAGTAGCCAAAAATAGGACTGGACACCCCAAGCGGCCACAGTAATATAGACTATGTGAAAGTTACAAGTTTTTTACGGTTCAAAAGATACAGCGCTACAGACGGACGGACGGACACCGGAGGATCCCATTGACATTAAGGAACTCTAATAACTATTGCATGCTACACTGATCAAGAGGATTAAAAACAATAGCATACGAAAGTCTGAGTTGGGACAGTGTAAGAGATATATTTTAATACATTTTGTACTGCACCGTGTAGCCTCGCCGCTAGTCTACAAATCGACGACGTTGTTCACTGCAGCTTTAGGTGTTACTGTAGGGGAGATGTATCAGTCCACTGTCTGTGCTTGTTGGCAGAGGACTTTCTTTACTACCCTGGGTTGGTTGCAGGAAGTACTACGAGGGGCATACCGAAATGATCGGGAATATAAAACAATACATACAGGAAATAACTAAATTTATTTTTATTGCTTTTCGAAGTATTCTCCGTTGCAGTTAATGCACTTTTGCATTCGTTCGAACCAATTATTATAGCAGCAATTCCAGTCCGAAGTTGACATGGTCAAAATCGTCGATTTGTATGCTTCCACTGCTTCTTCTGGACCTTGAAACCGCTGACCACGCAATAAATCTTTGATTCTAGGGAATGTAAAGTAATCATTGGGACTCAGATCAGGGCTGTATGGAGGATGATCCATTAATTCAACGTTTTCCTGCTTCAAAAACTCGCTTGTTTTCTGAGCGGTGTGAGAGCTCGCATTATCGTGATGGAGGATTATGCGTCGTTTCGGGTTACCTCTACGGAGTTCGGATATCATCTGTGGCAAACAAACCGTTGTATACCAATCAGCGGTAACCGTTCTCCGTTCCTCTAAGGGAACTGTGACTACATGTCCTGTTTTCGCGACAAACGAAGCGACCATTTTCTTCGATACGCTGCGAGAGCGGACAACTTTTGTTGGCTTGATCTCACCTGCGAAGACCCAGACAGCCGACTGATGCTTTCTTTCTGGCTCATATGAATAGATCCATGATTCATCACCAGAGACAATGTTATAAACTGCTTTTGACTTTCCTCCGTTGAAGCGTTGCAGAGTAGACCGGCACCAATTGACACGAGCCGCCTTTTGCTCTTCGGACAAATTATGGGGCACCCAGCGGGAAACTAGCTTTCTCACTCCCAGTTCACCATGTAAAACAGTTTGTATCGCAGTCATACCTATCCCTAAAGTAGCCCGAATCTGCTCATATGTAATATGTCGGTCATCCTGTATCATTCGGCGCACAACAGCGACATTTTCTGGTGTAACCGCTGTTTTTGGCCGGCCTGTGGAAGGTACGGTGCCAAGAGAAGCACGTCCACGCCGGAATTCAGAATACCAGCGATATATTGTCGTCTGGCTAGGCGCTTCACTCTTGAATATAGATATAAGCTCAGCGAGACATTGTCCCTGAGATAATCCTCGTCGAAAGTTGTAAAAAATTATGGCACGGAAACTTTCTTTTGTAAGCTCCATTTTTTTATCGACCTATCAATTTCAAACTGATATTGTTCTTTAAAAAAAAAATTTTTTAATTCTGTCAATTGTATTCGATTTTCAACTAACCAGTGTTTATTCATCAAAAAGAGTTTTTAATCTAATTAAATCGAAAGTACTCGATTACCGATCTTTTCGGTATGCCCCTCGTAGTTGTAGTGGTTTAGAAAATGGTGATCATTTTAGGCGTCGTACTTTATCACGGACTATACGCTATATGAAGTCACATAAAATTCAAAATGGTGGCTTGTAGCTGTCATAATATGCTTTCAAAACAGTCAATTGTCGTGTTTGGTATCAAATGAAAGGTCAACATGAGTGAATTCCAAAAATATATATGTTAGACAAGTAAATTCGTTCAAAAAGAACTGGAAACCGACTTCAATTGCCTTAAAAGTCTACTTTTACTAAGGCAAATTAATTACCTTTCAAATAAAAAAAGATTCATCCATATCGGTTCACCTAGTCAAAAAACTGCTAACTCGTGTGAAATAGGTACTGACTTGTTTTGGGTCTATCGGAGATCCTTATTTAGGATGAGTTTTTAAATTATATAATGTATCACGAAAGTTTCAATAACTTAATTTTGTAGACAGATTTTAGTTTTTAAACTTTCATCTGTTATCTCTTTATCTGTCCCTTTCTTCATATATGTATACGTACCAATAACTCTGATGAAGCATGCGTCGGTGCGGTTGGCTACTGCGCGCGCGCACAGCGTCTTGCCGGTACCGGGCGGACCAAACAGCAGTACTCCCTTGGGCGGTTCGATGCCCAGCTTCACGAACTTCTCAGGCTGACAACAACAAGAATATAATGTTATCTCTGTCTTCAGACAGACAGGAAAATCCTGCGACGATTTTTATAGAGACATTCAAAATATAATAATGGGAGAGATCAACCTGTAAAATCCTCAAGTAAATAATAAAAAATACAAACACACCAACTTAGGTTCCAAATCGAATTGTATAATAAAACCGGATATACATTTGATGTTCATAAAAACCACTCGATAGCGCCTTTCATCTAACTGGTAATGCCATCTACCAGGAAAACACATTAAACACAACTATCGACCACGATTTCACCTGATGCTAAATAACGATGTGGTCTACGATGTTACGCGTTGTTCCAAAGCAGTGCTTTCGAACCGGTAGTCCGCGGGGCAAAATTGAAGTCTGCGAAGCAAAGTTACAATTCGAAAATGAATAATTACTTCACAGACGCAATTCATAACAATTCTTAGCTAAAAGTTCTGACACAATATAATTTTGCACTGAATACTAGTCCTAGTGATCTCTAGTTTAGCTTACATTTGAGTGGTCTTGAGAATACCAAACTGATCATAATTTTCTATTAGAGAAAGTTTTTTAGTTTGTCAAAGTAATAAGTTCTAGTTACATGCAAAAGTGGCGTCTCGACGACCTCCCTTAGCTTCTCAATCTGCTCCTTGCATCCGCCCACGTCACTGTACGTGACGTCAGGCTTCTCTTCCACCTGCATCATGGTGACCGTCGGGTCGATCTTGGGAGGCAGCGGGATGTGGATCTGGTACTTATTGCGATCCACTCTATTGAAACCAACAATGTTATTAGCACATTTTATTTATTGTATAGTTTTTTTATGTACAGCACAGAAGCGATTAGAAAGCTAGTAGTGGATAGATGAACTACAAAAATTTTACAGACTACTATTGGCACTAGCCACAAATACACTTCAATGCACTGTAAATGAGTACAAAAATATGTATCCACTTTTGAACCATGTCACATTCTCACACTACCTGTGACACTACATAGGAACAAGCAAGTGCATTGTGACATGGTTCAAAAATTCACATAATTTTTTTATCTTACATTGTCCTTAATGTCGATATAATATACCGATATCAGAAACTCACAAAATAAATATTAGCATTTTAAACGTATGTTTGTCGTTAGAGGTAATAACTTGATAATATAATGTCTCATATAATCAAGCTAAAATAACTCAACAGTTGATATTGGAGAGTTGTATCAGAAACTTGCTATGCTTTATGGCAACTTTCTTTCTTTACTCCCCTAAGAAAAAGCTTGTAATGTGCAGAGGGTTTTCTACAATGCATTCAGCAGCAACTTTGCGTAAAACTATGTAGATATGCAGTAAAACACAGATTTGGTGGTAATGAATTATTTTCATCAAGTGTTTTTCCGCAAATGTGTGCAATTTCATTCAGTTTCCATACATGTCACAGAATTCATTTGAAAAAAATCGTGCACTGAAATTTTGGAGTGCAGGCTTACCTTTATTGTCACATAAAATTTAAGACAATTAAATTTCTCTATACAATCAAAACTGTCAACAATCATGAAAATATCGAGAGTTTTCAAAGTAAAGGAACACTTTAATTTTTGAAACACCAATATAGATTTACAATTTAAACCAGCATTTTTTTTAATGTGTATAAAGCTAGATGTACAGAATTTCAATGTACCAAGTTCTTACCCAACTCTCATGCCTTCTTCTATGTCAGTGGGAGCCACAGAGTCAGCCAGATCCACCACAAACTTAGCAAATTGCTTAACATTGATGATGTACTTGGGGTCGTTTGAGTCTGCATTTATGATCTTCGTACACCTAGCTACCTGAGCACAAAGAAACTCAATGCTATTAAAAAGATAAGGGGAACATATACATTTTGGAATTCCCTAAACCAGCTGTTATAATAATAATAATAATAAATGATTATTCAGACAAGTACAAACACAAAAGAAAGAAAACTAAATGACACGTTCCGCGAATGTATGGCACCAAAGCCTGGTCTTTTACACTTATAATTTTAAAAGGCCATTATAAAATAAAAGTGATTTAGTTGCCATTTTTGTATATTTTTGTGCTGTCACTTAGTACAACAAAAAGAATGATTTTGTACAATTAAAATAACTACAAAAATATAATTCTAGTATATTTTTATACATATTTAGATTATTACTGGATTTTTGAAATAGTGTACAAGTGCAGGCCGAATTTGAAACAATTCTTTTATTGCTTAAAAGAGAGAACAGAAATTTATAAACTAAAAAAATTATATTTAAGCAAAATAGTTAACACAATAGTTTCCTTTCATAAATTGTATTTTAAAAATTATTATACTACTGTTGCAATAAAGCCTAGCTGTGTTTTTTTCTTCTTAAAATGTCTCCATAAATGGGGAAGTAATTATAATTCCCTTCCAAATTAAACTTTTTAGGAGTGTCTAGAAGACAAGTATTCATATGAAAGGATTTTCTATACTTTGAGTGATTTGGCAAATTGAGTTGACAATCACAGTAGAATCAGAAAAACATAAAAATACTGGAAAACCATTCAAGTGACAGAAAGACACAAATGTTTAAGATTATGTCTTGGCTTTTTCAACCAGCAGCCTATCGCTAAAGAAAATATGCAGAAAAAGATATGTTTTTCAAACTAGCTGTACATAATCTCCATATCCATACACATCCGGCTACCCAACATAAGTCATCTTTCCACAGATACTTAAAAGTATAGTATAGATGCAGATGCACCTCCTTGTAAGTAATGCTGGTGCCGCCCATGCCTTGTAATGCACCACACAACCTTATAGGACTGTTATGTCAACTATTATGTAAACTGAACATTTTTATATGATAGAACAAAGCAATCTTCTTCTTGACCACCACCTGTTTGTTGTGTTTGTTTAGGATTCTCAATATACAATACTAACCTGCAAAGGTTGTTCATTTTGTAAAGTCTGTTTATCAGCAGCAAGATCCCATAGAGCTGGGGGAGCCAACCCTGTGTCCGACTCCTTTATACCCGTCAGTTCATTAACCCTCTTCATCACGGTCTGAATGTCATCCTCAACACCTTTAATGATCTTCATATATTGTCCTTGGCCCTAAAACACCATAAAGATGCTCTAAGTTGATTGAAATATGCCAGTCATTCTATACCTTTTACAGTCTACCTGTGTTAAAATACTTACATATGACTTTAATAGTGCTATATCTCCCTCATCAAGAGCTGAAAAACGGAAGTAAAGTTATATTCAAGACCTAAACTACAAAATACAAACAAGATTATCATCACCAAGAGGTTATTGATCAGGTGACAGTGAACTACTTACATTTGATTTCTTTCTCTGGCTCCTCTTTATCATCTTTTACTTTGCGCATATCATCTCCTAAATGGTCTGGCATTTTGAAATTACTTTCTATGAGTTAATTTTCTAAAATCTGCAAAATGCAACTCGTACAAATACACTGAAATACACATACACTGAATTCGATTCTTTACACGCATGCATTCATTTATTGGAAAATTGTTCCAAGAGTTTCTTTTTGAAAATAAAAAAGTTTCAGATGTTGCATTAAAATAATGAAATTTTTGCTACAAAATGACACTTTTACATTACTTTACTTCGAAATTTCTGAGGATAGTTAACTGACTGACCTCTATATTTTTATTATACAAATAGTCACCGTATTTATATATTCTGTGCTGTAGCGTAGAATGAAATACTTGCAGCATGACAAGCAAAACTTATTAATGCATTCAAAATTATAAAACTTGTGATAATAAACAAACGTAAAGATAACCCCACAAAACTGGGAAGGAACATAAAACTAAATGGTTTGTATCGAAATTTGTAACTATCAGTACCGGTATTGGTTATTCACACGAATAAACCCAATACCTATTTCTTGATTCTGAACGCGTTGACAGAAATGCGGTGAGTACGCCACCTCGCGAAGCCTCTTAGTACTAAAAAAATTTGTATTCGTAGTGCTGAATGGAGTATCACATTTTTTTCGTGTTTTTCATGAATAAATTCTTCTGAATTCTTGAATACTAACTTTTGGGTGAGTACGAAATGTTGCAACGTGTCTCAAACTCCACGTAAACCGCGTGCTGGCGAGCTAAAGTGTGGTGGTTTTGAAAAGTGACTCTCAGCCACAATGACCCAAAAACTAATGTCAGATCCCGGTTTCGTTCGACATTTTCTACATAATACAAGCAATTTTCATTGTAATTAGTGTTTACACACAGCTTTACGGTGGTTATGTAGGGGATTATGGATAAAACATACGTATTTTGGGCCGAACTGCTACGTTGAATGCTCGTGTCGCCCGGCCTGTGAACTTGACTCTTTCACTGTCCGAAAATGCTTAGTTTTATCTCTTTGTTATCTGTTTCTTTATCGTTCAATCTCAATCATCTTTTTTCTCACAAATGTCCGGTAAATCTAGTCCATTTCATTGTTTCACAATGCCTCGTTTTCTAAGAAAGGTATGTTATTTTGCATTCATCACATTTACTCAGTATTGGAGCTTTGAGCTGTAACAGTGTGTGATTTTTAACATAGCGCCTTATCTAGTTCAACATAAAACATAGATTACATCACTTGCTAGTTTTGTTTAGACTTAAGTTATCACATGTGATAACCACTGTTATCATAACCTTTAATTTGTTAATTTGCAATATTTTTCATCAATCTTCAGTTGTTAGCAGTTGCTGTGAAGATTAGGTGTGTTTATTTTAATTCTATAAACATGTATTATTTAAGGACACACCTTAAACTTACATTACATCTGATATAATTTCCCAAAAATAATTTAGTGTATATAACTACTTTGTATCTTTATTTGCTAATTAAAATCAGCAATATAATTTGTTCCTGTTACATTGGAGGTATTAGTGTAAAAAATAGAAGGTATTGAAGCTTTATTTATAATTACAGTAGTATAATACACTGTTTTAGTTTTGTAAACTCATGTGATTTACTGTTTTCATATAAAAATGAAAATCTATTTCCAGTATAAAAATGACTCATAACTTTATCAATAACGATTTTATCTACTCTTATGAGGCTCTGGAACAAAGCACCAGACACATTAAAGTTTTTAAGGCCTTTGCCCCTCTACAGGATTGGAACAACAACAACATTGGAACAACAGGCTGATGCTGATAATATTATTTATCTCATCTTCACAGAAACAAGATTGCATTTTAAAATGCTTTAAACATACAGCCCATAATAAATTAATCATATCGAATCTTATATTTTTATTTATGAAAGAATTGAAAACAAGAAAGGTTAATATTGTTATGTTTATAAAAAAAATGTATTGATGTCCAATCAATAAGAATTTTTTATTCTGAAATTGATGCCTTCTAAAAACTTCCATTGGTTGCTGTCCCTTCCAATTCTTTACCAGTTAAAGCCTGCTGCAATCTTCCCATCTTTAATGTTGCCTTCCTGTCTTTCTTTGGTCATCTCTGAGATACCATTCTATTATTTATCATGTAAGTTGCTTAAGTTTAATTTGTAACTAAAAAAAGTAACATATTTGACATTTAATATCGTGGATTGTAATTTCAATATGTACTTGTATGACCATATGAAATAAATTACAATTTGTAATTCCCCCAAAATTAGTAACTTTCAAAGTAACCACTAGCCTACAGACAGTTACTGTAGTAAATCTAAAAGTATTCATGCCAATACATGTTTATATACAGATTCACACTTCACGTGGGATGTCATCTATAAATAACCAGTCCACCTCACGACTCAGTTGAATGTACACATCGATGTTCTTTATATCTCACTCAAAATAAAGAGTATTCTTCTCAAGTCTTTGTTCAACAGTGACTCTTGTTGTTCATGGTATTATTTTGGTGATGACTTGTAGTTTTAATCAGTGAAAATGTTAAATTTGAAGTTTTGTTGGTTTCTCAAAGTGTTGGGATGTTTGCTTTCAATAGTATTCTAAAGGTATTTTTTGACTTGTTGAGTATTCAGTTCAATGTTATCTGGATGTGTGTGCTATATTTTTCAATGTAACATTAGTATATGAGGTTTGAAAATCGGACTAGGGAGTTTTAAATTGATAGCTTTAAAATAATGTTTAAAAAATCCTCCTAAATAGTAATTTCCTGTAATTAACAATCAGCTTACCGCAGCAGTGGTGATTGTGGTAAATCCCCACAATCCTAACAGTAGAATTAAGTGGTTGGGGATAGTAAAGTTTAATATAATATTTTTTTTAAATTTATAATTTTTTACATGATTTTTTTCAACTTATTATTTCATTGTCACTTTAACATACAATAGTTATATGTAACAATATAACAGTCAGCATATATTTGTTGGAACATGATGTGATTAATGGTCCATGACCATTTTATATGCTAAAGTAATTATTTCTGTCTGTCTCTGTGTGCTTGTTATCTTGATGAAATTTGACACGCATGTTGACCATACCATGGGGAAGGAGATATGCATATTAATGATAATTAGTTCTTACAAGAAAAATTCTAAAGTACATACAAACAAAGTTGCTGGCAAAAGCTTGTTTTGTTTAAATTGATGTTGATTAGATTGTAAGGAGAGTAGGCCACTTTCCAATTTTTTATTATTATTGAAGATAGACCAACACTTGATCTCAATCTCATCTGATGGTAAGTGACGATGAGGTCGACGATGTTACGTGTTGGTCTAGAAGGTGCCTATTTACTCTTCTTTTCATATTCAATTCAATAATAGTCAACTCTATTGAACTCTTTCACCTTTTTCTTGTACGCTGCAACTTTGTAACAATTTTTTATTATGTATATGTCTTATGTAGATATAATTGTATACATGCATAGGTGTTTCTTTTATGTGGTCATCCTGTAAATGTCGAGAAAAATAATGATATATATTTTTTGCTAATGAATTGAACTTCATTATCTTTTGTGAAACTTGTAGTAACTATTGGATAGTTTAACCACTAAAGAGCTATCAACTCATTTTCCTTAACAACTAATTCAGGCTTTGATAGAAAATCTTAATTTACTATTCAAAAGTAATAAATGAACCCACAGCACGGTATTTTCACAGTTCTCCCTCATTATGTGTAGTAAATCATTCTCACGGTCACACTCATAAATAATTCAAATTGCACTTATTTTTAGGGTTCCTTTCACTACACCTTTGGTATTTGTTGTAAAAATCACAATTTCTTTATCTGTGTTAATTAATACAGCATACCATATTAAATTTGGACACTAAATATATAAATAAATAATACACTAAAATATATAAATAACTTAAAACTGTTTTTTTTTTACTTCAAATCATAAATGAAATATTGAAATATGAAATATTATTTATTTGCTTAAAACTGTCAATTAAGTATAAATAATACGTAAATAAAAGTTGTCAAAACCACACAAACCACGTAAATTCCCACAACTTTCATCGATTTTCATATTTTGATGCCGACAAAGGGAAAAAAATATTTCGCTATTTGTTGGAGATCAGGTCAGTCTTAATTATGTAGCTACCACCAAGCTACGATCTATCCTGTCTGTATCAGTAACTTGCGGTGGATATAGGTTGACCTGATGTTTACTTACAGTGTTGCTGGCGAGTTAGCGATATGCACACTGCGAGCGCTGATGGGCAGTACCGGGGCACCAACGGCGCGGGGGCCGCCACGGCGCCACACTCGAGGGACAAGGTGGCCATACTCGACGCTGGCTCCCAGTATGGCAAGGTAATAAACACCAGAACGGATTATGTGATTATTATAATAAAAAACTAGTATTAAATAATCCATTATCCCATACAAAAATACGTCACGCCGCCGACCGTTTCAGCCCAGCACACCGCCGCCGGCAAATTCAGGCTCGGCATCAACCGGTACACTATAAAGATCTTTAAAATCGACTATGTACTGTATCAAATAATGATCTCCACATAAAGCTATCCCAACAAAAAATCAAAAGAGACATGTTATGTTTTTTTATTGTTGTAACTGGCCACAAATTCTTACAAAGAGTCTCAACTACGACCCAGTTTGGCATCAAACCTTTTAATATGGAACTTTCTTTACATTATTTGTTATCTGTGCTCAGGTGATCGACCGCCGCGTGCGCGAGCTATGCGTGGAGTCTGACATCCTGAGCCTGGACACGCCCGCGTACCACCTGAAGGAGGCCGGGTACCGAGCCATTATCATCTCTGGCGGACCAAACTCAGTGTACGCTGAGGATGCGCCCCGATACGATGCGGACATATTCAAGATTGGACTGCCAGTGCTCGGTCAGTAGTTTAATCATTTAAATCAGTTCTCGTTTAAACGCCTTCATACTCTAGTAGCTACATCTTGGAATGACAACCCAGATGTCCTGGGTAATTCTCAGTACGAGTTCTTTGCTTCTATGCCCTCCTCGGTAGCCACCACCTTGCTAAGTCTGCCGCCAGATATCAGTCTAAATAGCGCTATTGTAATAATTGAATAAAATATAACCAGTGTCTTAATTTACTTGAAGCTTGTGGGTGAGCAAGCCTTCCATCCAACGACATATCCATTGTTTGCTCAGGTGTGATAAAAACCTATTGTGTATTTAACGATATAACTCGTTTACTACTAATTCGTGTTCCTAGATAGTCATTTTAAATTTTAAATACGTATATGTTGGAGCTGGGGTGGCATGAGTAAGGCACACCACTCGCATCACGTAAAATAGGCGCATCTGACGTCGAGTTGCGGAAATCTGACAGATAACGAATACGAAATATTCGTGTTCATTTAGAGATGTCCATAGTTACTCTTAATGTTTTGCATAATAATTATTTTTATGTTACATTGTTATTGTCCCTTGATATCTGTGTGACCTATCAACCTATGTGAAATAGGGCATTGCGATACGAGGAAAAATTTATATAGGGGACGGATCTTAGAATTGCTCACATCAAGGGATCGATCGTGGTTGCATTTCATGAAAAACCGTCAAGTGCGAGTCGGACTCACGCACCTAGGCTTCCGTACAGAATATGAATAATTAACATACTGGAAGAACTATAGACATTACTAAGAAGAACTAATTTAACTTTGTAACCCCCCACGACCCATTAGGGGCCGTTCAAGTATTACGTTCTACTTAAACGATTTACTAAAATTACTGATCCCCCCTTCCCCATTGCCAGCAAAAGAAATCAAACCCTCCATCATCCTTACGTAAACATTGGTATATGCATTTTTCTTTTAATGTACTCTGTTTTTTAACAATAAATTGACTAATTTAGACAAGTTAATAGCGCGCGGTAATTCCCCTACTTGGTTCTAAGCGAGCACCTGAATCCCCGAATGCGTTTCGTTTTCGAGCATAGACAATATGTGGGTTGCCATATGTGTAAAAAAGTAAATAAATACTGCTGGCGCAATCACCTTTTTATGACTTTTAAAGGAGTCTTGATGTGATTGTTTATCTTGTAATTATGTTATTGTTTTCAGGCATTTGTTACGGCATGCAGATGCTCAACAAGGAGTTTGGCGGGTCGGTGCTGCGTAAAGATGCTCGCGAGGATGGACAGTACGAGGTGGAAGTGGAGACCACTTGTCCACTCTTCAAGTGAGTCATCTTTATCAACAGCCTATATATGTCCCCACTGCAGGGGCTCAGGCCTACTCTCCTACAGATAGTGAATTGGGAAATTAAGGCAAAATAGTTCACGGATTTTTTCTCGAAACTTTCCGGCGGTGACAATGTCACATTTCTGTTGCAACATGTATCCCATTGTCTGATGTGATGTTTGTTTGCCTGTAGCCGGTTGGAGAAGCTTCAGCCGGTGCTGCTGACGCACGGGGACAGCGTGCAGAAGGTGGGGGACAGGTTCCGCGTGGGAGCGCACTCTTCCAACCACCTCATCGCAGCCATCTACAACGAGCAGATGCGACTGTACGGCGTGCAGTTTCATCCTGAGGTCAGCAATACAATGATTTTTAAACGTTTATTTATGTGAGGCTTTTATTATAGATCTGGATCTCTAACAAACAGCAAAAATAAGTACAGGCTTTTTATAGTCAAATTAAGCTTAGATTTAGTAATAATATATGTATTTATTTGATATGTGATAATTTTGATATGATAATCGATAGATTGATATTATATATAAGATTGATGTTATAAATGAAATAAATTTTAAATCAATGTACAAGGTTCCAAGCATGGTACAGCAAAAATGAAATTGATGGCGCTGTCCAAGGACTTTATAAAGAAAATTAAATTTGCAACTAACACGGTATTTATGATGCGAGTCAGAAAATTTTAGCTTCTCGCATTCCACTTTTCATCATTATCAACCTGGAATCAGCATCCAGCGACGCCTCTCGACTTGAACCAGGTCGTCGGTCCATATTGTAGGGACGGCCCGGTACACGCTTCCCGGATCGCCACTTGAGAACTTTTACTCCCCAATGGTTATAAGTTTTTCGAGCGTCCCCGTAAGACCCCGCCAGGGTACTAATTTCGAGAGAAATGTCGATAAAGTTGCAAATCATCAGCATAAAGATAAAAGTTGGAGAAGAACAACGGAGTCTTAGTCTTTAAATGAAACTAATAATATTGACGTTTTGAAGGGTTGATGTCTTTTATTATCATACAATAGCAGAATATTATAATATGAAGTATTTGTGGTCGTTGACCTCTTATGCTAAGTTTACGGTTCCTTTCGTCCAAAAAGTTCATATATTTTCTTAAGTCTATGGACAGCGCCATCTGTGTGATTTTTGTTGAACCAGGCCTTGAAAGTGGTACATCGGGTAGATGACCAAAAATACCCTTCGAGAGACCGTGTGGGAAAATAAATAGCCTTGTCAAAGATTTTTCGATATGACGACGATACTTTTCCTCATTAAACCCGACAAAAAGTCATTCTACTCGTAGTCAGGCGGCAAAAAACTTTATACAAATCTAACCATAGGTGTGTCGTAATGGCTAAGCATTGGAGTGTTTTGAATTACATTTGTTTGAAACTCATAACAATATTTGCGTTCAAATCAACTTGTGTTTTCGAATTGAGCTTCAACGAAATCGTCATGATCATTATGATCTTATAATATTTGTCTCTTGTATTCAGGTGGACCTAACCCCTAAAGGCAAGCAGATGTTGTCTAACTTCCTGTTCGACATCGCGGGCCTGTCGCGCTCGTTCACTCTGCGCTCGCGCCGCGAGGCCTGCATACAGTACATACGCGACACCGTCGGGGACAACAAAGTGCTCGTAAGTATATTACACAACTTGTTATACATCCCTCTTTAGAATTTAGTCTTCATGTGACTCAAAACCGCTACAACATTGTATCGTTTCAAAAATTACTACCCTTTTTTGTCAGTAAAACACTTAATTTCCCTTTTTACGTCTATGCCTCGTCACAGACCTATCTGTTCTAATCTACCTAGAACGGTCCAGACAGATTTTTGCTTAGTGTGTGACAATCATTTTGTATTGCATTCTAGCCTGAGGTTTGAATTCTGCCTAAAAGAGAATCGCTAAGTGTGGGACGGGGCTATTCTACGACAGTTGTAAAACGTCAGTCGATTGTTTTGATTTTTTTTAAATAATGACATTTGTTGCCACGGAGTTCGCACTCCGAGGAGATTGCGACCGTGGAGGTTAGATGCCGCGGTAGCCATGATTCGTCGATACGGTCCATGACCGAGATTGGCCTTGGGGAGGTGATTTGATCCATAGAGGACTGTCACAATAGATCTATACAGGTCGCAGTGACACGCAGGACGATAGGACTGCGTTCCTCATCCCCAAAAAAGAAGATTCGTCTCTTACTCATATAAATATCCATTAATGTGTCACTATTCCTGACGATCAGTGCCGATTCTGGACGTGCGTTCAAACCCTCAACTTATTTATCAATATCAATTATTGACAATAAATCCACACATAGTAAAGCAATCGATTAACTAAATCGGCGATTGGTCTTTTGTTAGTCCCAGCTCTAGATCGGTCATAGTCGGGCGCAGTGCTTGGACTAGAAAGAAACCCTAGATATTGTGCACCTGATGAGAGGAATATGATCCTCGCAGTACAACCACCCTACGTGTTTGATGCATGTGCCCAGGTGCTGGTGAGCGGGGGCGTGGACTCGACGGTGTGCGCGGCGCTGCTGCGGACCGCGCTCCGTGAGGACCAGCTCATCGCACTACACATCGATAACGGTAACCTATACTATTTACCATAAATGTATCATAAGCTATTTTTTTTATTTATTATTATTATTTATTCAGAACACAAACAGTCGTTTACAAAAAATTATATAAACATTTTATACACAAAAAGACCTGGAGGTTCATTTTTCGATACGTTTGATCTACTCGCGCAAGTATCTCGTGCCCTTCCGACGCAGCGCCTTCTGCAACCATCACTGGACCGCCATAGCCCCGCGACTCTACCACCTGCTTCCTGAACACATCTCACAACACATCGACACACCACACTCAAACAAAACACATATACTTACTTTAAAAACAAACATTAAACAATTCTTAATGAAGTGTACTGAAGCTGAAATTAAAAACATATGGGAGAAAATCTACATTCGATGCTGACTGATGAAAATAGTAAATAAACGCTACAACATTACTAACAACATACTATATATATATATAACTACTACTAATACACTAACATGTTGTACCTACACCCTACACTAATCTGCACTAACACAAATTAAGTACGAGTACTCTAACACACGATATTACTAACTAAATACTATCTTAAAATCTTTTTGTTTAAAATCTTTTTGTGTACAAATGCAATGTTTGCAAACAATTAAACATTAACAACCAATATCCTACCCTAGCACGGGTATTTTTCCTATTTGGGAGGATATAGTCTCGCACCAGTCTTAGTCTATTGTCAAGTGCTTCGTTCTATAGGTGCAATTTGTAGTCATATTGGCAAACCGTAATAATAAATAAAATAAATAAAAAATAAATAAAAAACTCGGTACAAGCGTTGATACATAATATTCAGTCTACTACTATATTAAAATTACTATTTATACAACAAACACATACAGTATGTTAATATGAGTTATATAAAACAATTACTACAGCTTGGATTTTACAAATTTTTTAAATTGGGATATGGAGCTTATGAACGGGTCTATTCCACTAAGGTGCTCATTGTAATGTTTGGAAACTCGTCTGAAAAACGTGTTTTTAGCATAATTGGTACGCGCGAAGCTTACGTGAAAGAGTGTGTGTGCTGGCCGTAGGGAAGGGTGGGGGATTTTGTAAAATATATTTTGTAGGAGATTGGGACAGTTGGTAATGTTTTTAAGTATTTTAAAGAAAAATATTGCATCCAAATAAGTCCTTCTTTTGTTTAGGGATAGCATGTTATGATGTTTTGCTGCTTCAACGGAGTTATCATGAAAGCTATGAATTGATAAGCAAAGATACGTCAGGTTGCCTGCCTTTCGGTATTTTACAGGGTACATTTTGGAGAATGAACAAAGTTTTGTCTGCAAATAAAAAATCTTAGATCATAAATTTCTTAGATCAGTTCCATATGTTAACAGATCGTCTGATATCGTTATTGCTTAACGTTATCCCTCTCCAAATGCTTCCATACTAAATTTCTGTTGCCATAATATTTTAAAATAGAATATCTGGCTTTGATAAGTAATTACCTAAAAAAGGGAGATGAAATTATAGTGTCACGAAATAAATACTAAAGCTACAATAGCAGTTACGCAGCTAATGGTTCATAGATGGCGCTTTGAACAATAATCGAAAAAAGTGTTTAAAATTTAAATTGTGATTCACTGTGAAGTTGTATGTTAATGATACTCATTTCGCGACCTCACAATTTGATATCCTATTTTTAGATTGGTACTGCACAAATCCAGCTATTATACTGTAAAAGATTATGGCAACGGAAATTTAATTTATTGATTTTACATTTTAAGGAAAACCATCAGTTTTTCACATACAATATAGTTGAAAATATTTATAACAGATATACCAATTATAGGATTCCGCATATAAGTAGCAAAATATATGTCTAATAAGCTTACACAGCTAAACACGCACAAAACACAAATTTAACTAAACTAAAAAATAAAGTCACTTATACAACTAGAAAGAAAAAACAAACTATATTTCAATCATTTAATATGAAACTTTGATGGAGGTGGATCGCCTAAGTCTAATCTGATTATATGATATACAGGCTTCATGCGCAAAAACGAGAGCGCCAAAGTGGAAAGGTGCCTTCGCGAGCTAGGTGTACGTCTGCACGTCATCAACGCTACGCATCAGGTAAACAAACTTACAGAATGCTGTTCATTGCTGGCTCCTAATAGAACGAGCAATGTCACCTGGCAGACAGAGGAAGTCGCCTCAGTCGTGCAATGCAAATACTCCGTCACAATTCGACATTAATCAGATATTATAGTACAGGGGTCTAACCGCCGCCTGGCTCTAATTGGGTACTTGACACCTAATTAGTTTAGGGTTGAATTGTATTTTATACCCTAACGGACATTAAAAGAAAACACCCCAAAATACAAATACGTAAAAATTTTAATTTTTTATTAAGATTTGGAAGAAACAAAATTAAAAATTGCGAAAAATATAGTTCTTCGAATAGTAAAATGCTTATTAGATTTAGCTGTCTCATTGCATTTTAATCATTTTTTTCTAAGGGTATATAATACATAAAAACATTATTTTACGAGATAAATCAAAATATCTAATAAGCTTCATACATTTAACGCTCCAATTATAGACGTGTGACGTCACAACTCATACCCTATTTATATGGAGCATTTTAGCACCTCGCGAATAGAATCACTTTTTTCGGCGGGTTGTGCTAAAAAAATATTAGTAGTATCGAAAAAAAATTGATAGAGCTATTTATCTTTTTACATGGGCTATCGAATGAGACAACAATATTTTTTTCGTCAAATACCCAATTGCTACACGCTTGCATTAACATTCCGGAGGTCCCGGGTTCTATTCCCAGTAGAGGTATAGTTCCCGGCAAACAACTTAAACAATGATGGGCATAGTGGGCCCTGCCTACCTATTAACTCGATTTACATGGTGGTAGAGCATTTGCTATGTCCGCCTGGCTATCTACCACCATGTTATCTAAGTCTGCCGCCAAACGACAGTGTAAATACCACTGTTGTGTTCCAGTATGAAAGGTAGCAAAGCCAGCGCCTTGTTAGGATTCAGAATGTAATTTTTTTAATATACGAGGTTTGCCGATTGACGAGTACACTTTTTGGGAATTGCTGAACCCTTAAATCCTGACACACACTTTGCCAGTTTTTAATATGTATTTTGATTGTGTTTGTTAATGTTTCCCCGTCAGTTCCGCCAAGGCAGCACGGTGATCCGCGAGTCCGGGGGCCGCGTGCGTCAGACGCCGCTGCTGTGCCACGCGACCGCGCCGGAGGACAAGCGCAAGATCATCGGCGACGTGTTCATACGTGTGGCAGAGCGAGCCGTGCACGAGCTCAACTTGCAGTCAGTTATATTTCTTGTGGCTATTCAGTTTCTATCCTAATCCGCAAGTCAAGGAATATTTTTCTATCAGCTCTAGGTTTGATTGGTGTCACAGTTCTTTTTTAATCATGAGTAGATTTCACGGTGCATTTCGCGATATATTTTTAGGGTTCCGTGCCTCAAAAGAAAAAATGGAACCCTTATAGGATCACTTTGCTGACCGTCTGTTTGACCCTTTTTTTCAGTAACGCGTAGAGGCAAGAAATTAATACTTAATACTCAAGCCTGCCTCAAAAACCTATAGGGTACTTCCGGTTAACCTAGAATCCTGCAATTTGGCAAGTAGCAAAGTCTTACAGCACAACCGTAGGAATAAATCGGAAAACCAGGATTTTGTAAATAATAACCGTACACATAGCTTTTTTATTTATACAAACTTAACTTTGCAGTTGAAAGCCTTACATCGGGTATGTAATTTAACAGCAAAGTAAAGTTGGTTTTTAATTGGACTTACATTTTGCGCGAGTCTGACTCGCCCTTGACCGTTTTTTTGTGGTACTTACAGGGAGGACCAAGTACTTCTCGGCCAGGGCACGCTCCGACCGGATCTGATCGAATCCGCGTCGTCGCTGTGCTCAAACAACGCAGCAACGATCAAGACACACCACAACGACACGGAGCTCGTGCGCGTGCTCCGGCAGCGCGGCAGGGTCGTCGAGCCGCTGCGGGACTTCCACAAGGACGAGGTGAGTGTAGACTGCGTTGTATCTACGGACCCAATGATCAACTATTTATTTCAATCATAGTATGTCTGACCTTGAGGGAAACGTCTACCGGGCCGTCCCCCTACTAGGTGTACCGATGACCTGGTTAAGATCGCGGGGTGTCGCTGGATGCAGGTGACTCGGAACCGGTCGATGTGGCGTGCCATGAAGGAAGCTTATGTCCAGCAGTGGACGTTCCCGGCTGATGATGATGACGTCTGACCTTGGTTATATTTGTGCTGTGTTTGTTATCAGGTCCGCGCGCTTGGCGTGGAGCTGGGTCTGCCGGCGGCGCTGGTGGAACGACACCCGTTCCCGGGCCCCGGGCTGGCGGTGCGCGTGCTGTGTCAGGACGAGCCATACATGGAGCGAGATTTCGCGGAGACACAGGTCAGACAGACACACATTGGCGATGTGTTAGCCTAAAGCATAATTTAATCTGCAATATTTCGATAAGTTAATAAAAATCGGCGCAGTGCGAGGTGGAGTTACGCACCGAGGGCTTCGTACAGAATATGATAGTTAAAATACGGAAAATCATAAATAATATGCAGTAAACAATCCTCTAACGAATGCGCCTAAATGCAATTTTCTGTTTAGTTTTGCTACGCGTCACTAGATGGCGTTACTAATAGTTTAAAATGCACGTCTCCAAAAAATCACGTTTGTTGTATGGGAGCCCCCTTAAATATATTTTTTATTTTGTTTTTTAGTGTATGTTGTTATAGCGGCAACATGAATACATCATCTGTATAAGTTTCAACTGTAACTATCACGGTTCATGAGATACAGCCTGGTGACAGACGGACAGCGGAGGCTTAGTAATAGGGTCCTGTTGGTTACCCTTTGGGTACGGAACCCTAAAAAGCACTATGATGATGAGAGGTAATGTTTTCGTGACGTTGTGTTGTTTTCTCAGGTGATAGTGAAGATAATGGTGGAGTACGCGAACATGTGCGTCAAGTCACACGCGCTCCTGGGGCGTGTGACGGGGGCGACGTCGCCCCCCGAGCAGGCAGAGCTCAAGCGCATCTCCTCCAAGACGCCGGTCGCAGCCACGCTCCTGCCCGTGCGCTCAGTAGGGGTACAAGGTAACACTAGACATGCTCAAAACAGTGCTTCTTAAAGTAATGTGATATGCCATTACATTTCGTACCGCGTAATATAACATCGCAACATTACGCATCACTCTAAAACATCACCTAAAATACGCTTTGTGCGCTGCCATGCGACAGCTCTTTTACTATTGCAATATTTGTAATGACATGCTCTCTTAAACATCATGTGCTCGATATTTAAATACATATAATGTAAGCCTTATTGGCGTAGTAATACGGTTGCATATCAGTAACATATGCGCGCCCTCCCACTCGCGCCGCGCTACGTGCGAGTGAGCGATGCAGAAATGCGCGTGTAATGCCATGAGTGATGCGTTATGTTTGAATTGGTCGAGTAATGTGTGCAGCAACAGTACGCAGGCGTGATATATCACGCGTGATGCATCATACGCATTTCTTACACATGTAATCACACGTTCATTCTATAACTAGTAAGATAATGGTAGAATACGCGAGCATGTTTCTATAGTCGAGACCACACTGTTATGATGTATGAAACCTATTCTAGTTTATTTCAATGTTCATGTTTTTTTTTTGCCGACGCATGAGGTGCCGTGAATTTCTCAATTAGTTCCCGAAAATATCAGTAAATGTCAAAGTTGGAGAATCCACACACAAAATAAGCTAATAACTGTTTTGAGGATATATTCGGCCCGAAAATAACACGTGCATCTAGAATTTAATATTATTGGCTTATTTTCTAATTTATCAATTTTACAGTTATTATTTTGCAACCATTACAAAAAGGGGAAACTTTATAGTACCTTTACTTGCGGGCGGCGCTGCAGTAGCCAATGTTAACATGTAGTAATGTCTCTATAGCGACACTGGCGCCCTCATTTGCTCTTATCTACGAGTACATTTCTACATACAATAATTTCAAAAACTAAGCCGGACTTTTTGTAATCGTTGATGATTTAGGGTATAACGACACATCATGATTGGACATATGCAGTTACTATCAATAACACAGATGTTAAAAGTTCAATTTATAATTACTACACGATGAACCGTAAACCAATAATGATTATTCTATACATGCGGAGAATGGGCTAGTTGACTACATTTGAAAACTTGGTTAATTATATACTTTAATATCTATTTTATCCTAAAATACCTATATTTTAAAGAAAAAGCAATATTTACATTTTATATGTCCTTCGAAAACGCTGAATAGTGTCATGGCGTCTTGAATGACGTCACAGCTCGCGTAATAACCTGCTCTGTGATATGAAAACGTCAACAACAACAATGATGTGTTGCGTGTCGTGACGTAACACGTTCTTGCGCCGCGTTCTTCGTGCTCGCTGTCACGTAACTTAATGCCTATTTTTTTCGTATTGGTTTTCTACAAATATTAATAATCTGTAATTTTTGGAGAAATAGACTGGTTTTTTCTTACTTTCGTGTCTTCATTTATAATTAGCAACTATAAACCAAGCAATTTGTTATTAGTGGACACAAGCCTATTTGTAAAAAGAACGAATTAGGGCGCCAATGTCGCACTATGTAGTCAAGGCTGTTGTTGGTCGCTTTTGCGGTATTTTTATATTACTCTGTGGTTCAGGTGACGGTAGAACGTACAGCTACGTGGTGGCGCTGTCTACAGAGCGGTACCCGCCAGACTGGAAGGACATGCTGTACCTCGCCAAGATCATACCTCGCGTGTGCCACAATGTTAACAGGTGAGCACGCGTCCCAACAGGTTACACAGACCATGGTCACAAATGTTAACGATCATTAGTAAAATAATATACAAAACACGGAGTATCAAGCCGCGTCGGTGGCAACACTGACGTTAAAAACTGACAAGTGTTTGACAGAGCGGGATATACTCTGTGACTGAATGGTCGAAACAAAAGAACTGGATCATGTTGTGTTAATTATATTTGTGCAAATAAAATAAGATTTTACTTTGACTTCTAAACAACCAAACACAACCTAAAAATAAAGAAGTGACACTTGGCAGTTTGACAGAAAATGAATACAATAGTATACCCTGCTCTAACGCGCACAATTACAATATATTCGTTTCACGTTTTGATTGCCAGAGTTGAAATATTCGGTCAGATACTTACCAATGGAATAAATGACCATTGAAAAAGAGGCGACCAATTATCACACAAATAAACAGCTGGGTAACTTTGTTTATCAGTTAGCTATTTGACGTTTTATTTTTATCACAACTGAATGAGGGTTTTCACGAAAAATTTCTCCCATCGCAAAGATAGGTCTTTTAGGTTTGTTACTCTTGTCCCATCCTAGTAATATGCTGTGTCAAAACATCGTTTTGTATGAAACATCGAATAAATATTTTATTAAGAAGTTAAGTGAATTAAATGAAGGCAGTAGTCTCCGACATGATTTACAATTAAATATAAAAATACTTTTAAAAAACGTTTTGTTTTCTGTACTGGCACTTGAGCTTAGGTTATCTTAGGGTACCCAATGAGAAAGTGACTTTATTATAGAACGCTATAAAATACTTCATCAACAGCCTATATATGTCCCCACTGCTCAGGCCTACTCTCCTACAGAGAGTGTGTGGGGCAAAGTCCACCATTCGGGCCCAGTGAGAATTGGCGGACTTCACATGCCTGTTCAAGACATGCAGGTTTCCTCACGATATTTTCCTTCACCGTTAAGCAATCGGATAACGTACTTGAATTGAAAAACAACTCATAGGTACACGGCTGGATTTAACCCGGAACCCGCAGATTGAGAGCCCTCGCCTTATCCACTACGCCACCGACGCTTCAGACGAGAGTATAAAATACTTACGTTTCTCTAACACTTGAGTCTTTCGACAAAAATATAGTCGTTTACAAATATCTATCGTTTAATTGCACGGAGCAGGATAACCAGTGTAGGGTGCATGCGACGGAACCCCGCAGTTGCCAACCATTTTGGGCATACGCGAGGAATTTTATACTGAAAGTCAATTTATGCGTTATTTATTACTAAAAGCAAATTATAAAATTTAATGAAAACAAAATGTTCCAATTTTAAATTTCTCAGACACGTGCGTTCATGTATTTTCATGTTGTCCCTTTCTGATATACTGACCACGTCTACGCTCTCTCCAGATATACTCCTTGTTTTATTTGCTACACACTTTATTGAATGCAGTATCTACTATTCGCACATTCAACTAAGATAATATGATGTTGCATGTTTTCAGGGTTTGTTATGCGTTCGGCGGTATAATTAAGGAGCAAGTGACTGACATTACACCCACGTTCCTGAACCAGCACGTCGTGTCGACGCTGCGGCAGGCCGACGACCTTGCCACTCAGGTGAGTCACGTCCAATGCACCTACCGTGAGTTTACGCAGGCGATAACGTGTATCGTTAACTATCGCTCTGTCCTTGTCACCCGCATCTCGACTGAGCAGCATTTCCGATAGTATTCGATATACGTAGACGCACTGGATCATGTTCATTGATCAATATGTATGTATATACTTATCATCAGAAAAATCGAAACACCTTGCATGTTTATGTTTTGCAAGGATTATCAGAAAAATGTGTATATTTAGGAATATATGTCAAATGTCATTTAATAGTGAATAATATGAGGTTTTCAAATCCTAATTCAAGTTCTAAATTCAAATTAAATTTTCGTAGATTTTTCTGATCCTTACAAAATATAAAATGGCAATGTGTTGCTTTTTTTCTGATGAGCTTGGTGGCTTCTTTTACTGTGGGATAATTTATATGTATTTCGAATTATTTTTTCAGATTCTAATGACTAGCGGGTGCTCTGGTCTCATCGCGCAGATGCCCGTGGTGTTGGTGCCGATCCACTTTGACCGTGACGCGGCAGTGCGCGCGCCGTCATGCCAGCGCTCCGTGGTGCTCCGCCCCTTCATCACGTCAGACTTCATGACGGGAGTCGCCGCGCTGCCAGGCAGCGACGCCATGCCCCAGGATGTGAGTCACAATAACATGTATCACATATTGACTTTGCCTGACGTTGAATGATGATGTGGCCAACGATGATACTTCTCATCAGAATAATAGAAACACTTTGCAAGTTTATGTTTTGTAAGGATTATCAGAAAAATGTGTATATTTAGGAATATATGTCAAATGTCGTTTAATAGTGAATAATATGAGGTTTTCAATTCCTAATGTTAATGTTCTAAATTCAAATTAAATTTTCATAGGTTTTTCTGATAATCCTTACAAAACATAAACTTCGATTTTTCTTATGAGAAGTATATTTGAAAGATAAAATCTCATTTGGTATGCAACTGTACTCTGTAAACTTAGAACTTAAGCGAACTTTAGCCAGAGTTTAGACACGTTTCGATTGTATCTTTCTTTAAATAAGGGACTTCATTTTATAGATGTATATATAGATGGCGCTGTCGTAGCAAAATTTAACTGTCAAATGCATATATTTACGTGTGACTTGAAAGCAAGGAATTTATTTACGATGTATGAATTTATTGATGCAAATTTCCCGCTCCATAAAAGTTTCATACTAAATTTCAGTTGCCATAATCTTTTAAAACAGAATAACTGGCTAATATGTAATTATCTAAAAATAGGATATCGGATTGTGATGTCACGAAATGAGTATCATTAACATACAAATTCATAGTGAATCACAATTTTCATTTTAAACTTTTTTTCTTTCGATTATTGTTCTATATACGAGGGGCATACCGAAATGATCGGGAATATAAAACAATACATACAGGAAATAACTAAATTTATTTTTATTGCTTTTCGAAGTATTCTCCGTTGCAGTTAATGCACTTTTGCATTCGTTCGAACCAATTATTATAGCAGCAATTCCAGTCCGAAGTTGACATGGTCAAAATCGTCGATTTGTATGCTTCCACTGCTTCTTCTGGACCTTGAAACCGCTGACCACGCAATAAATCTTTGATTCTAGGGAATGTAAAGTAATCATTGGGACTCAGATCAGGGCTGTATGGAGGATGATCCATTAATTCAACGTTTTCCTGCTTCAAAAACTCGCTTGTTTTCTGAGCGGTGTGAGAGCTCGCATTATCGTGATGGAGGATTATGCGTCGTTTCGGGTTACCTCTACGGAGTTCGGATATCATCTGTGGCAAACAAACCGTTGTATACCAATCAGCGGTAACCGTTCTCCGTTCCTCTAAGGGAACTGTGACTACATGTCCTGTTTTCGCGACAAACGAAGCGACCATTTTCTTCGATACGCTGCGAGAGCGGACAACTTTTGTTGGCTTGATCTCACCTGCGAAGACCCAGACAGCCGACTGATGCTTTCTTTCTGGCTCATATGAATAGATCCATGATTCATCACCAGAGACAATGTTATAAACTGCTTTTGACTTTCCTCCGTTGAAGCGTTGCAGAGTAGACCGGCACCAATTGACACGAGCCGCCTTTTGCTCTTCGGACAAATTATGGGGCACCCAGCGGGAAACTAGCTTTCTCACTCCCAGTTCACCATGTAAAACAGTTTGTATCGCAGTCATACCTATCCCTAAAGTAGCCCGAATCTGCTCATATGTAATATGTCGGTCATCCTGTATCATTCGGCGCACAACAGCGACATTTTCTGGTGTAACCGCTGTTTTTGGCCGGCCTGTGGAAGGTACGGTGCCAAGAGAAGCACGTCCACGCCGGAATTCAGAATACCAGCGATATATTGTCGTCTGGCTAGGCGCTTCACTCTTGAATATAGATATAAGCTCAGCGAGACATTGTCCCTGAGATAATCCTCGTCGAAAGTTGTAAAAAATTATGGCACGGAAACTTTCTCTTGTAAGCTCCATTTTTTTATCGACCTATCAATTTCAAACTGATATTGTTTTTTTAAAAAAATTTTTTTTTTAATTCTGTCAATTGTATTCGATTTTCAACTAACCAGTATTTATTCATCAAAAAGAGTTTTTAATCTAATTAAATCGAAAGTACTCGATTACCGATCTTTTCGGTATGCCCCTCGTATAATATATGCTATAGCTGCGTAACTGCTATTGTAACTAACTACAAAGTTGTAAATTAATTATATTTATTTCGCGACAGTATAATTTCATCTATTTGTAAGTAATTACTTATCAAAGCCAGCTGTTCTATTTATAAGATTATGGCAACAGAAATTTAATATGGTAGCATTCGGAGAGGGATCCCGCTAAAGTTTAATGTATACCTACGAAAGAGAATATAACCCGCTGTGAAAATAAATCTGTCAAAGTTGCTAGCAAGACTTTTTGGGGTGTGTGGACTGCCATTGTTTGTTTGAAGACTCTTTATGCATCTTAAATAATAATTAAAATTTAAAAACAATTATAAAAGCAGAATTGGCGGACTTATCCCTATATAAGGATCTCTTCCAGTCAACCAGGGCGAGGAGAAAGATAAAAGGGTGGTGTGCGGATATTTAAACAATATCATAATAATAAAAGATATACAAACAAAGAGATTTGAGAAGGAAATAATTAAAAACAACATATACCATTATGATTTATGACAGATTAATTTCGAGCTCTTCCGCGCTATCTTTCGAGTCCTATAAGCATTCAAATGACAGACGTCTCTGAAAATATAATAATCCAAATTTTCAAAACCTTTGATTTTGTCGTCAGATGGTGGACCGAATGCGGAAGGAGTTGCTGAGCGTGCCGGGTATATCGCGCGTGCTCTTCGACCTGACGCCCAAGCCGCCTGGGACCACCGAGTGGGAATGATCTAGCGACAATCCTTTTATATTATATATTTTCTACTGAACGAACGCACCCAAGGGCAGTGGTCGTGACGTGGTTCTATTAACTTGACGATATTTCGGTGGACTTGAATGAACTTGTACGCATAGAAAATAGGTTATTACAAAAATTGTTTTACCTGACCGTAGTAGGCTGGCTTTGTGAAGAAGAAATTGTGTAAAAAACGTCATATTAATCATCATCATCATCCTATTATACATCCCCACTGCAGGGGCTCAGGCCTACTCTTCTTCAGAGAGTGTTTGGGCCATAGTCCACCACGCAGGCCCAGTGCGGATTGGTAGACTTCACATGCCTGTTCAAGACATGCAGGTTTCCTCACGATGTTTTCCTTCACCGTTAAGCAATCGGATAATGTACTTGAATTGAAAAACAACTCATAGGTACACGGCTGGATTCGATCCCGGAACCCTCAAATCCCGAGAGTCCCGCGCCTTATCCATTGCGCCACTGACGCTTGTCATATTAATATTCGACAAAAACATTCACTAATTTACTACATAATAAGAGACAGGACTCCATACAACGAAATCAAACCTACCTTATGTCAACATCAATTCCCAACCATACGTAAAATACAAATAAAATAGGTACGGTACAGTGGCGCCAAACCATGCGCTAGTAGCGCCTTTGACGTTTACGGCGGAATTCGGAACTGATTTGCGTCAAACTGTGTTCCAGTATACGCTGACCTCCAATTATATGACAAGCCTGTGTACAATGCGAGGCCATGTTATACTGGTAGTGTATATATTTATATGTTGCCGTAATTGACGGAGTTTTACGTTAATTATATTCATTTCTCGGGCTACTCATTATTTAATAATTTTCCATAACGTGACCAAGTCAGCTTACCTATTTTAAAATATTGATGAAGAGAATTTTTTGGGAGTTTCTTGTTTGTTTATTTGGAGCTACTTCTAAAAGTAAGTAGCAGATAAAGTTGAACACTCTCGAATGCTACTAGCAAAATATTCAAATGACAAGAATTTCAATATAATTTGACTTTTTAGTATAATAGACGGCTATGATTGTTAAATATGAGGTTGGTTGAATTTATAGACAATCGAACCAAGTTGTCTGGTCCTTCGAATCAACGGAAAAATTCGGCAATATTAATACAGTTGGCCGCAGTATTGACGCTACAATAAAATTTGTTGTTTATATTGACTGTCCCGGCAGAACGGCTCTTGTGTTGTCATTTAATTAAATTACAATTTATTTCCCTTTAAATCGACCATGAAACGCTCTTTCGTCGTGGCGATATATGGGAAATTGGGAAGCTAAAGAGATTGCAGAATTAATATAGTACTACGTGAAATGCGGACCTCTTCGCTCCCCGCAAGGACGAGGTCGGTAGTATGGCGGGCGCGTATTCACTCACACAAGCTCGTGTATACTAACGTCATACGCTCGATGTATGAGAATATCACCTGGCCTGTGCGTGACTAGGGTGTCCCAGTGTATAGCGGCATGCTTTTACGGCTTTGAATGTCTTCTAAAAACCGACTTCAAAAAAGGAGGTGGCTCTCAATTCGACTATATGTTTTTTTAATGTATGTTATGCGATAACTCCGCCAATTATTAATCGATTTTGATGATTCTTGTTTGGTAGAGCATACTTCAGAGGTGGTCTCATATAAATTTTATCGAAATTGATTCAGTGTTTATTTTGAGAAAATCAACAAAAAACAATGTGTTTCCCAGATAATTCTCTCAGATAATCCTCTAAGGTAATTTTAGGGGTTGAATGTTGTAGATTAGGGCGGTTGAAGTCGGTTTCTAGTTCTTTTTGAACGCGTTAATAGCTAGGAGAAGAATCCACACTAAATGTGAGTTTGCAAGAGTAGACCATGGAAAGACTTGGGCTCTTTTTATTTATTTCGTCACCATCTATACGCAACGTTGCCTTTTGGTGTGCCTATCTCAGGCAAGACATTTTTGTATAATTATCGCGACTGCAAAAATTATGTCAGATTACTGATCTATGCAGTTGCCTTGCAGTCTGCATAACTACAGAACCTGTACTAACACAATACTCGGTGTAGTTATGAATTATTTATTTAAACGTTATTTTCTACTCTATCTTCTTTTTATATGTACTAACAAAGGCTTAAGTTGCAATATAATGAAATATTAAAAGTAGTAACTTTTATAGATCGACTCATTTAGAACCAGCAATATGTTGTTTCATAGTATGAACCATTGTTACTTTTAAACCATTTATTGCATGTTTGGATGTTATGTTATGCAATTTTGGACCGTATCATATTAACGCTGACATAAATATAAATATCATTAGGAAATTAATGTGATATGGTACCAAATTGAGTAATTACATATGGTTCCTATTGTAACAGTTTAAACAACCAACAATTTTAAAACGACGCGAAGTTATGGTTTAATAATTGGATTGAATTGTTATTTTTTAGTTTCTTTTGATAAATAGCGGCAGCTTTGAAATTGAGTTAATTGGGCATTGATTTTATATTGATACAAAATCAAATTCTATAGTGTTTGCAGCCTTTACAATGTTCTCTAATGTGGCATATAAATCAATATCCAATGTCCATTAGTAAAGTTTTGCCATTGTTGCCACATTTCATTTTATGAAGTGCAAAATATCGTTGATGCACTGTATTATTATAGAAATGACTATGGAATCCTTGAATGTTATAAAACATGTAATGTAATTAATTTGTATGTTGTTTTTTCTGCGAACTTGTTTTAATTTTTAATGTAGATCAAGTTTGTCTACGGTTGGACCACTGCCCGGATAACAAATGAACTTTTGTATATACATTGGTGTACACGGCACTGAGGTGCCACATGTTATTGTTTGCTCCACTGATATCAGTTTTTATAACGTGTAGTTATTTATTGAAAGGCTGTGTAAAAAATTATTAAAAAGCCCACAACGTTCCAAGCGATGAGTTTGATGACGAGTCTCGTATAAAATCTACACTTTGTGTTGTATGGAATGGTTCAGTGTTATTTACTGGAGGTTTCATAATAAAAATTATATTATGCTTTATTTTTATATTGTTTTTTATTGTTAATCCCTTACACATAAAAATGGTTGTTTGTAGTCATAAATTCAAAAATAATCATCATCATAATAAAATTATAAGCCATTTTAAATAAGATTTTACATTACATTAATTCCTAAATTTCTAGAGATAAGCGTCGGTAATACAGATTGTCTGCATTTGGACTACAACCGATCTGCAAAACCCTTACGCATAAAAATGGTAAAGGGTGTTTGTAGTCATATATCCAAAAATAATAATCATCATCATAAAATTATAAGCCATCTTAAATAAGATTTTACATAACATTAATTTCATTAATTCCTAAACTACATAATACTAATAGAATACTACATATAACTAAGCGTCGGTAATACAAATTATCTGCATTTGGACTACAACCTAGCTGCAAAACATTTACACATAAAATGGTTAAGTTTTTTTGTAGTCATAAATTCAAAAATAATAAATCATCATAAAATCATAAGCCTTTTTAAATAACATTTTACATTACATCAATTCCTAAATTACATTATACTAGAGCTAAGCGTAGGTAAAGATTGTCCAAATGACCACAACCCAGCTGCAAAATTGCAGTTTAAGCAGTTGGACTGACTGCATAAGGCGAGACTGCGAGAGACCAGTTGACAAAAGAAGTGCAGGCGGCCGCCGCTGTCTTACAAACCGCATCCTTAGACTCCAAACTGCTGTCAAGCATTCTTATCCAGACAGGAAAGTTATTTAAAAAGCTTATAAGTTTTTGAGACATTTGCATGTCACATAATACCATAATCAGTACAGTATTCAGTTACAGTAAATACTTCCTAAAATAATTCTAGAGCTATTACAGACAAGCGAGGTGTTATTTTAAAATCTCAGAGTTTTCATGTGATTTACATCTATGACTCATCATCTGGAACTAGCAAATTAATGTTCTTTCCAGCTGTAATTTGTCCTCCCATATACGACTCTTCTTCGCCTCTAATGGAAAGACCAGTGACAGCTGCCTTCTTCTCCCGCATCATAGGTGCTTTCTCCCACCTAGACCCACTACACTGACTGCATGTATGTAAAGGAATTAAATCCAAAGATACCGTTCGGTTGCCACAATCACCACATTTGAAGAACCTTTTAAAAGTATCCAGAACTTTCAAAGGGTGCCTTTCATCTTTACATTTTTGGGAGGCAGAGAAAGCAGTGTACTTGCATTTGATACACCGCACAGCTTTGCAAGCAAGTTTGAATGTGTTGAGCATTTTCTCTTCCATTGCTTCTTTTTTTTCCAACTTACTAAAATACTTTTCTTGTTCATCATCGTCATGTTGCTGAATCAAATTCTGATGGACTGATGTAGCTTCTAAGATCTTCTTGAATCTTTCTGATATTATCTTTTTACACTTACCATTGGAATCCTCATTGGGTTTAGACTTCTTACTTTCATTTTCAGTGCTAGAGCCATTCAATTTATCTAGTGCTCTTTTTTTACCATTGCCTGTGCCTTTTAAGTTATGTGGATCAAGTTTCGTAATTCCTCCACTTCGCTGAATAAGTTTTATAGCATTTGCCTTAGCTCGTTCTGCAGCAATTTGGCCATAAGACATGTTTAAATCAATAGTACCACTGCCTTTTAGGCTGAAAGCTTTGCCTAGCTTAGGTGAGCTTGCAACTCTTTCTGCCAGACTTGGATTCTCTTTAGAGCTTTGTGGTCTGGACAAACCAGTCAATTTGCTCAGCCTATCTGAATCACTTGTTCTTTGCGATGTCGGGCTGTGCAAAATAGCAGTTTTGTTTAAAGCAGGGCCAGCTCCATAAGGTGCTTTGTTTATGATTAATTTGTCATCTTCAGTTTTATGGAACTCACTTAGAGACATCAGTCTATTCTGATCTCGATCCTTGACTTTCTTATGATTGCCTGTAGGCAAAGCTGAGTAAGCTTTCCCTCCATATATAACTGTGCTTTTTCCTAATACTTTATTGACTAATCCTTTTCCCATAGTTGAAGATTGCAACTCCTGTCTTTTAGAGTACTTTTGGTATTCTTGTTTTACATGATAGATGCAGCGATCACATTGTGTTGCATTAACAATAGCTCTGCAAGGTTCTCCATTCTTTTTATGGCTCTTACATGTGCCCAAGTCCTTGGACTGTCCTAGTATCATGACTCTATCAGAGCTGTCTACACTGAGACATGCTTGATCTATGTTATTTTCAGATTTATCAAAAACGTTTGGGTTTAGAACAGCCACAACAGTACCTTCACTAGTTTTCCATAATTCATTATATGCTTTTCTAAAAAGAAACATTGAAACTGTTTTAATGTCATCTTTTAAATCTGTGAGTGTCCAAATAATGAATTGACTGCCTTTCTGTGACTTCTTTGGAGCACTTTTTCTGGCAATAACTCCAGCTATGACCCAATCTTTAGACATATCTTGACTTTCAACATACCTCTTTACCCTGGCCATATTAACAGCTTCCCTACCTTGCATACGCTCTAATAATGACGTACTTGATATAAGAGGCTTCGATATTCTGATACCAAAAACAGGGTCTGTATAAATGTCAGTTGGAGTTGTGGTTTTCTTTTCTGGAGCGCAAAGCAAGTTTTTAGACACTGTTTCAGTCTTTGTATCAAGTTCTTTGAATAATGAGTTGCGATGGGTGAATTTCACATCCAAGTTGGTCTGTCGGAGCCTAGTTTCGAAGTCCAGCCTTTTATCAACTTGCTCATGCTCTTTGTTGTCCAGTAACTTCTTTACTTCCGTTCCGTAGTCGCTGTATTTTCTTTCAGTATAATTTCTTCTTTCTTCGTCGTCTGATGAATCAGTGTCACCGCTATGAATAGCTGAGGCCACGGGACCCTCTTTTTGAACTGTATTTTCTTCATTTTCTAACACATTATTTTCTGGTCCAAAAATATCTACTTCGGAGAGGCTGGTGTCCTTTTTACTGTTTATGTCACTAGTTTCTTCTTCTAAGTCTGCGCACAATAGCTCTTCTAATTGAGATAATTCGTCTTTTTCTTCCATTATATAAGGCTTTATTCCACAACCTAATAACTTCTAACAGTTTCTTTAAAGAGAACTTTTGTTTAGCGCCAAAATAATCAGCTGCCAGTCGCTTGACGTTTACTGTACGTTTACAAAATCCTGTCCACAGACTAATATATGTACCTATCCTGTCTAAGTAACGGTGTGAAAAATAACTTAAAAACATTCTTTTTTTAAAATGCGACTCTTATTAAATGAGTCAAAGTAAGTCTCACTCAGACCATTTTTTCTTTTGGAAATGATTGGCAGTCAGCTCTCCGATATTATATATATTTTATATGCAACCTCTTTGTTAAATATATAACCGGAGTATAACCGTCGTCATAAAACTTTATCAAGAAAAAAAAACTTTGCTTTGTCGACTTTAAATTGACAAAGATTCTTGGCGCGAACTTGAATTTTTCAATTGGTGGTTGATTGCAATTTTTAGTAATTCGTTAATAATACTGTTATGTGTGTTTTATGTGGTATAATGGTGTGATATAGTGCAAAAAGTGTCATGGACAGTGTTATAGTATCAATTACGCAAAATTGCGAGGGTTTCGACGCGATCTAAAGGGTTTACCATGTCGAGTACATTCGGCATATGGATTCTTTCGAATTATGTTGAAACCAAGGCTGACCTTTGAAGTTCTCGTCAAGAATCGTCAAAACAAGCGATAGAATGTACACATTATACATTTTATTGAGAAAACTGAAGAAAATATATATTCAGAGTAGGCTGTATGGCTTTGTTCCTTTGCCTTCCCATTCGGGAGAATTAAACTACTACTACTACTAAATTGACAAATTCTGTCAATTTCGTTTTCGTACATACGTAGACTCGTACGTACCAAGAATCAAGATGGACTTGAAAAGCGCGTATACCCGAAAGGGACAAACATAGAGTACTTCGAAATGCAGGGTTACCAGGTCTTTGAATATTTACCCCAATTTGTCAGCCAGTCAGTAGTTCAACTACTGACGGGCGCCTTCGTAGTAGTACTGACACCTAAACCAGGTGCCGCAGGTTCGATTCCCGAAACAGGGAAAACATTTGTGTGATAACATTTTTTGTCTGGGTATGTAAATAATAAAACAATTATATACAGAAAGTATATTTACTGTCCTTTAAACAAAATAAGCTTCGTGTACATATTTCTAATATTGTCAGTGTTATTAATCATTGTTTTGGTGGCATAATGAATTCGCACATTTAAATACTTTTTACAAATCGCTTTCAACAAAAGCGAATAATGGATCAAATCTGTGAAATGATCATCAGACGAAAACAATCGGAGCCCGATACATTTTTTCAAACATTCCTGCAAGAGATGGTGCAACAGATCTTTTCTTTTTATAATTTTATTTTTTCTGTACACCTCTGCTATTTCACATAATGTAATAACATGTTTGGAAGGATGACAAAGTCCACCTTTATCTTTTCTAATTAAAACGGTATTGTCTAACCTTTCAGGAGATCTTAAAGTAGACAAACACTGCTCGCATTTTAATTGAATTTCTAAGTTTTTAACAACGAAACCAGCTATATAAATAATAACTTGCTTTGCATATTCCGTTAGTCTTTTAGGATCAGCTAAATAGTCCAATCTCTTCGACCTGTTGATTTTATCCATGAATCACGCAGTGTGGTGTCTTTTGGAAATCTGAAACATAAATATAATGTACAACACACCATACACTGCATTTTATACACTTAACTTAATCTCATATTAGTAAGAGTTTTTGTAGCACTTATATTCATACAAAGTTAAATAAACAATTGATTGTCTATTTGTAAAATTACCCACACTCATGGGTAATTTTTATTCAAAACGAATGGTATCCCTAAAATAAGAATAACCTGATAAAATTTACAAGACGTACAAAATGGCCGCATGACATTGACATCGTAGTGTGTTTGGCGATGTGTTGTGTATATCTAAACTTAGACGGTTAATACTAAATGTATCATTATTTTAAAACACGAATTTTACACATTTCTTCATTATTTTAGCATATTAGAAACTCTGATAATGTAGTATGTAACCGAAACTTCGATGGTTTGTACAATTCAAACGATATAAAACAAAAATTATCATACTTACGAATGAAAGGTTATGTTTTCTGATTTACGCTCACTCCGACTATTACAGCCGATTACACAGCAATGCACCATAATTATTGTCTTCTACACACCTTCATCACTAAGTTTCACACAGAAAACCTAGGAGCATTTAATCACTACGTTTTAAGAGACGGGACTCCCATACTAGCCAATCGCATTCAGCGACATGGCACTTATACACCAACCGCGTGCCGACAACAACCCGACAGGATACGTCAAACAACTGAGGTACCAACCTGACGGACCAAGTAGAGCTGTTCCGTTTGATCTTTATCGATATCGATAAAATATACAGAATGGAAAATAGGGAACCCATGAATCAATATTTTTTTTCAAACTACAGGGTTGAATCCACATTCATAAGCCTAATGCTGCACAGTAAAGATTTAGTGCACTAGACTTAAATGTATACCCACGATAAAATAAAAAACTTTTTTATTTTTTATTCGATTAGATACAGAGCTAATTTGATGGTACATAAACGAATAATTTTAACTTTTCTGTCATAATAAAAAACTATTAAATAATGATTTTTCCTTCAATTCACACCTCATCACTTTTTTTAACAACTTCGTGACGATATTGTTCATTTTGCAAAGTATTATGCCTTTTACCACAAACACTGGTTTGTCATTGATTACTTGCATCTACAAAACCTTCTTCTTTTAATGTCCTAAGAATGTAGATAAGACGATTGATTCTTCAAAGCTTCACTATATTTACTCCTTGCAAATCATTTACTTTTTATTGTTACGAGCTTCCAGGATTCGTAGATTGAATAGAAACACGACTCCAATTTTCCGGAGTTTATTGGTAACACAAGTCCACACACCAGTCTTCAAAATCACGGGTCCCCCCAATCAGAGTACGTCCCTGTCTCACTAGTTCCGAGTCGTCTGCACTGAGCCCGTCCCTGGATTCTACGTACAGAGTTCTTGGGCACTACTGACGCCGATCTGTCGATACTGACACCACGTGACACACTAGTACACTAACACTTTTCCACCTCGACTGTACTTTCGCTCTACAATCTCTTCCGGTTTTCGTTTCTTCACTTTTTATCGCTGTGAACTCAACTCAAACTAAACTGTCCTCGAAGCTCGGCTCGCGCCTATATATACCCCGTATTGTTTCTAGATCCTATAGTCTAGAATCTTCAGGAACATCTTTCGTGAAGGAGATAGATGAATTGGTGTCCCTTTCACTTGACAATCCATAAGCGAGTATTCGAGAGCTTTCTACGGTAGTCATTTGTCAATATCCGACACGAAGGGGATAGATGGATACGCCCCTCTCTTTTCTTTATCTCTAGACTTTTCGGGCTCCGTGACACTATTATCTTTCTTAATCGATATGTAACTTCCAACTCTGTAAATACAATAAACATTTCAATTGAAGGACAGACGTATTTCTTTTATTATTAAAATTAAAACATTGTTAAAAAAATTTTTATTTTTTACATATAGAGTATGTGATGCGGACGAACAATTGTAGCTTGTTGGACGTCATCTATACATCAACCGCTTGCTCTGCCAGCCGTCCGACAAACCAACATTAGTTAAGATACCACTAGTCTACGGTCAGTAGTTCCCGAGATATGACTGTTTTTAGTTTGACAGCTGTCATCAAAAATGAAGTTCTCGTCGAGACCTTTTACTTTGCTAAAGACACCGCTAGTCTGCGGTGAGTAGTTTCCGAGATATGACTGTTTTTAGTTTGACAGCTGTCATCCGAAATGAAGATCTCGTCGAGACCTTTTACTTTGCTAAAGACACCGCTAGTCTGCGGTGAGTAGTTTCCGAGATATGACTGTTTTTAGTTTGACAGCTGTCATCAAAAATGAAGTACTCGTCGAGACCTTTGACTTTGCTAAAGACACCGCTAGTCTGCGGTGAGTAGTTTCCGAGATATGACTGTTTTTAGTTTGACAGCTGTCATCAAAAATGAAGTACTCGTCGAGACCTTTGACTTTGCTAAAGACACCGCTAGTCTGCGGTGAGTAGTTTCCGAGATATGACTGTTTTTAGTTTGACAGCTGTCATCCGAAATGAAGATCTCGTCGAGACCTTTTACTTTGCTAAAGACACCGCTAGTCTGCGGTGAGTAGTTTCCGAGATATGACTGTTTTTAGTTTGACAGCTGTCATCCGAAATGAAGATCTCGTCGAGACCTTTTACTTTGCTAAAGACACCGCTAGTCTGCGGTGAGTAGTTTCCGAGATATGACTGTTTTTAGTTTGACAGCTGTCATCAAAAATGAAGTACTCGTCGAGACCTTTGACTTTGCTAAAGACACCACTAGTCTACGGTCAGTAGTTTCCGAGATATGACTGTTTTTAGTTTGACAGCTGTCATCCCAGATTTCATATTTGAGAAAATTATACTTTTAACCAACTTCAAAAAAGAGGAGGTTAACAATTATACGAGTATGTTTTTTTACACACAAACTTCAAAAAGGAGCTATGTTTGTTACCTCAGAACTTTGAAAACCAAATGTCTTAGATTTGTATTAAGTATTAATTTATTTTATGAATGTTGTAGACTTTTAGGACAGTTGAAGTCGGTTTCTTTTTAACGCGTTAATATATAAGCCATATGGGTGAAAACATTGCCCTCCTTCTGACGCAGTCGGGTAAAAATGAAGTCAACGCCGACGAAGTAAAAAAGGTAAAGATTCTACTTCGGGAATAGCTCCAATAGGCATAATCATTCATATAGACATGATTTACTTTTATATTTTTGTGCTACAAGATCAATTGCCTTGAAAGTATCGATAGTTAAAACTCATCACTAGTCACACAATAAAATCGAAAATAACTTGATTGTTCGTAGACCGATTTACTCAGAAATGGTCCAAAACATCTAATTTAATGCTTACCGGACATCAACCAAAGGATATTTTTGTATTAAACATCATTTTGTAGAAATTTTTGCGACTAGCGCGATGTCCACTAATTTCACAAGTTATCAACTATTCTTCGGTGGCATTTTTATTAAACTTGTTTACTGAACAATATTAGATGCTTCTCACTTATTTAGGTAACAAAATAAGCATAAAATCAAATATTAACGGTGAAAAAACTGCAAAATTAAACTGACATATAAATATTTACAACCAATATGGCAGACGGCTGACACAATATTGAAAAGAAAGAGGAAATACACAAATGAGTTCTATATCAGTATCCGGCATTTTGTACCTCAGATATGTATCTTTTCTGACATAATCAAAGAGTATCAAAAGGAAACACAGTTATTCGTGTAAATCCCATAGAATAGGTTGTTTTCTTCCTACTTTCACTAGACTGCAGAAAACAAAAGAAAATCAAGTTAAATTCGCGATAAATGACGATCACAAATGCACACATCAGATTTGTTGATTTGTTGGGCACAATCAACAACTGTGCCCACCAAAAAAAAGCGAAACTATGACAAGGACAAAAGAAGGTGTTTTTGTCTTTATCACTCCTCAGAGCTTTTCTATGCACTTAGCCTGCTCTAACATGGTATTATTATTTGGATGTCAAGTCCATCTTGATTCTTGGTCCGAGGTTTGGGTGGACTCCACTGAGCAAGTAATCACTACGTTTGGTGGACCAACATATAGTGATCTGTGGTGATTGATGGACTCCACAGTTGCTCCACAGACAGACTAATATTAGTTGACTCTGTGGCTTGCTCTGTGGTGGAACAACGAAAATAAAAACTGATTTTTCATAAATTTTACTGCGGTACATATTCAGTACAAGATTTTGAAACAAGGTTTTGTCTATTTAGATTATGCTCATTTGAAGATAGTCGACTTTATATCAAAACAAGAATGTCAGGTAATTACAGTACAATGTTTGATTTTCGTTTACTTGAAGTTTTGTACCCCAGAGCTATATCTTTTCTATTGTAGATGAAAAACGAGTGAGTGTTGACCGCGATGGATCGCCGCCACCGCCGGCGACTCCTCCGCCGACAGAAGAGGACACTCAAGAGATAATTATAGTAAATGAGCAGACTGTGGAACTCGACCTCAATCATGGCCGGATTGGGAAGATTGAAAACCTCGAGTCTCTGAAGAATTTGGAGAGGTAAGTGTCGTCAAGCAAGCAAAATCTATACAAACGTAACCTAGACCGATATCAATCAAACTTTATGGGTCTCATGTTAGTCATATAGTCGTGTGTAGTTATTGATATTGCAATATTATTTCAAGTATTTCAAGTTACTCATCTCAGCTAATGTCATGAGTCATCAAGACACATGACCCCTGGGGTAAAAGCATAAAGGGTTTACCATACATAAATAACTTATGTAGTATTAATTATTGAGAAGTATTCAAGGTTAAGGTTTACAAAAGGAGGCTCTAAATATTAAAAAATTGAATATTTTGCACAGATTAATCATATTCACTTGATTAATCTGTGCGAAATATTCAATTTATTTATCCTGGTAACTACTAAAAGCATTTGGAAAATAGATGTCTGAGTCTTTATAATGTATTTCTAGATCACAAGCCAGAGAAAGGAAATGAAGGTGATTGTGGTCAATGTGGCTAATGATGAGTGGTCATTCAATAATGTCATCGAACTTGACCACTATTAACATGATAGAATATTTGAGTGCATATTGAATCAGCTTCTTATTGTCTGAAATTTGAATTTAGTCTCATGCACATAATAGCTTTGTTTATTTACATTGTATTTACTGCTTGCAATGTAAGAACTGTATAAACATTCGAAAGCCCACCCGCACCCCGGGGTTGCCAGAACTCAATATGGAATATATCTGACATCATTGGGTTTTATTAAGTATGTATATTACATATAGCAGCAAGGGTGAATGTGACATGGTACAAAAGTGGATACATATTTTTGTAATCAAGTGACCACATACCGGGAAACGTCTACCGGGCCGTCCCCCTACTAGGTAGATGGACGACCTGGTTAAGGTTGCGGGGAGTCGCTGGATGCAGGACTGATGAAGGAGGCCTTTGTCCAGCTGTGGACATTTACTGGCTGATAATGTAAATGTCAATCTAAGACCTTTCACACAGTCACAGTTATTTTAGACAGTAATTTTTATGATATTTTTACATCAAATTGCGTATAAAACATATTTGTTTGAAAGGGGCAATATTTGTATACAGGTGTGAAAATACACAAGTCACTTCTATTTTATGATTTTTTCTTCAGTCATATTCTTAAGTTGGTGTTCAATAAAGTGTATTGTGTTTTGTGCATAGGCTGTATTTGCGATGGAACTTCATAAAGAAGATAGAAGGTCTGGACACGCTGAGAACCCTGGTGGAGTTGGAGCTGTATGACAACCAGATAGTCACCATCGAGAACCTGGACAATCTCATCAATCTTGAGTAAGTCCAAAAACTATAGGGACAATTATAGTAAAAATACATATATTATGGAACATATGGTTTTTGGGTACTAGTAATCAATTACTCATGGTTTCAAATGGGAGAAAATTTTACTTATGCATTTTATAGACTCCATAGGAAAAACAAGAAACCCTTTTTAGGTTTCCATACCAAATGGTGTCCAATGGGAGCTCAGGCTCTGCCATCTGTTTTTGACAGGGCTGTCTGGAATAGGTAGTGTTAATGTATCTTCTATAAAAACAAGGACTCTCGTAATTTTCACAGAGTGTATTGCAATGGCTGCTTTGCCATGACAAGAAATAATTAATATTTTTAAAAGTGAAAATTTTACTCGATTCTATGTTAAATATTTTTAGGTGGCATGTTAAGATTGAACCTTTCGTGTACAAGGCCGACTTACATTGAGGCCTTTTTTGTAAATATTGTGCAAATTGAGACTTACAATAAATTATCATTGATTCCTAATAAATACGAAAATAATAGCAAGAAAAAATCATATTCTCATTCTATTTTAAGTAATTGAATCTTGATAATTTTGAATTCTAAATGTGTTAAGTGAGTCTATTGTAATTTGTATAAGATTTTTTAAGAACGATCAGATTCTTTGATGATCATTTGAACTTGCATTGAAATTTTATTTTATTTCTGCTTCAATCTCGTTCAATCACAATATTAATTACTGCACTTTTAAATGTTAAATTCAAATAAACTGTTTGCCGACTGGTGTAGTAAAACAATATTAAATGACCAATGGTCTCTATTTACTATTCCAGGATGCTGGACCTCTCATTCAACCGTATCAGAGAGATCGGTGGCCTGTCCCGGCTCACCAAACTTCGGAAGCTGTTCCTCAGCTCCAACAAGATATCAGAGATCAAGAACGTCAACCACTTCCCAAACCTGGAGTTGCTTGAGTTGGGAGACAATCGGATCAGGGTAAGGAACATCAAATTTTATTATTTTGACACTATTGTTTCCCTAGGACGAATTTAACCAACCTATATTTTCCTGTGCCATGTGGTCTAGGCTTTAGAATAAAGCCACCTCAGGTCATCCCGCGGGAATCGTGTAAGGCGCTTTAAGGCAAAAATATTCAGGATTTAGGCCGCAGCAAATACTTATGTAACAAAAACTTACTCTGTCTATCATCAATGTTTTATATTAGTGTTCATTTATGGTTTATGAAGAGAATTTTTTATTATTATTTTATAGGAAATCAAGAATTTACATGGAATGAATACACTCAAACAACTGTACCTAGGCAAGAACAAGATAACAAAGATCCAGAACCTAGAAGACCTCAGAGACTTAGAAATACTAGTTCTCCAGTCCAACCGTCTGAAGAAGATCGAGAACCTGGACCAGCTGACCAAGCTGGACCAGCTGTACTTATCTGAGAATGGTATCAGTGTCATAGAGAACTTGGACAATCAAGTCAAGCTGCAGACTTTGGATTTAGCTATGAACAGGATCACGGTCATTGAAAATCTTAGGCATATGCCCGACCTGGAAGAGCTTTGGGTGAGTCATAATCATATCGTGTGTTCTGTAGGAGTTGGTCCGTATGACGTTGTCTTATCACCTCACTGGCTCGGCAATATCTTTCAATTCAATATTACTTTATTGTACACCAATACAAGCTTAAGATATAACATTAAACTTAAAATAAATAAGAATGTACAACAGGCGGTCTTATCGCTTACAGCGATCTCTACCAGACAACCTTTGGGTAGAGGAAATAAGACACAATATTTGGGTGGAGGTGTAATAGATATTGATAGATTATAATTAAATACTTGAATAAACATGTGTATGCTTATACATATAAATAATATATAATAATAATAAATACAGACAAATTAAATACACGTTATTTTTTCTAAACATATTTTGTTCAATTGAATCAATAGTAGAAACTAGTAGAGCTTACAGTTTTACACCAAGTCGCTCTACTAGTTATGCCTTTTTTATATTATGGAATCTTTAAAAGATATATAATTATCATATTTGGTTTATGTGGATTTTCTCAAAAAGCGCTGAATCAATTTCGATAAAATTTTTATGGGATCACCTCTGAAGCATGCTCTACCAAACTAAAAAATAATAATTGCCGGAGATAGCCCGTAACATACATTTAAAAAAACATACATTCGAATTGAGAATGTCCTCCTTTTTTGAAGCCGGTTGAAAATAAAAAATCTAACGAATTGTCTAAATTTACAGCTAAACGACAACCAGATATCGGATTGGTCGTCTATAGACTACCTGTCGCAGAACAATAAACTCCTCACCATCTACTTGGAGCGGAACCCCCTGGCCAACGATCCAGCGTACAGGAGGAAACTGAAGATCATGCTGCCTTCCCTGCAGCAGATCGACGCCACCTTGTGTAGATGAGACAACCACACTTAAGTTTGATGAACTGTGAAGTCAGTTGATGACGTCATTTATGTACAAATTTAAGATCTTGTGCGTGTAAGGTTTGGCAACATCGGTATTGGTGTCGTTTTATATAAGTTTGAAATTTATGTATTCAACTTCTGACTACTAAACAGTTATCGATGAAATTTGGCGAGATTTATATTTAATTAGGGGAAGTATAGGTCGCGGAAAGAAATACTTTCCATTATTAATTTTAGAGGATATTTAAAACTGTCATAAGATTTCGCTAACTTGATATGAGTGTTTTAGACAATGAAAAATCTCACTTAACTCCGTCTTCCTATTTACATACTTCAAAACAAAATCGAATATAGTATGGAATATAGGCTTTTGTTAATTTACAAGAACAATTATAATTTTTATGTTGACAGATAAAGCGATGTTACCAAAACCAATGCCTACTTTTAAGTCGGCTAAAACATTTGTGCTGCACGATCTATTTTTTTTAAATTTTTTATTAAATTTTATATTAAAATGTGGAAATCAAATCATAAACAGAGTTAACTGGCTTCACTGAGTTCACAAACTGAATTAAGTAGTTAGACTAGATGTAGGTAGATTGAGGTAAATTTGAGAACGTTCTTTATTCAATTTTGTATGAAAATGACAAAATATTACTTTAAAATTTAAAATGCTTTCTCATCTTTATACAAGTAGCTTTGAAGCTCGTATCGATAATTAATATACAAAGCGTTCTTTCCGTTAACCTAACTTTTTTCACACCTGCGCCTGCGCAGAATTCAGTAATTATCCGGTGAAGTGTTACACTTACTTACCTCATCTAATAAGTAATAGGAGAGGGGAAACATATAAGCCCGAAAGAACGAGTTGTATAGCTTCACTCGAATATCTTCACGTGTAGCTAAATTAAAAGTAACTGTAGATTAATAGTAGTTATTGTAGTTTGATATTATTATTAAGTCGACCCCCATCAAAGTTTCATACTAAATGTATGTCATAATCTTTTAAAATATAATAGTTGGATTTCTGTAGTAACTATCTAAAAATAGGACATCGGATTGTGATGTCGCGAAATGAGTATCATTAACATACAACTTCATAGTGAACCACAATATTCATTTTAAACACATTTTTTCTATTATTGTTCAAAGCGCCATCTATGAACCATTAGCTGCGTAACTGCTATTGTAGCCAACCAGAAAGTTGTACATTAATGATATTTATTTCACGACACTGTAATTTCGTCTCCTATTTTTTAGGTAATTACTTATCAAAGCCAGCTATTCTATTTCAAAAGATTATGGCAACAGAAATTTAGTATGGAAACATTAACGTTACAAACCTTTGCAACAAACAAGGCCCTATATATTGACAACAAATTAACGTTGTCGATGGTACGTACACTCGAGTACAAAAAACATGTGCCCACTTTTGAACCATGTCACATTCGCCTGGCTTGCCAGGTTGATTAGAGATCACAGTAAGTTTACAGTTCAGCTTTTTAGACAGCATTTATAAATATGTATTTAATCATAATCATAATCATAATTTATTGGTACTGCTGGTACAAGTCAATATTTTATAATCAGTTACATATACAAAAGTCAAAATTAAATTACTAAAGTTAAATTAAGTTAGTCAAATTACTATTAGTCATGGAGAAGAGAAGAAGTCATCTATTTTATAGAAACACTGCTCGACAAGCCATTTTTTTAGTTTATTTTTAAAAGAGCATAGATTCGGAGCCTCTATAATTTGGTTTGGCAGCCTGTTGTAAACTCGAGGGCCCATAACTCGAATGGTCCTCGACATTTTGTCTAGTTTAGATGTGACTGGCCGCAGCGTGTCTGGGTGGCGGACATTGTGCGTGTGACCCTCTCTCCGTCTGGTGTACGAGTTTAGATGGGTTCGTACATAGACAGCTACTTGCATGACCAGTAGACATGGCAACGTCATTATACCGAACGAGATGAAAAATGGCCTCGCTGTCTCATCAGATCGGATCCGCGCCATCACCCGGATAGCACGTTTCTGGAGACGAAACACTCGCTCCCAATCCGCGGCGCGGCCCCAGAACTCCAGACCATAATTTAACAATGATTGCACAGAGGCAAAGTAGCATGACCGGACCGTTTCTTTTGTCAGGGTTGCAGCTACACGTTTTAGCGCGAAACAAGCCTTGCTAAGCTTGCCGCACAAGTCATCTATATGACAATCCCACTTCAGTGCTGAGTCCAGGCGAAATCCCAGAAACGATATATTTGACACTTGTTTGATCGGCGTATTGTTTATTGTCACTACTAGAGGTCTCTGGGGTCTACTAGTTAAGTCGAAACGAATAATTTGTGTTTTAGCCAAATTTAGGACAAGTCCGTTTGTGGTAAACCACGTGTGTAATTGAGAGATGACGTGGTTTATCTGGTTTTGCAGAGCGTCTAGAGTAGATGACGTTATAACGGCTGCTACATCATCAGCATACATGAATATTTCCGCACCAGAGACAGCACTCGGCAGGTCATTCAACATGAGAGAGAATGCAACGTTAGACAGAGACGACCCTTGCGGGACGCCTCTCTCCGTCGTGGCGCCATCCGATCTCACTGCTCCGTTGTCCCCCAACACGTACTGCGTTCTGGCGCTCAAAAACTCCATCAGCAGTTTTAGTGCCCACTCGCCGATACCGTAATGCTGGAATTTCATTCTGAGAATGTCATGGTCCACCACGTCGAATGCCTTAGAGAGGTCACAACACAGCAATGCCACCTCTCTCTTCTCCTCGTGAGCTTCGAGAATGCGATGTACGACATCACGGGTTAGCGTAGTGGTAGAGTGCTGCGCACGGTAGGCGTGTTGCCTGTCAGACAGTATGCGGGACTCTGTCAGGTATCGCGTTAGACGAGATGTGAGTCCATTCTCAAAAATCTTAGCAATAGCTGGAATGATGGATATGGGACGGTAACAATTTGGGTCTGATTTAGACCCTTTTCCTTTATATAATGGACACACTTTTATTTCCTTAAAAGATCGTGGGTATTCGCCCCGTTCAATACAAGAGTTGAAAAGGACATTCAGCGGGTGTGCAATGCTAGAGGATACAGAGTGCAACAGTTCAATGGAAATGCCATAAATATCTTGAGTAGGTTTTCTTGCTACTCTTTTTGTTAGTATCAACTCTATCTCATGGGACGAAAAGGAAGAGAACGTTGTCAAGTTAGTGGCGCATGGCGCCAGGGCTCGCGCGACCGGCAGGACGACCGCATTAGGAGCGCAACACTGTAGCGCTGCTGACGAGAACTGTTTATTTAAGAAGTTTACTAGCAGCGGCTTTGAAGGGAAATTCGTTCCATCGGGGGCTTTAATTATGTCGGTATAGTCCTGTTTGCACGGTTTACTCCTACCTGTTTCGACGCCAACTATTCGCCACATTGTTTTAGTTGTGTTGTTACTATTATTGATCATGTCAGTGTAGTATTTTGTCCTCTCCATTTTGACTACATTATTATAAGTTTCAGTGAAATCGTCAAGTTTTCTTTTTAAAGCGTCATTATGCGGGAATTTTATAAGTAAATCATGTATATCGAACAGGAGGCATTTCAAATTATGTATGTCACTCGTTACCCAGGAGCGGTTTGGAATTTTGTGGGATTTCTTTCTAAATCTAAAGCATATGTCATATTTATTTATAATAATAGTAATAATCGATCGCGCTAGTTCGTCAGTCGTTTTACTACCAGAGCAACACTTTGGCCAGTCCACGCTTTGTATGGCGGTTACGAATGCCGCACGCGTCGCCCCCGTGACGTCACGCACCAGCCTGGACTGCGCAGAGGGTGCGTCGGGGGCGCGACACGCCACCACCGCGCGCACGGCGCGATGGTCGCCGAGGTGCGTGGTGACACCGGCGGCAGACACTGCACTGCTCCCCACATTGGAGTACACGTGGTCGATGCATGTGCTAGACGTGCTCGTCACTCGGCTCGGTGATGTGTTATAGTTATGAAAGTTGTGAACGGCAAGAATATCAGTCAATTGCTTACGACTAGAGCTAGCAACTAAAATATCTATATTCGCATCTCCAACTATAATGCAGTCAGTGCCAATTTCACTTATTTTGTCGAGCAGTGTGTCCAACGCAATTACAAAGTCATTATCCTTAATTCTACTGTGATTCGACCTGTAAAAACAAACTACTAATAATTTAAAGTCAGTCAAAGCCACAGCAGATATCTCGAGACATCTTTCTATCGATAATTTACACAAGTCTACATTCTCTACAGCTTTTACATCGGACCTCACATACACACACGAGCCTCCGTGCTGGCGACTCGCGCGACAGTAGCTCGATACAAGTGTGTAGTTTTCAATATGTATGCAGTCTAATTGATCACCTGTCAACCAATGCTCAGTTAGAGCTAAAACATGACAATGAATTTCTTTCCGAAGCAATATCTCTAGTTGTTTCGTCTTATTATTTAGAGATTGCACATTATGTAGACAAACGGTTACATTATTACTTGATTTATTACTGACGCTCGACGGCGCCGACCGCGGTGGGTTCGACGTCGGCAGCGGTGGCAGCCCTCTCGTGGGAACGAAAAAACCCTTTGTTTGTATTATTGGTTTTTGCTGACGATGGCTGCTCCTGACTTATCATACCAAGATCATTCTGACTATTGAATTGTTTTACTGTTTTTGCAATATTAGAAATCTTACTGTATTTGTGACTTGAGTTAATCTTTAAATCATGATTTACTAAAATCATGTCTCGCACCAACGCTCTGCAAGTGTTTAATTTATCTAATCTGTGCTTATCCCAGTAATATAGTTCTGTGACTCTAACATGATTAAACACCGAGGATATCAGTTGCAAAGCTTGGTTTTTATAAGCACTTATCCGATTATTCTCATGTGACTTTCCATATAATATATTTGTGTTATTCGTGCTATTACAGAAGTGGTTTAGTACCGTTTGGAAACATGAAATGTCTCGATCATGTTTACCTGCTAATACAACGACGTAGTCCATTGTGGTAAAGGTTTTACACATTTCAATCACATCATTCGTTAGTATGTTAGTTACATCAGTATTTGACTTAATAATAGCAGTAACCAAGTAGTCAGCTCCTAAGAGATTTTGAAGGATATTCCGAAGTCCTCTTCCAGTTTCATCTGCTAGCAAAAGGACTTGTCTCTTCGTAGAGGTGTGATTTGTAGCTGGATTGTTAGGTATTCTAGAATTTACTTTGTGAGCTTCGGTGTCTATACGCGCATGTCGCCTATGTGGATCTGGATGTAGGTGTTCCGTGGTAGTGTGTGTTGTAGCAGTCATCGTTGACATATTTTTAACTTTTCTATATGAGTTCTTTTCCGTACGAAAACTTTTCCTGCTACTTATGATACTTTTCGGGGAGACAATATCTGATTTTAGGGTTCTTATTTGCATTTCTTTACTTTGTAATTGTTTTCTCAGAGCGCTGTTTTTTAATAGTAGCATCTCTATCTCACTATCAGCAGCCTGTAGCCGTTGTTTTAAGTAGTTAAGGGTTTCTTTTGAATCTTCTGCACCTACATCTATACCAGAGATTGTATTTTCTTCCATCCATGATTGGGGGCAACTTTGGTTTGTTCTATTTGGAGATAAATATATGTTTTCATCATCTTCGTCCAGTAAAGAACTAAACGAGTTATCGGTTGAGACATTGATAACATATTTTTGCCGTTTAGTGATGTCTGTCCGTTTAGTTTGTCAATTCCACATCATGATTTTGAACTTGTATCTGTGTCTTCTCTACAAGACACAGATCACATTGCCAATTACATCTGTTTACTGTGGTCATTAAATTGTACCTCTTATATGATACGTTTGCACAATCCAAATCGTAGCTTTGTTTACAAGTTATACACATTAGAAATTGTCTCGTTGTTATGATTTTCAAACATTTCGTGCATTCTTGCGCGTTATTCTCTCTAGGGGTCTCTTGTTCCAATTCGAATCCCAGAGCGGCACGAACGGGTATTTTCAAATTGGTCTTAGGCTCTTTAGACGTACAAGTCCGGCATTTCCACGTACGGTCACAATTTTTGTAGAAGCTGTAGAATCGCGCCTCTGTAACATTGGCACATTCCAAGTCGTAAAAACTACTGCAAAAATGACACTGCAGATAGCGCCTGTCTTCAATGTTGCTACTGCATCCCTCACAGATTATTATTGTATCTGGATCAGACATACCTATCCCAGCCAAGCGCCAATGCGAAGTGGTAGAGCAACTTTAACTGGTCCTTAGCCGCAAATATAAGGAGCCTGTTTGAACAGGTAGAGCAAACTTTGTTGTGAATAAAGTGCTAGTACGTTTTTTGTAGGCGCTTTTCAATATGTTGACCTGCTGGCACGGTGAGTCAGCGAAGCGAGTCAAGCGCGGGTTGTCGTAGGTCAGGTTTGATTCACTAACCGTCAGTCCGGGAAGAAGAATCCCTGATTTCTCGCTGGATGAAGTTGCGAATGCACTACACTTTTCACAGTTTTATGTACTTTTCAACAGGCTTCAAAATGATAGTAATTCTAGCTTTAAATTCTAACTTTTAGCACGGTTTTTGAATTAATTTTACGGAACGATTGGACAAAGATGTTTTCTTTCACTTCGCTTCAACCGACCGGTTTACATTATGATATACATTTTCAAAATGAACGTCCACAACATATTTAAAACTGGACGAAGTAAAACTGAATAAGTCCACTTTTTTTGGTTTTTAGTGAGGGGTTAGAGTACTGTATATTAAAATTAATATATATGTTAATAATAATCTTAGCATATAATATGTCGTTGTAATTATTTATTTATTATTGTATCAATGAAAGCGATGTTGTTAGGGTAGTTCAGTAAATAATGTATGTAATATGTATTAATTGAACTATTTAGTGTAAATTTAACATTTATCACAACACAATCGTCATTGATTAAAAGGCGTCATTGTAAAACAGTTGTTAAAAACTGATGATTTTAATGCCCGTTGACGACTCTAAACCAACAAACAATATATGAAACATACTATGGTAATTTAAATTAGATAATATTATAATGTAATTTATAAATTATGTACTTGTATGTTATTAATAAATTGTTGTTATTTATTATATTTACTTATTTAAACGAAAACATTCTTTCAATATTTAAACCTTACAAATCTTTATAAAAATTATCAAATAGGTTGCTAGTAGATTATAATTAGAAAAATATTGTATTGTACTTTTGATAATATGCACTCAAAACACAGGTATAGCTAGAATGATGACACAGAGGTGACCATTAAAAACCAAATAAAATAAGTAAAATTATTTCTAATATTTTTCGAAAAAAAGACATTGTTCATGACTCGAGTGCCTTATCACAGTCACGAAGTTCTAATGGGATTTATCTCAAATGACCGAGCTCTTGTCATTTTTAGGGTTCCGCATCTCGAAGGAAAAAAGTAACCCTGATAGGATTACTTGGTTATCCGTCAATACCATTTTTCTCAGAAACGCGTGGAGGTATCAAATTCAAGTCTGCAATCCCTTTAATCTGTGAACTTATCAAACTTCTAAGTAAAGGCAATAAAAAGGTATCAAAACATTCCCAGACTTTTTAAATCGTTCTATATGATTTACGACGGGGACGGCGCGTACGCAGTCCCCACTACCAAAAATTACGCACCCGAGTTATCCACATTAGGGATAATCGCAGAGGTCAACCCTATCGCAGTGCAATGATAGGGCCTCGCTCTGGGGGAACCGCCTTTCTGATCACGGTGTCCCCTGTGCCAGGTAAGTATGAATTCAATAGTGCGGCCCGCGGTAGTCATTCAGCGAGAGAACATTTCACCACCGCCATGTAGAAATACGGATTACGATCACAATGACATCTATCAGTTTTGTGATGGAACTACAGTCTCTTTTTCCAACACCTGTTGCGCGATGCGATGTTTCGTTTCGGGCTTTGGCCTCCCCCTCATCAAATCGCTTGTCTGAAGTTGTCTGTGCCTAAAATAACTTCACACGAAGGGTCTCGTATTGAACGGTTTTTTTATAAAGCGGCGTACTCATCTCGCGGCTCTGTAGTTTTCGCGTTTTTGGTCGTATTTACGAGAGCGGGCATTGGCTCTTGAGCTCACTTGATAGCTTGTAGAACGATCCGTAGCAGAAGGACATTCTAGTAAAATGTCCTAGTGGATTAAACGACGTACAAGTAAAACGTCTGAAATGTTAAATCGCCATACTAGCAACGTTTGACGTCTATCATGAATTTACATTCGAGTCTTTGTCACAGTCTATCGGTCTGCAAAAATTTCAGCCAAATTCGTTTAAACGTTCGACATGATTGAGGTACAAACAAACTTGAACATTTAAAACTATTTCTATCAGATATAATTTTTCTGTAATTTACGACGGGGACGGCGCGTACGCAGTCCCCACTACCAAAAATTACGCACCCGAGTTATCCACATTAGGGATAATCGCAGAGGTCAACCCTGTCGCAGTGCAATGATAGGGCCTCGCTCTGGGGGAACCGCCTTTCTGATCACGGTGTCCCCTGTGCCAGGTAAGTATGAATTCAATAGTGCGGTCCGCGGTAGTCATTCAGCGAGAGAACATTTCACCACCGCCATGTAGAAATCGTAACTTCGTTCGCGGAGGCATCTACTGGTATCGCAGTGGAACTACACTCATGTTTTAAGAGGGATATGAAGCAAAGTCTCTGTAGAATAGTAGGTATTTCAATATTTTATTGCTGTCGCGATTCGGTACGCACACATACAGCCTTTCACATGCTTTCACTCACACAAATAACGCTGCATTCACTCCCAACGCGGCCTCCCTCCCCCGCGCTGCGCATAGTCGCTACCCCTCGCATCGTCAGTCATCGCTCTACGTTTGGCTAGAGTGTATTTTTCAAAATTATAATAAACTTGACGTGAGCGTGCGTCAACCCTTTTTTCACGTTTTGAGCAATTATTGTTCGCATATTGGTTTAGTCTCGACACACTGTGGTTGTATTTGATATAATTGACTAGTAAGTACCTATCACATATAAATATAACATAAATTATGACTTTGCCATTTTAGGGTTCTACAGTCAACAAGAAAACCTTTTAGTTTCGCCATATCCGAACGTTCGTCTTCCAACAATACTTTAGGTGACCTAGAGGTGTTTTAGTACATAGAGTGCTAGAGTCTAAGGACTAACAAGTTAAAGCGTTCAAAAAGAACTAGAAACCAACTTTAACTGTCGTATAAGTCTACTTTTATTAAGGATGTATATCGTTTTCTCATGGATTCCATTCTACAAACCGGACCAAATTGAAATGGGGACCACACGGGAAGCACCAGCTTTCAAATAAAAAAGAATCATCCAAATCGGTTCACCCAGTCAAGTCAAAAGTTCTGAGGTAACAAACATTTAACTAATACACACTTAACATTCCCTTTCTCAAAAACTACTGAACCGATTTTGATGAAACTTGCAGTCTTTCCTAAGTTTAATAATAGAAACAAAAAAGGGATTATTTAAATCGAACTTGTAGTTCCGGATATATGCGAGGACAAACATACATACATACACTTTAGAAATTTGGCACACTTATTTAGAAGCTGATATAGACTAACATATATGAAAACTGGGCAGTTCTGGAAATATTACATACATACAGGTCGCATTGATAACCTCTTTTTTTGAAGTCGGTTAAAAAGCTGTAATTTCACGACACTTCACACAATGGAATAGACGAGTTAAAAATCCCGTTGTAAGTGTATGAGATGTATAACTGGGAAAAAATATTTCAATACAAATATAATATATATAATAAAATACTACTATATATTACAGGTTTTAGTACTACGAGTCTCTGATTTAAAAACGGTTGAAACAGCTTCCGAAGGACTAAAGTACCGTGTTACAACCATTTTCAATAGCACTGTTGTAACTCCGTTATTTTTAGGGTTCCGTACCTCAGAAGGGAAAAAAGGAACCCGTATAGGATCACTTTGTTATCCGTCTGTCTGTCAAGATCCTTTTGCTCAGTAACGCGTACAGATATCAAGTTGAAATTGATATCGAATACTCAAGTCTGCTGTCCTTTACATCTGTGAAATAATGAAACTTATAGGTCAACACAATAAAAAGATATAGCTGTATTTTAGACCATTTCCGTACGAAATGCAATGGAACCAAAACCTATAGGGTATTTCCCGTTGACCTAATATCTTGAAATTTGGCAAGAAGAAAGGTTTTACAGCACAACCATAGGAATAAATCTGAATTTTTTAATTGTAGCACAGTAAAATTGATTTTTTAATGTTTACAAACTTAACTTCGTAATATGTAATTTAGCTTAGAATTTCATTTTCGGTAGAGCATTGTTGGGTGCATATTACCGTACCTATTATTTATGATTTTCAGTATGTCATTAATTCATATTCTGTACGGAATCCTCGGTGCACGAGTCCGACTTGCTCTTGACCGGTTTTTGAGTTGTTGGAGAGCCATTTCAAGCTCTTGCTGGCTGATCTCCGGGATATCTGTGTCGGGTCATATAGTCTCCGTAGCGATTTGTACATGCGATGTCCATATAACTTCTCGTTCTCTCTCAAGACTTTCAATAATAAAAAATAACAAAAAATAATATAAAAAAGCTTTTAAAAAAGTTATAAATAAACGGATGTCCATGCAATAAATGTTATGTTTTTTCTGTGTTTTTTTTCTGTTTAGATATTTTACAGTGGTACGGAACCCTTTGTATGCGAGTCCGACTCGAACTTTAACATTAAAAAAATATTTGAAACATAAGTCACTTATTCATAAATCATATTTAATTATTTACACGTAACAAAACGTAACAACAACTAAGAATTTCAGGGAAAATGTTCTGTTCTAGAGATAAAATAAATTTCCTTAGAATTATTTGTCTTTATATTTGTTTATTTAGATCAATCTAAACATTAAAACTAACAGGTAAAACCATTATAGCTCGAGAAAGGGTATCTATCGATATATTTTTCCCACCACTATTAGTCGAAAAAATCGATAAAGCTTATTGACATCACTAATGCATGCTTACTTTATTTTTATACATATAATACACAGTATATAGTTGTGATATAGTGTACCCTGCCTCCCGAACCGAACTGTGCGAGAAGGACAGTTGAAGCTTTTTTTGGTATTTGCCTAGTTTTGCCGTGAAATTAAGGGTTTGGGATATAGCTGTTTTCTCAACGAAACGTTAGCCAAATTCAATCATTTTGATCTTATTCTCTTTATCAAAGAACAATCTAGGCCCGTTGGTTTTGCTTTTTCTGAAAATGTTACGTTTACTCTAAATAATGAGTACCATAAGTTGAAAGAAATTTTTTCTGAAATTTTGAGTTTTGAGATGCCCATAATTCTAATTGTAGACAAAATATTAAAAAAAGCAAAACCAACGGGCCTAGATTATTCTTTGATAAAGAGAATAAGATCAAAATGATTGAATTTGGCTAACGTTTCGTTGAGAAAACAGCTATATCCCAAACCCTTAATTTCATATGAAATTTTTTATCTGCTGTTCCCTCTTAAAGACTTCAGATAACTACACAGTACACACATCCTGTCCTAATAGTTCATCCCGAACTACCCTCACCTGTATTTTTGAGGGCATAATCACTACAACTAATTGCCGGAACAAATATATTATTACTATTAATTTACAATTGTGAATTTCAACAATTAGAAAACTGCATAGATTTTAGGAAAAAAAAGGTTTTCTCAAAATTCCTTTTATAGCTTTCTCTGAATATTTGAATCATAAACATTAATCATTTTAAATATACCTGTAATTGTAGTTTGACATAAATTAATGAGATGACTTGTGAAATATTTAATGACAAAATTATTAACATTATACTGATTGACTTGCTATGTAAACAAATATTTAACAATTAAATTCATTATTAGATATGTTTATAATATTTGCACACCCGTGGACAGGTTAAGTACATGGAACCAATTGAAATTACTATCTTAAAAACGTGTAAAAAAACTGTGTACTTGGCAAATAAATTCTTTCTTTCTAAGAAGCTAGTTAGTTACATAGGCTAACACGCGGTTAATGGTTCATAGATGGCGCTTTGAACAATAATCGAAAAAAAGTGTTTAAAATGAACATTATGATTCACTGTGAAGTTGTATTTTAATGATACTCATTTCGCGACATCACAATCTGATAGTTACTACACAAATGCAGCTATTATATTTTAAAAGATTATAATAGTTTAGTATGAAACTTTGATGGAGGTGGATGCTTTGTTTATTTCAAAAAAAAGTTCAAATCTCGATTTTGTAGAGAAGGTCAATTGGACTGCAGACCGGCGATGTTTCCAGGCAGTCGCGGAAAGCCTGAGCAACAGCAACCTACTTCAGAGCAAGGGTGCTCGCGGGGGGCTCCGGACTTCCTCACCGGGCGTCGCCAGTCCGGTGCGCGTCGCTAGCGTCGAATTCGACATGACCAGCGTACTCACTAAGCATTAACTTCACTCCAGCCTTCCTCACCTGTACGTCTACCATGAGTTTACGCAGGCGGTAACGTATATCGAATACTATCGGAAATGCTGCTCAGTCGACATGCGGGTGACAAGGACAGAGTTATCGTCTGCGTAAACTCATGGTAGATGCACTGGCGGGCGCGTCGCTAGCGTCAGAGATTGCTAGATTGCAGAGAAGCTAGTGTTGAATGCGACATGACCAGCGTGCTTGAGACATAGTTAAATAAAATCTTGGTGACTTACCACAGATTACCACTTAATACAGACATAGAAAAGCTACCGATCATCCAAGTATTTATGTAAATTATTGCTGACATGTACTTCAAAATAATCCAAATAATTACCCTGTCAGGGAGTAGCAAACAATGTTGAAGGGGCGACATTTTAATATATGTACACATTGGTAACCCATACCATAATTATTGTAACCGGTTGAAGAATGTAGGGATTGCAAGGGTGAGTTTGTTTTAGTTGTAAATATATGGATTAGCATTTTTATGAAAGGAAAGTGTGTTTATGTCGGTTAAACACTGAATACCTACTTATTTTTGTTTACAGATCAATTTTAATACCTAATATAAGACTTTATATTTAGTTAATTAATTTTATGAATGTTAATAAATGAATTCTGTATATATTTACTGGAAGTCGTATTTAAATTCGATAATAAATCTTATGTATATATATATATATATATATATATATATAACAAGCTAATGTTAGTACGTTAAGACAGGGTTTTCTCTATCACCACCAACTTCCCGTTGGAGTAGTGAATACCCCTTGGTCTCCTACTGAAAGTAAGGGAGTTTGGTCGCGATGGGTGGAAGTGGGAGGTTGTGGGTGGCAAAAATGTAAAGAAGAAAAAATATGTCCTTTTCTAACTCATGTAAACTTCACATGAGTGAAGAAGTTCACATGAGAACTTATGGAAAGTTCTGAAAATTTCTGTAATGATCTAGAAATATTAAGTTTACGTTTATGCCAAAATAAATGTCCACCCGTGCAAAGCCGGGGCGGGACGCTAATTTAATAATAAAAAAATTACAAAAAATATGACTTCATTTAGTTCAATTAAAACAATTTAATAACGAAATTGTTGTTGCGTAATGTATAGTAACAGAAATTTTTTTAAAAAGTCTATTTCATTCATATAAAATAAGGTGCAGTTATGTTTATTAATAAGTAGTATTTTTGCTTGCAAGATAACTGTACCAACAGCATCTGTACTCAACTCTTGATAGCGTTTTATCTCATTTCGCAACGTTTGATAAGATATATGCAACCGCAATAAAACACTAGATGATATGTTAATTATATTCAAATGAAAGACCTTCAAAGCGACAAAGTCATTTAATCGTTGTGTAGTGTACCCCGCCTGCCGCGCCGCCACCGGCCGGCGTCATTTCTAACCAAACCGGCCGTATTTCCATATCAAGTCTAGTTTAACTACACAAACACACATTCCAAGCGGTACCCGGCGAGTCGACACGCATCAACATGAAATCTTTCATAGAATACTCGGCGAAAACGGATTTTCCGATCGAAAATCTACCGTACGGCGTCTTTACTTCGCCTAAAAATGTAAGTTATTTTTTTGTATTCGTAATTGTAATCTCCTTGGTAGATTTTGTTTGGTTATGTTTTTTATTTAATTTTTACACTTTTTTCCCATTTAATACTATGAACCTTTATGAATTCCATTTTACTTTATGTTAAAAGCTTAGGATTTAAATATGTTTAATCAAGGATTTAGAACAAGTATTTAACTTGCCGATTGTAAACAAATTTATACTGCTACTTTAAGAAGGCCGACGGGGTTCATACTCTTAAAATCGTTAGGGTTATAATGTAAATAGATTTTGTTGTTTTTCAGGCTCAAAAACACATAGGTGTGGCTATAGGTGAATGGATATTGGATTTGAACGTCGTTTCGCATTTGTTCACTGGACCGCTTTTGAAGGAAAAACAACATGTTTTCAAAGTGAGTACCTTAGGTCTAGTATGGTAATCAGGTACCGGTATTACATGAATTTTATTAATTTATAACTTTAATCTTTCTGAGATCGCAAGTGGATTGTGAAACCTTTTAAGCTACTGATATTTCTAGAATATGTGTAACAAAAACCAACAATAATGTAGAAATTTTAGAAAGTTATTTAAATTATCACACGAGATCATTTTACCCGACGGAATTAAAGAGATGCACGTGCCCTCTGGCGTGAAGAGGTACATAGGCCACATTTTATGCAGACGAAGTCGCAGGCAAAACTAGTAAATGTGATTAATCTTACAGCCAGTAGTTCCTGGCGACCTTTATGAAGTCGTTGATCCGACTAGTGGGACGCGGTCGACGGTTTTCCGGTGCGGTGAATCGATAAAAATAATTGAAGGAAATGCGTTTTACCCTTTATATGACATCACTAGCTTTGCCCGTCCCAGGACTACAGAAATTATCCCAAGGATCTACTTGTTCAACTGGGATAAAAAGTAGCTTATGTTCTTATTCGATCCTTCAACAAACCCTCAAATATCTAGTCATTCTGACTCCATTACGATGTAGAGGAAGGACGAACAAACAAACTTTCGTATTACATATATAGCGGGATAAGTCCACGGCTGAACATACGTCTCCCTCACTCACTGATGTCCAACGCGAGAGGTTTTATCTGTTTAAAAAAATTGGCGAACACAATGAGGTTTGCTGACAATTGTTGCCTACCCGCATCGCAGATAAGATTAGTCAAAAAATGAGGGTACCTAGCAACTAAAATCGCAGTATCTACTCACAGCTTTGCATTTAGCGGTAGCGCTGGCCTTCCGTTACTTCACTAGTTTCTACACAGTTACACTATGGTTACGTTGCATATTATAGAACGCATAACGGAGTCTGTCGTGGGTGCATGGCCGCCGAGGAAACTCCCGCCCATGTGCTCACGATTTGCTTTTGGATGCGCACGCTTACCATTTTTATCGTCACTTACCATTAAGTGAGATTAAGGCCAAGTGCATCCCCACTATAAGTACATACAATTATAATTAACGCGTTCAAAAAGAACGAAAAACCGACTTCAACTGCCTTAAAAACGTTCACCCGTAGAGGTAGAATTACCTGGGTACATATTTTGTTTTTTGTTGATTTTCTCAAAAGTGCCAAGTCAATTTCGATAAAATTTATATGGGACCACCGAAGTATGTTGTATCAAACAAAACAAAAAGAATGATCAAAACCGATTCACAACTGGCCGAGTTATCGCGTAACATACATACAAAAAACATACAGAACTAAGAACCTCCTCATTTTTTTAAGTCGGTTGAAAAGTGTAGGTAGACTCTACTGCCCTCTATGCGACATCTGAGATGATATTCAAGAGCTATTCGATGTACCAGTGTCTGATTTGTATATTACAGGAAGAGAAACTGAATGGGTTCATGGGACTGACTAGACCGCACTGGATTGAAGCCAGAACAACATTGCAGAGCCTGCTGGATGTGTCCAACACTACATTGCAGAATGACAACGACCTTAGAGAAAGGTAGGATGATAATTGGAACTAAACAGGGGCTGAGTCTGCGCATCGTGGCGTAGCGCGGGTGACCAGGGGCGACTGACCAATCACGCGGCCGGACGTACGCGAAATAAGTCGAGGGACTTAAAAATAGTTTTTTCATTGCCGGAACACAACAGTGCTATTAACATTGCTTTTCGAAGGCAGACTTAGATATAGATAACAGATATAAAGAGATGTATTAGTAGACTTATTAAATAGTTCAGATAAAATATGTCTTTATTTTTTTTTAAACATGGCATGTAGTAATGAAGTCCAAGTTCTTCCTTAAAACCATTCAAAACTTAATTTATTCTTGAATTGGGTATCTTTATCATGTTTTAAAATATAAGGAAAACTATTGTATATCTGGGTAGCCCGTACAGTACTCGCAAACTAAGTTTTCCCCACTGAAGTTAGCCACAAAAGACCGCGAAGTATCAATTATTAACGCATAAACGGGAGGCAAGCGGGTGGAAAGAAATGTCCTAGTGTATTATGTCATCTAGGGATAGTTATTATAGAAAATAATACAAACATTCCGTCTGTACATGTTTGAAATTGCGGCGAGCTAACTTCAGAGGGGCAAATTTTCAATTTATGTTGTCATGACTTGAATGTTGTGTTCACATTTCAGAGCTCTGGTTGAGCAGAGCTCGTGCACGATGCACGTGCCCGCCGACATCGGGGACTACACGGACTTCTACTCGTCCATACACCACGCTACCAACGTCGGCATCATGTTCAGGAGCAAGGAGAACGCACTCATGCCCAACTGGTGAGTTATCTATTATCTATCGTGATCTATTATAATGTACACACGCATTAAGCTATAACAATCTCTCAAATTACAGTACTGTAATGAAAGGACGTAGCTCAGGGCGGCAGAGGTACGGGTTTCGAGTCAAGGAAAAAGGAATAACTTAGTTGGGAGTAATATATTATTATATACTATTTGACGATACAGACTTTTTTACAGTTCTAGGTAGCGGATGGACATGTAAATTGGCCGCGGACTCGTTTATATATTATTTACTTTAAAATTCATTTCGGCTTGACATTCAGAACTCATCTTCGTTTTACCAATTTAAATGGACGTCACGGCAATGTGTTCTATATTTAAAAAAATAAAAGCGTGTTAAAGTGGTCCCGCCAGCCAGTGCACGTATCCAAGAAGTGGGGAACCATGTAGAGCAACTTCTCTACAGTACAGTACTTCTATTTTCTTAATGTCTTTCGGTAATCATCGTGTTTCCTCAAGTACGTATTTCGAAATTCAAATGTTTATAGATGACAAATCGAATAACTACTAAACATGGATACAAATAGTCGGAAACACAGAAGAACTGTAATGCAATACGAACTTCAACGTCCAAGATAGAAAGTTATATTTCAATTTGGTACCTCCTACTTAAAACGGAACTTTGGTGTGGCCGTAAATTCCTGGAGCGTTCGTATCTTGCTCGCCGCCACTAAAGATAATGCTGGTGTGTGAGTGGGTGTTATTTTTGTCTGTGTGTATTATGTGTTGTGACGGGCATTAGTCAGTCATTAGTGAGCCAACCAGCTTTAGAGGGGAGGGGAGTTTAGTTCCATCACAAGCACGATAGATGTCACTGTAATCGTAATCCGTATTTCTACATGGCGGTGGTGAAATGTTCTCTCGCCGAATGACTTCCGCGGGCCGCACTATTGAATTCATACTTACCTGGCACAGGGGACACCGTGATCAGAAAGGCGGTTCCCCCAGAGCGAGGCCCTATCATTGCACTGCGACAGGGTTGACCTCTGCGATTATCCCTAATGTGGATAACTCGGGTGCGTAATTTTTGGTAGTGGGGACTGCGTACGCGCCGTCCCCGTCGTAAATTACTGAAAGAAAATATCTGCAAATCTGAACATGAAGAGACATCCTTAGAAGTCCGGTGTAGGACAAGGAGCTTCCACCAAAGAGCGTCGATCTCTCCATGGGAGGGATTTGCATAAATCACCACGCTTCGCAGACTGTTTCATAGTTAGATGCTGCTGCCCATCTCCTTGTATGACATCCGCAAATAAGCCTTACGTCCTTTCCCATAGCATAGACTAAATGGCAAATTTCATTACGGTTGGTTACATATGACGTACTGAATGCTAACAAACACACTTTCCTATATTTAGTCGGATTGAAATCTTTGCGGTTTGTATTTGGAATATGTTGTAGTTTGACACTGATGTTAATTTTTATATAGGCATATAAATTGTAATAATCAATAACATTGACGAAGATGTACGCTGACCAGCATTGTCTTGTAGAAAGACTTCACCTTTTATATTCATTAATTCTGAGCAAATGATGTTTTTCGTTGTTTACGTTTATTTCTCTTTGATTGAAGCGAACCATTCGAAAGCGTAGTCACAAAAATCGCAGTTACTAAAAAATTGTTACCATGAAGAGATTTGTTTAATATATTTCAGGAAACATCTCCCGGTGGGGTACCATGGTCGGTCGAGCTCCATCGTCGTATCAGGAACACCTATAACCAGACCCTACGGGCAGACATTGCCTGTCGAAGGTAGTTATCTCATCTCACTTAACAATAACATTGTTGTACATTAGAATGTTACTCGGTCGCTCCCTCTGACCGTTTGTTGCCTTGTCACTACTAAATAATTTGTATGTAAACAGACTTTGTTAATCCCCAAAAAATTCGTTAACAATAATTACACGAAGTAAGTCCGATACTATGATAATTTGTTATGTTAACATCAAAGCTATGAGCCAGTGTTCCTCCTTTCCGTGTAGCAGATATCCTTTGTGCAATTTTTCGAACTACTTCTAGGTTCTAAGGGGCCATCCATAAAGTACGTCACACGAATTTCATGATTTTTTGACCCCCCCTCCCGTCCTTGTCACAGGTGGTCACATTTCTGAGACCCCCCTCCTCCCTAGTGTGACGTCACATGTTTTGCAATTTCACATCGAAAAATTATTAAATTAAAACAGCAGTTCCGAATTTAGTTTTATTTCCATTTAAATTAAGTACTTTTTTATGAAATCCACATCATATCAAATATTTGAAACAATAACAAAGCAATAAACTATTGAATATAAAGAAAAAGAAAGAAACTCAATCATCTTCAGTCCATGGACTTTGAACCCACTCCTTTAAATTATTTATAACTGGCATGGCAGTCAGTCACTTCGTTCTCATTAAGGTTTTTCACGTCAGGAACATTTGTGGTGTCAACATCTTTTAGGTAATCTATGGTAAAGATTACCTAAATCTATCTTTTTGTTCATTTTGAACTTGATTTATTAAAATATGTTTATATCTACAAAATAGCACAACTAAAAAAACGACGTCGTTACTTCGCGGAAGTCAATTTTCGAATGAAATATAAACAATAAAATCACGCGAGGTACGGCCCTATGACGAATGCCGCCAAACGCTCGCCAGTGCGTTTGGCGGCATTCGTCAAAGGGCTCGTAGGCGATCGGCGCGTGTCACTAGAGCGGGTATGAACTCGTCAACAAAACAATTTAAACCGTATTGTCCTAAAGATAGAGTTGGAAATATTTTTTAGTTTATAATTAATATTTCAAATTACGCGATTACTACCTCTAGATATAATAGATTTTGAAATGTGATGTCACGAAACTTAGTACCCCTCCCACCCCTTGTCACACTATGTCACACTTTGTCGACCCCCCCACCCCCTTTACGTGTGACGTACTTTATGGATGGCCCCTAAGTGAGAATGAGTAAGGTGAGGGGGTGTGGGAGGGGGGTATTGTATGTGTGCGTGTGTGGTTTGGTCAATAGCCTCAGTAAAATTAGTAAAGTTATATATTTAGGAATATATAGTTATTTTACGTATGGTGTGCAGTACACATGCGCAGAAAAGTGGTTTTTAAAGTAATGTTATTTCATTTCATTTATTTATTAAAAAAACAATGATTATTGTGTATGAAATTAATTAAATACCAGAGAGATTTAAATATAGTAATAGGTTATAGAGCGGTCATTGGGAAACGTTTCATATAAACATTTTGATCTCAAAAGTCAATGGTATGTCAAATGTCTTGTACGGCCGCGTGACGTGATGTGACACTAGATTGAGTAACTTATTACCAATTGGTAATTAGGATCAAAATGTTTGTTTGCTTTGTCCGGTCTATTAATATTAAATGTTTTTGTTAAATACTAATAGGCTTACAACTAATGTATAGATGGTTATATGTCATCATGTCACCATGCACAGGGGCCGCCCCATTCTTCGGTCCGTGTCGTCTGATGGACTTCGAGCTGGAGATGGCGTGCTTCGTTGGCGGGCCCCCCACGGCGCTCGGGGAGCGGGTCCCCGCCAGACGAGCCGAGGATCATATCTTCGGCTTCGTGCTCATGAATGATTGGAGCGGTAAAGTTCAACACACAATAACATTTGTTTTCCGATCGGCACAAAATTTAGCCTACCGTTCAAATTTGAAAGGTGGTGCTTCCCGTGTGGTCCTATTTTAATTTGTTCCAGTGCTGACAACGGCGGCATCCATGAGAAAACGATATAATCTTAAATTTGCCTTAGTAAAAGCAGACTTTTAGGGCAATTGAAGTCGGTTTCCAGTTCTTTTTGAACGCATTTACTTGTTGAAGTTAAAGCTTGTTAGTAATGATTGGTGTACTTGCAGCTCGGGACATCCAGAAGTGGGAATACGTTCCGCTGGGTCCGTTCACAGCCAAGAACCTCGGCACCACCATCTCACCGTGGGTGGTGACGGTGGAGGCGCTCCGACCCTACCTGGTCGACAACTACCCCCAGGATCCCGCTCCCTTCCCCTACCTGCGACACGACGACAAATTTAACTTCGATATACGGCTAGAGGTGGATATCAAATGTAAGTCACAAAAAAACTTTATGTATTTGTGTTAAATATGTATTTTCAGCATGTTAGCATACGTACACATTTCTCTAAATATAATAAACACTAGTTTTGTTATGAAAGAGTGAGACCTTCTGTTACAGGTATTTTTATACTTACAAGAGGGTCTCAACCTTGTTTGTGTAAATAACTTTGAAAAATATATATTTTTAATTTTTTGTTTATATTTGGACGGAAACGAGTAATGCAAAGTTTAAAAACATGTTTTATTCTATGAATTTTTTGTAATTATATTCAGCGGAGTCATTCCCCGCGGCCACCACGGTGTGCCGGTCCAACTACAAGTTCCTGTACTGGACGGTGAAGCAGCAGCTCGCCCAGCAGACGGTGACCGGGTGCAACCTGCGGCCCGGGGACCTGCTGGGGTCAGGGACCATCAGTGGCGATGTAAGTTCACTTAATCAGAACACACAGTCGACATCTTCCAAAAACGTGCAACAGGAAATTCTCCATCTACTTTTACTACTAAAATATCCTGACCTGTTTATTTATTTTCACCGGCTGACACGTAACAAACTCTGATAACTAAACACAAGTTTTTAGGGTTCCGTAATGAAAGGGTAACCAACGGGACCCTATTACTAAGACTCCGCTGTCCGTCTGACACCAGGCTGTATCTCATGAACCGCGATAGACAGTTGAAATTTTCACAGGTGATTTATTTCTGTTGCCGTTATAACAATAAATACTAAAAAAACGGAATAAAATAAATATTTAAAGGGACTCCCATACAACGAACGAAATTTTTTGAGATGTGAATCTCAAATTTTAACGCCATCTAGTGGCGCGTAGCAAAACTAAATCGAAAATGGTATTTAGGCGCATTTGCTATAGGATTGTTCGGTACACATTATTTATGATTTTCCGTATTTTAATCATCCATATTCTGTACGAAACCCTCGGTGCGCAAGTCCAACTCGCCCTTTGCCGGTTACAGTTGCTTAAAATAAATAATAGATTTGTTAGACTGGACCACGACTGGACCCTCGTTTCTTTAGAGATGAAAAAAAGCTCAAAAAATGATTAAAAAAAATACTTCTGAAATAATAAAAAGAATTATTCCTCATCGAAGTCCCTTTGAAACTAAAATTGTATGTTTACCTTGGAGAGTTCCTTCTCGGCAAATATTTCGTCATCATTGATATATTGTTAAAATAGTAATAATATATCCTAAAATTAATAAATTTGTATTAAAATTATGAAATCATCATCATTTTACTATCCCGGTTACTAATGTCATAACTTCATTACAGTTTTGATCACACATCAGAAAAATGGCTAAAATAAAATGCTATCAACATTCTTCTAAACAACTTCTAAAAATAGCTTCTGAGAGTTTAGTTCCATCACAAAACCCTTAGATGTCACTGTGATCGTAATCCGTATTTCTACATGGCGGTGGTGAAATGTTCTCTCGCTGAATGACTACAGCGGACCGCACTATTGAATTCATACTTACCTGGCACAGGGGACACCGTGATCAGAAAGGCGGTTCCCCCAGAGCGAGGCCCTATCATTGCACTGCGATAGGGTTGACCTCTGCGATTATCCCTAATGTGGATAACTCGGGTGCGTAATTTTTGGTAGTGGGGACTGCGTACGCGCCGTCCCCGTCGTAAATCACTTAAATCCTTATGAGTCACCATGGTTTAGGGTGCGCATGCTATCTAACTCAATGTTGTAACTTACCATCAAGTGAGATTTAGGTCAAATAGGAACCTAAACCTACATACAAGTACATGAGAAGCATCTTAGCCAATGGCAGATAAGAGGGCAAATAATTTATCTTTTGTTTTTCAGTTGGTCCTAAAAATCAACTATCCGAGATCTAAGAAATAGACTAATCGTGTTTTTTCTGTATTCATCTCGTGTTAATTTTTTAATTATATTTACAGAAACCTGACTCCTACGGAAGCATGCTTGAACTCAGCTGGAAGGGCACCAAGCCAGTTCGTCTACTAAACGGCGAGGAGCGCAAATTCCTTCAAGATCGGGACACTGTCACACTGCGCGGGTACTGCGTCAACGCGAACAGTCCTAGGATAGGATTCGGTACTTGCGAGGGGAAGATCATGCCCGCGCTACCTTTCGAAGAATGATTTTAGTTGAAATGTTACATACCTACTGCCATTTTTTGTAAGATGTTTTGTTAATGAATAAAAGATTTATGAAAATGTACCTGTTTTTACAATTTACCCTCAGTATAAAAACTTTACGCTGTTGAGTTTCTTTACCCAATAGAGTCTACCAGTCCACATATAACAATCTCTTTCTACTTTCTGCTACTTTATTGAAATATCTTTATTAAATACATTCTATAATAGAATTACTTCGATGGCTGTAAAAGTTAACAGCCATTGCCTTTCCTGTAACGGATAATTTAAAATTTGTTTTTTTGTAAACAGTGTCAAATGCAAATCAATGCAAACTGTGGCAAATAAAATAATACATCGAACTTCACGAAAATTTCGTATTTTTGTATGAAAATCACATTGAAATGGTGTGTTACTGTTGTGTGAAGGGTTGTGGGAACAATAGCAACATTAAAAAGAAAGATCCGAGCTCGACTGTGTCATTTCATGCGTAAGTTTATTGTTTAAAAAACATTACATCAATCTACTCAACATTTCTTTTAAATCTTGGTTGGGGTGACCCCGTGGAGATTTTTTTTCCTCAGCGCCCCTTTTGTACACCCTAACCGCAAGGGGGCACAATACCCTTATTTATACTTCAGGTTCCCTTCAAACTTAGACCTGAAAGTAAAATGGCTGCGAGCAATAGGACGGCCCAACTGGGACCCACCAGCCCACACACGGATATGCAGCGTGCACTTCAGCTTCGACCAGATCAGCCATGATGGAATACGGACAAGAATACTGGATAGTGCATGCCCTATCAAAGCTTTACCGGTAAATGTTACTCAAGCAATATTGTTATATGCATATTTGTTTATAGTACAAACAATAAATTTTAAAAATTGTCTCTACATAACAATTATGGAAGAAAACATAGCTATTAACTTGATGCCTTAGGCTTCTTGATGAGTGCTTGTCAAGAATTCAGTCTCTCTTCTCGACTATAACTGAGACTGTCATACATTATGGGATAATAGCACTTGATATCGTAGAGCCAAAAATGCACCTGGTATTTGTCACTTAATGTAGTACTTCGGCCAGGCCTGTAGCAGTAAATTTTTATCAGCACCGCTGCCAGTTTAGCAATACAACAACTCTTTAACAGAGCTGGCTAAATGTATAACAAGAGGGAACAGTTTTTGAAGGGAGAAAATGCTTAAATATGCTTTTTTTGCTACACATATGTTATTTAATTTTAAAAACAAACTATTACATTTTAAATATGCTATATTACACAAAATTAGCGCATGTTCATATATTTTTTCTATTCTCAGTCTTGGACAAGATTTTATTATAATGTAAAACCTTTCTTAGTCGACCCTTACTTGACAATGCAGCCAATATAACAGCAGACAACTTACCATCACGTTATATGACCAAGTGCAATCCCATCAACTGTTTAAAGTGTGTTCAGTGAATATCACGGGATATTGTGGTACAAAAATCATTGTAATAATTGAGTTATGGGCATTAAAGTTGCTAAAACATCATCAGCTGAAGAATGTCCACCGTTTGATTGAAATAGCTACATATCCTAAATTATTTGTCTTTTCTATTCCAGTTGAACTCCAATTTTGAGGCTACCCACTTAGAAGTATGCAGAATATGTTTAGCTTGTGATGTTAAAATGTACAGCATAGTATGTGGAGCTCTCAAGTCATGTATGGAAACAGTGCTGTCTTTAGGTGTATGTACTTTGATTTGTCATTAATTCATCATTCTTCTTAAGTATTAGCTAAAAGTCAATCTTCAACATCATCAACCTATATATGTCCCCATTTCAGTGGCTCAGGCCTACCCTCTTACAGAGAGTGTATGGGCCATTTTCTACCATGCAGGCCCAGTGTGGATTGGTAGATTTCACACAAACCTTTGAATTTTCTATCAGGTTTCCTTATGATATTTTCCTTCATCGAAAAGCCAATTGTAAAGATTTGTATCATTTATACATAAATTCCAAATAGCGAATTGGAAGTTTGGAGCCAGGATCGAACCCAGACCTCGATTGTTCAAGGACTGACGCTCTACCCAACTGAGCTACCATGGCTTCACATTTTATATAGAAGCCTTATAAACAGTTTGCCATCTCGGTGGATGTGAATAAATTTTAAAGCTTTGAAATATTTTTGCAGGACAGTGTCAATATAGAAGGCTTGCCAGAATATGTTTGCTATGAATGTGCAGCTCAACTCATAAAGTGCCACAAGTTGATGGAGAAGAGTGCAGTTGCCCAGGCAGTTCTACTAGATCTGTTTGTACAGAGTGGACAGGTATATATTATCCGTAGATAACACAATATACAGAATTGGGCCAAGCTGTCTTGTTTGTATACCAATGCACACACCACAATCATTAATTAAAACATGGACTAAGCATACATTTACCTCTGTGGCATACTGGGTACACAGACTGATTTACAATCCAGAGGTCTCAGGTTCAATTCCCAGTAGGGGTGTAAAGTGTTACATATTTTTGCACTCTAGTGTACCCACGGGCATTGGTTTGGTTGCTGGCAGGAAATTTTCTATATACCTCTGAGTAGCTACCACTATGTTACTTAACTGCCATACTACACGTTTTTTTGCACATAAAGTACTAAAATCAATATTTTCCTTGTTTTTCAGATAACAAAACAAATGATAAAATCTCAGAACAGGAAACATTTAAACCTGAAATCATCATTAAAAATTCACAAAACCTCCCCAAATGTTATATACGATTTTCAATATGATAACGAAATCAACTTTTCTACTCCTGAACATCATTTGGAAATTGATGACAGAAATTTTCCTGATGATATGAAATCCACTGAAATCTTTAAAGATATAGATCCTTGTAAAATCGAAAATGATTTTGATGATGAATTTGAAACCACAGTTATGCAGGATAATGATATAAATGGACGCGATGATGGGAATGATGAGGGTATCCAGAACGATCATGACATATTTAATGATGAAGATGATAAAGTTTTTACTTCACTTTTGGAAGACGAAGAAGTAAGTAGTTGTAGTGGTATTCTATCCATAAAATAACATATATTTAATTTGTTTGTATTTATTATTATTTAATATTATTATTATATATTATTTATATAAGTATACATGTGTTTATCCAAGTATTTAATTATGATATATCATTATCTGTTACGCCTGCACCCAAAATATTGTGTCTTATTTCCTCTACCCAAAGGTTGTCTGGTAGAGATTGCTGTAAGCGATAAGACCGACTGTTGTACAATTTTTTAAGTTTAATGTTGTATTTTAAGTTTTTATTGGTGTACAATAAAGTTGTATGTAGAGATGAACCTTTATTTTCACACATTTATTTTACATATTTCTCGCATTTCATACATACGTCTTTCGTTCGTTGTCCGTCGTTCTCTCTTGTTTTTCCTGTCATTCGTCTTCTCTTTCACTCTTATCAATTCAATCACATCATGTTCTCTTTTACTCAGTTTCTTCTGAAATCTGTCATACTTTAATCTTCTTTTATACATCTATCCATCCCACATGTATTGTATAGTAAGTATGATATATATATATAAGAAAAGACATATGCTAATGTTTATGTCGAAGTGTTGTACTTTTTAATATGAGCCTCTTTCAAAGATCGCCACTCGGTCTCGGTCGGTCGGTCTTCTCGTGAGGGACTTATCGTAGACACTGTTACATAGGTGATGGCAAGTGGCGATAAGGATTCCATGGTAAACGTGCTTACTCATAAGCCTCAACCTAATAAGGCACTGTTAACTTTCATGCCGGAACACAAGAGACACTCACACATGCGCATATATACAAACGTCACCGTTCGATGTATGGAAATAGGAACCGATATCACGACATTTGTTTGAAGTGTCTAGCCTGTGCCATTGGTTAAGAAGAGGCCTCCGAGGTTATTTATAACTTAGGTTTGATAAAGGTTATCTGATAAGGTATATTGGTAAAGCCCTACGATCTGCCTCTTTGAATGGTGATGTCAGAATCAACATAAACAGCACTTGCGCTCACTCCAAAGTGTGATAATGTTCATATTGTCTATCCCTTCACTGGCTCGGCAATGCCCACGTGCTCTGTTCTACCAAACGTCCAAACTCGCACGCGACCACTGATCCTCTCAGTCAGTGACACTGATGGTGACGTTTATCGAACCAACCCATAGACTCACGAGACAGTGTGAGTACGCTATGGCGCATACACTACAGGCAACTTAAGACTACACAGTCCCAATACAACATTGATTAGTTTGACTCTGTAATTAAATGGTTAACTTTTTCAGAGAGTTAAACCAGAAAACGTTAATCGGTTTGAGACGACTAAGCGTCTGAAGAGAAAAAACCTGAAAGGACTCACCCCTGACGAGTTCAGAATGAAGGAACATTTCAACATTGTGCAATTGACGGTAAGTTAGTTTGTTTGTTTGATCACTCTTTATTTAAATCTTAACTTAAATAATTAAAAACATGAAAATAGCTAATAAATATACGTTATGTGTAAGTCGGTATGCAAATTTGGCGGACTTATACCTATATAGGGATCTCTTCCAGTCAACCAGTGTGAGGAGGAGGATGAACTCGTAGCACACCGAGTAAGTTAGTTTATTAAACAATTTAAAATGCTATTAAACTAGAAAAAACAGTGTCAGGCCTTTGCAGCGTAATTTCACGAGCAGCGGATTTGAGGGCGATATGATCTTATTATTGAAAAGCACACAGTCGAAGACGCGGTCAAATGTTAGTGTAAGATTAAGTGCAAGCCAAGCAAGTATATATAAAAAATTAAAGTAAAAGTCAAAACAAAAGAAATGAGCTCAAACTCTAGGCGTTTACTAGCACCTGTTAACGGTTATAGAGTTAGAGCAGCTCTATGATGACATACGAGTATTATTGTATTGTCATCCGACTTACATACATTCACATTTAGAAGTAGGTTAAAATTGACTTGTTGAATTTGTTTACATACATAATTACATAAAGCGCTTCTATTTTCTTAAGAGGCCATAGAGCGACAGTGGCGCCTTCATTTCCTCTTTTTTACATTTCTCCGCAATCATCCAATAATTTCAAAAACGAAACCGGACTTTTTGTAGTCATTGTTGGTTTCCGGTTTATCGATACATCATGAATTGATATATCGATTGTGAGCAGTTACTATCAATAAAACAAGTTTGAAGTAACCACTTCAGGCGGTTCAATTTGTAATAACTACACAGAATCTAAACATGAATCCATAATGTATCGATAAACCGTAAACCAGCAATAACTACAAAAAGTCGGGCTTGGTTTTTGAAATTATTGTGTAATTGCGCAGAAATGTAGAAAAGAGCGAATGAGGGCGCCACTGTCGCTCTGTGACCTCTTAATGTCTCACGGCAAATTTCGTGTTTCAATGAAAACAAAACAATAAAGTACTTAGTTCTGAATTCAAATTGCTATAAACGATAAATCTAATTGTTGGAAACATTCGTTTGCATTCGGAAATACGCGGATTGCCGAGAGACATTGAGAAAATAGAGACACTGTACAAGTGTACCTATTGTGAAGTGTGTTAACAGCGATGTTGTAATATTATGTATCTCTTTACAGTTTGAAGAACAAGTAGAAGAATGGCAGAAGTCGATAAACCGTATAAAGGCCGATTATAAACACAAATGTGAGATATGCTCGAAAATGTTTGCACATGTCAACACTTATAAGGCTCATATGGCTGGACATGATAAGGTATATATTCCCATCTTCACTGCTTCTTCGATCCCCACGACTAACTATGCTAATCTTAATTTTGAGAGTGATCCAAGTTTTGTAGATAATTTCGTGTGATTGGCATTGTAACTTTTCTCTTTTTTTCATATAGATGCCATCGTACAACTTTAAATTATTTAAAGTGTGGGGCTTTAACAACTCTATATATATATTTTGATCTGGACGCGACTGCACTCTATCGCACTTGAACCAAGATTGACAAACGTCATATAGGTTGTGTGCGACAGAGATAACGCTCTACGAAACAGAAAATAGCGGATTATCTCTTTGCAAAGGACGATGTGCAATATTTACGGCCCTTGGTGTGTTGTGACAGAGTCGTGGTGACGTCGAGTGTCCCGTGTGTAAGCTGCGGTTCAAGGACAAGGCGTGGGTGACGCGACACGTCAAGTACCGGCACGGCAAGAAGTTCTGCTGTAACACGTGCAACAAAGAGTTTACTACTGTGTAAGTATACGCTGTCACACACACAAAAAATGTACAAAAAGAATCATTATCAACAGCCTACATATGTCCCCACTGCAGAGGCTCAGGCCTCCTCTCCTACTGAGAGTGTATGGGACATAGTCCACCAGGCGGGACCAGTGCGGATTGGTAGACTTCACACACACCTTTGAATTTCTTCTCAGGAGTGTGCAGGTTTCCTCACGATGTTTTCCTTCACCGTTAAGCAGTCGGATAATGTACTTGTATGGATGGATTCGAACCCGGAACCCTCAGATTGAAAGTCCGCGCCTTATCCACTGCTCCACCGAAGATTCTTTTGATTCTACAAAACGAATGATTTTGTAAAATTAAAATAAATGAACAATTTTAATTTCTATGAAATCATACAGTGGGTCAATGGTACCAGTCTTCTGGGAACCCTGCCCAGCGATGGAGATCTAGAGCATGTGTTCTATATTTTATAGGAGACATGGTCGGGATCTCATATATTTATATATATATATATATCCTCTAACTCATTGTGCATCCAGCATGATCGTTTTCGCATATAATGTGGCGTCCACCTGCTTGCGACGTCCAATATACGGACGCATAATAGGAAGCAGATGGTAATTGTCTAGGATCATCTTACTAATGCGAGAAAAGTAAAAATAAAAAAATAAAATTGGACGTCATTTTATTTTCAGTCTGACTTGACTGAATATATTCGTAGTTCTGTTAGTTTTCGTCGCAAAAATTAGTGGCGCTATTGTCGTGAGCAATACTTTTATTGCTAGCCGTATTCGACGCCCTTACGAAAGTTCAGAATGCGACGTTGCCGTATTGTGCAATAATTGGGTATTGTTTCTCGCAAGCATTGAAGTGAAATTAGACGAATTATTTAGTTACATTTTGGATTCCTGATAGTGCGTACGCGTTCATATGACATGAGAACCGGCGTCCGCCCTTGATTTTTTACTTTCTGACACACTATTTATAATCTAATAGTTAAATTTTATATTAACTACAAAGCGAAAAAAAAAATATTGTCGATCTTGGACAGCTCCAAGATCGACAAAATCTTTCTTTCGCCTTATTATATGTTATTAGATATTTCGTGAACAGACGTTATTTTTTTTATGTCTGTCATAATTTCAATTTTAATGCTCTTATTTATACTGCATTTTATATACTTCTACTATTCATGTCATATTCAGCTTTCACTCAGATTCGGCGGATCCAACACCTCTCTACGAAAAGTTTAATGGGCCTTTCTGAACACCTTCTTCTATTATCATTATTTCAGCATTCAATCTATTTTTAGTATTACATTCACATTATCTATCCATGGCAAACACCGATCCTAGGTACACAAACTCGTTAAATTGCTCTAAATTTTCACCTTCACTTCCTTCAATTCTAACACATCACACTGTTCGTCTTATTAACGGACGTCATTCCCTTTTAATATATTTTTTAAAGCTCCTTTCAAAGAATTACCATTCAGACTAATTCAAAAGTATTATTACAAAATTGACGAGTAAATTATGCATTATAAAACAAAATCAGGATCATGTAATCCGTTTCCTGTAAATCTAAACAAATTATCAACTGACTCATTAAAATTTTTCTTTTAGGATTTGACAACCAGTTGTACAGAAGAAATAAATACTAATGATCACGGACAAAAGCTGAAAAGAATAAGAACCAAAGATTATTGTTTTTTTTTGTGAGATTGAAGTTTTAAATTTTGCGAGACACATAATACGAAACCATTTTATGGAATCTGAGGTTCAAAAAATCCTCTCATATCCCAAAAAGAGTTGCACTCGCAAAAAACTCATAACAAACCTACGAAAAAAAAGGGAATTATATAAAGAACGTTGCGAAATGCGTAAAACCGATGAAAAAAAGCAATCTTTACCCGGATATCGATTATTTGCCATGTGAAAAATGTTTAGGCTTCTACTCCAGAAAACAGCTGTGGAAACATAAAAGAACATGTCAACCTTTATCTGAAACTTCGAACACCCAAGTTGAAGCCCAAAATTTCATGTTACGTAACCTTAATATAGATAAAAAACTCAAAGAAGAGGTATTTCCTAAAATGAGACCAGATAGGATATCTCTAGAAGCTAAAAAAGACTCTCTAATCTGTGCATTTGGTGCGCAATATCAGTGGATCCATCGAGAAAAGCATTTTATTAATGTAACTTCGCGGAAAATGAGAGAATTAGCTAAATTGGTAATAGAGTTAAAGAAACTGAAACCGTCTCTTAAAGATTTGATGGATTGTTTAAAGCCACAAAACTATGATTTGATTGTGACTGCGACCAAAAAAGTATCGAGTTACGATGATAAAACAGATCGCTATGGAGCTCCTACATATGCCATGAATATTAAGCACAAGTTTAAAACAGTGCTGAAACATTGCAATAATGACGACATTAAAATCAGACAGCAGTGTGAAAACTGCTGCAATAGAAGCTGATCTAAGGACACTTATTCATCTTATCGAGGCAAATTGGAAGTTTGATGTCTCAAGTCAAGCATGCAGTGACTTAAACTTGAAAAAATGGAACAAAATAACCATAGTTCCTCTCGCGAGTGACTTAAAACTCCTTAAAAATCATCTTTGCGAACAATCTATGTCAGCAGCGTCCAAGTTAGCAGAATCTGAAAATAGTAATATCGAAGCGTACAACACTCTGGTAGAGACAGTTTACTGCCGCATTCTTCTTCTCAACAGACGACGACCTGGTGAACTGCAACGACTTCTACTTAGCACTTATCAAGAGTGTAACAATGACAGTAACGCATATGAGGAATTCGACAGAGCTATTTCGAACGCCGAAAAAATGTTAATAAAAAGTTTCAAGCGTATTGTCATAAGAGGTAAAAGAGGACGTGGTGTGCCTGTTTTGTTGACCGACGAAGTTCAAAGCGATATCGATTTGCTCATATCTGTGAGACGTAAATACATCAGTGATAAAAACAACTTTTTATTTGCCAAGCCCGGATCAGAAAATACGTTATGTGGGTACAACTTAATTTGGTTGATTACTTTCCTTTGTATTTTTAGCTTAGGTAGAAATATAAATATGGACGTTAAGTTACCAAAAATTTTGATACCGTGGGTTATTTGGCGTCCAAATTATTGATAAATTTCACGTTTCGAGTGCATCAGGCCTAAATTTATAAGTTTTAGTTTTGTCACTAGGTATGCTAGATATATAAAAAAATATAATTGTTTGTTACTGTGTATTTAACTTTGTGTTCATAATAAATGGACTACAACTTTAATGTAACAGTATTCGTATTGCAAGATATTTGAAGTCCGTATACCTATAATATGATTATGTGTATTTTCTTATTAATCCGTTTTTGTTTAGGTACTAATTGATTTTAACTTTAACTTGTTTATGTTTTCTTGCAGATAACACATAATACGGACGTTTTAATAATCTAAAACGTTCACAATAATTAGTATTTGACATCCGTATATATAGAGTCAATACTTTATTTGAAGTGCTAATACTAAAAACTTTCGTACTGGAAGATGTTTGACGTCTGTTTAGAAACCTGCATGTTATCGGACGTGCTTATAATAAACCCATCTTTATCTTACTTTATAAGACTTGACTTTGATGGAAGGTAGGCGTTTTTATACATAGGTATATTACATAATATGAATGATATTTTTGGACGCCAGATTATTGTAACTATGTTCGTTCATAATAAACTTTATAACCTACCTACTTATCTGACGTCCGTATTATGTATTATTTTACTTTGATCACTTGTTTAGTGCATAAGGCACACTTTAGTTTTTTCAGGACATAAAGTCTATTGATTTTGCATTGTGAATATATTTTACAATGGACGTCAAAATATCCTATAACATACATACTGAATCTAGTTTGACGTCCATATATAGGTACTATTTATTAGTTGCAGTTTCACAGTGCATTCCTTTTGACCTTTACTGGTTTACTAGCCTCAAACCCAAAGGATAAAGAGAGAATGTTAATTTTACTTTGTGACCTTGCTTACATGATAATAAACATGTTAATTATCGGAAAACATACCGCACGGCGTCCTTTGTGAGATGTTCATTTTAATTTCTAGTAGGTACATAAGTTGCGTTTGAGTTTAGATAAAAAGTATAAAACTCATAAAGCATTATTATAGTGTTGTGATTCCTGACCCGACCACGACAAGGAATGGAGTTTTTAATATTGCACAAATTCATGATTTCAATTGTGCTTTTTAGTGCCACTAGTTTTGGGAATTAGTGCCTTATACTTTTGGAGTTATGAGAGGTCTAATATCAATCTATCTCATGCACAATCAATCTAAGTATAAGGCACTAATTCCCGAGACTAATGGCACTAAAACGCACAATAAAAATCATGAATTTGTGCAATATTACAAACTCCAGTCCTTGTCGTGGTCGGGTCAGGAATCACAACACTTATTATACGGACGCCAAATTATTGTAAAAGACTCATTCTATACGATATTTGACGTCCGTATATTCAATATTTTACTTTTTTCGTTTATCTAGTGCACAAGGCACATTTATTTTAATTTCTAGTAGGCACATAAGTTGCTATAATTAATAGTAGGCACATAATTACGCGATATTTGACGTCCATATTTTAAACGTGGGCTGTTCTAATTTTAACGCAGCTAATGCAACTAGTTGTTATTTCATTTATGGTAAATCTGCCTCAGGTAGATGTGTTATCAATATGTTCTTCAATAACTTAATTATCAATAATTATCTACCTCATTAAATGTACTAAAGAAACATGTAGGTACCTACCTGTCATACAAATTAAGTAGTTCTGTTATTTGATACAAATTTCATAATAAATAACGTTTGATATGAGTATTTGTTTTATTGAGTTACATAATTGTATGGCTTAAAATTTTTAAACGCTGCCCTTACATACTTTAAGCATAAAAAATCGTTGTTCGTAGTACCTACCACCTACCTACCTCATATACATAAAGTAAAGTTCTTTAAGCCATTTTTTAGGTAAGAGCGGCAACGTCGCACGATACAAAGGAGTTGCAATAGTTAGATGAATGTAAAAAGAAACACGTATATTATGGGAAGTCTAATTACTGGTAATCTGGAAAGGATTCCTTATTGTTTTCACTATGACTGGTAATATACGAATATTTGTATATCAACATAAGGGCATAGAATGAAAAAAAAAGTTGTACACTGTATTTTACATTTCTTAGTTGCCCGATATTCACTTAAATAGTTGATAAAAACCGAGTGAAAGTGGTGGACGCCACAATAATGCGAAATAAAAGGACGTTTGATGGGTATCGTGATGTAAATATATATATATATATATATATATATATATATATATGTGTGTGTGTGTATATATTGGAAATATACTTCTCATTCAATGTATATATTATAATGTTTGTTACTTTTAATGAATTAATTATTTTTATACACATTTAGATTATTACTTGACTTTTAAATAGTGTACAAGTGCAGGCCGAATTTGAAACGGCACTTTTATCGAAATTGATTTAGCCCTTTTTGATAAAATCAACATAAACCAAATATGTGCCCAGATAATTCTACCTCTAATGTTGAACGTTTTAGGCAGTAAATGCTGTACTTTTAGGACAGTTGTAGTCGGTTTCTAGTTCTTTTTCTTTGTCTCGGAGCTCTGAACTACTAAAAAAAATGTACACGTCCAGGTCTGTAGCTAAGAAGCACCATCGCTGGCACGCGGGTCACACGTACCGCTGCGTGCATTGCGCGTTCAGCTCTGCGCACGCGTCGTCGCTGGGCGCGCACGTGCGCGCGCGGCATGCGGGAGTGACGTGCCCGGGGTGTGGGCGCGCATGCGCCAGTCGCAGGGGGCTGGCACTGCACGCGCAGCATGGAGACTGTCAGGTTAGATCTGGGACTATTTATTCCAAGGTATATAAGGATGGAACATTGAAAAGAAAATTATTAAGGATTGAGTTAGTTTGATCATGAATGAGATAATTTTGTCACGCCATTGTGTTATGCAGACTGTCGATATCTCGTGGCCTTCATGCTAGCCCTGCAGATGTTAAAAGATGATGTGTAGTCAGTGGATTCTTGTTAATATCTTGTTGTTGAAGCATAGTTGCACTCCCTGCGACTCTAACCAGGTCGTCGGTCCATCTAGTAGAAGGACGGCTTGGTAGACGTTTCCCGGTCCGTGGTCGCCACTCGAGAATCTTTACTCCCCACCGGTTACCGGTTATAATATTAGTATGGATTTATTTTTATTTCTACGAATACAATCAGTTTTTATATGAATTTTTAGATGAATAAAAAATATAGTGAAGATCAGCCAGAGTACACGTGTGTCGAGTGTCAGCTCTGTTTCACGTCGGAGGGAGCGAGACGGGTGCACTTGTTGACTTCTGCTCGACACAGAAAAAAACCGAGCTTATGGTGAGTTAATTGTTAGCTTATATTTTTCAAGGTAAACTTTTTGTTTTGTTTTGCATACTTAGGTAAAGGTTTTGTTTTGCATACATAGGTAACATGGTGGTAGCTAGCCAGGCGGACATAGAAACTGCCCTACCACCAACCAAACCGAATACCGATAGGTACGACTGGGAATCGAACCCGGGACCTCGGGATTGTTAATCTGACATTTAGTCATTAGTCTGCGAAACGGTAATGGTGCAGAAGGAGACCGCAGAGCGGAAGCGGGAAAGAGCCGATCCCGCTCGGAGGAGGAGGCGAAGGGGCAACGGAAACGTTCGCCCTGCAGTACCACCACCATAGCCCCGGTTGTACAGGGCTGGGGACCGGAGACATACAGAGTTAGGGCTCTGGATGTCTTTCCTCGATCCCGAGAGGGCAGCGGAAACGGTGTGGACCCTTTTCGTTGCGAAGTGAGATTTTAAGGGCTGGCACATCAGCCCAGGAATTGCGAAATGCATAGCGCTAGGGGAGCACTGGAGACGTTCCTTTGGAGGACCCAGAGCTCTCCGACATGCGCAGCGGAAGACCACCGGAGGGGTTTAGTAGGTAGAAATCCTACATAACCCGACTCTTCCCTTAAAGAGTCGGGTATCTAACGAAGATTCCCCTCCGTAAAAAAAGGCCCCAGAGGCGGTTATAAATAGTTAAAAAAAGGAGATTGTTTATTTTTGCCAGTGAGGTGACGTCGTCGCCAGATCCGGCCGTTGAGAACGCATGTCGCACGTGCGGCGAGCAGTTCCCCTCCCACAGCGAGCTGGTCGCTCACATCAGGGCCGAGCACCCCAAAAAGAAGAAGCCGAGCTGGTCGCTGCCAGGCGACAGGTATCCTGCGCAGTGTGATCATGTGAGCATACATACTCTATATTCGGACGCAGTAAGCCGTGGTAGCTCAGTTGGGTAGAGCATCAGTCCTTGAGCAATCGAGGTCTGTGTTCGATCCTGGCTCGTACCTATTAACTACCGATTAGTTATTTATGTATGAATGATAAAAATCATTACCATTGTCTTTTCGGTGAAGGAAAACATCGTGAGGAAACTTGCACATTCCTGAGAAGATATTGAAAGGTGTGTGTGAAGTCTACCAATCCGCACTGGTCCCGCGTGGTATACTATGACCCATACACTCTCTGTAGGAGAGTAGGCCTGAGCCCCTGCAGAGAGGATATACATAAGCTGTATATGTGGGAGTGAAACGCTCGGAGCGATCTAGAAATAGCCACGGAAGGAGCTGGTATCGTATCGTATTTATATGTGGATGTATATAATGATAGTACATATGTATGTATTGCAGTTATGGACATGTCTTCCAGCGGAACGTTATTTTTTTACGTGCGTGTGTAACATACTAGCGCCATCTAGTATTGTACTAGTCTACTACTGCAAAACTAAATTCGAGGCGCATTCGTTAAAAGATTGTTCGGTGCATATTATTATTTATGGTTTTTCGTATTTTAGATATCCATATTTTGGACGGGACCCTTCGTGCACGAATCCGACTCGCACTTGGACAATTTTATTTCATTCTGAAATATGTTCAATCTATGTTTCAGTGCTCGTTGACAGTGCACAACCGCCGGGAGCACTGGTCGCACGTGCGCACGCGCCACCCCGGCGAGAGGGGATCCTACCGGCCAGTCATCACTGCCGTGTGCGACGCATGCGGCAAGGGATTCCAGGTATCGACCGCTTTCAGCACCAAATGTCCGTATTAATAGCACTGTGTTGTCTCATCACCCCATTACATGTGCAAGTGATGCGAATGATGCATATTACCCGCGCAGTAATGCAGCACATATCACTCATGGCATTCCGCGCGCATGTCTTCGTTCTGCACCGCTCACTCGCATCGCGCTAGGTGCGAGTGAGAGGGCGCGCTGCGCTGGCTCGGATCTTCGACATAATGACAGGGACGGACATGACGCTTAGTCTCGTCGCACATGCGTCGAACGTGCACGAAGCACCAATCACAATCAGCGCCATCTGTGCCTGTAGATAAGAACTACTAGCCGCCTCTGTATACAGCCAGCTGTGGTTTGAATTTCTCTGACGGTACATATCGTAATTTCAGAACAAAACCAAGCTTCACCTTCACGAGCTTCGCCACGGCACCCCGACGGTGCGGTGCCGTCTCTGCCCCAAGCTGTTCTACGACAAGCACTCGCTGTCGCGACACGCCGCCGCACACAGCGACCACCGCCCGCACCGGTGCCCCACGTGCGACCGCGCCTTCAAACTCAGAGGGAACCTAGAGAGACATTTCAGGGTGAGAGCATTTACATAAGTAAACTTCGCCATGAAATCTTTTCTTAAAAGTGTTCAAAGGTTGTCTTATTTCCGAAGAAAAACAAACTAATGTGACCAAACTAATATTATAAACTAGCGACTTACCCGCGAATTTGTCCGCGTGGACTTAGGAAAGTTCACACAGGAACTACTTGCTTTATCTGGATAAAAAGCAGTCTGTGTACTTTTGCAGGCCTTCAAATATCCCTATACAAAATATATACCAATTCTGACCATCCGTTACGACGTGAAAAAAAGCACAAACAAACTCACTTTCACATTTATATTGTTAGTATGGATGGATTTAAGTAAACTTCGCGATGAAATCATTTAGCAATTGGTTAAAGATTTTCACATCCGAAGAAAAAAAACTACTTATAATATTACATATGAGAAAGTGAGACCTCCCGTTTACTTTTTGATAAGTATAATGGCTTTGCAATTCATCTCACCGGATGGTACGTGACGATAAAGTTACTATTTCACTGTTGAATTCAAAGAAAACCTTCCTTAGCATCAGCCGCTGGTCGTATAAGGAAACTAGCTATCACATCCGCTGATATTGTGGTAAAATGTTTGCACATTACTGTATATATTCAACCGACTTCTAAAAAAATTTAGGTTCTCCATTCGATGTTTTTTTAATGTATGTTACGCAATCATTTCGCCCATTATGAATCGATTTTGATTTTTGTTTGGTAGATCAGAGGTATCGTATCAGTTTTATCTAAATAGATTGAGCGCTTTTTAATACCCAGATATTTCTACCTATAAGGGTGAAGATTTTAGGTGATGAATGCTTTAGAAATAGGACTTTTAGGGCAATTGAAGTCGTTTCATTAGTAATTTTTGAACGCGTAATTTTTTTATGTGAAGGTTCACACAGACCTGGCTCCATACACCTGCCCGCTCTGCGACAAGAAGTTCAAGTACTCGACCAGTTTGAACCTGCACGTGCGCTGCGTGCACCACAAGATGCCGCAGCCGCACAGGCGGCGGCGCGTGCGCACGCGACGGCGGCGCGACGACCAGTGAAGAGATGCTCACTCAGTCTCCTACAGTCGTTGTAAACACAGCGGAATATTAGAAGCTAGAGGTGATTTGATGCTAGTTAAGCGCGTACAAAGTAGCGACAAAGGTCTTCAAAGAAATCATGTATGATTGCAGTTCTTAACTGGGATTCGCTCTGTTCCGCAGCTAATGGCGTTTTAAACAGTAATGAACAAAAGTGTGTAAAAATGAAAATTGTGATTCACCGTGAAGTTGTATGTTAATGATACTCATTTCGCGACATTACAATCCGATGTCCTATTTTTAGATAATTACTGGACAAAGCTAGCTATCATATTTTAAAAGATTCTGGTAAAAGAAATTTAGAACAAAAATTGTCGACGAATTCACCTTGAATCTTATTATGTTCTGTGGATTTGTAAGCTTCAGAAGCAAAACAAATTATAAACATTTATTATAACTGATTTTTCGTTTTATTTTCCCGCTTTTTGGTCATTGGTCTTTTGCTTTTGTGTCCTCGCAGGAAGAAAGATGAGAAAATATAAGAAATATGACTTCTTATATGTTGATTCATTTCTAAACTAAATCTGGATTCCCTATTAGTCAAATAAGTAGATTTGAATTATGCACCAACGGTGAAGGGTTAGATTCTCACTAGACCTAAAATTTGGTGAAGGTCGTTCGTAGTCTCTCTATAAAGTTAATCGGTAGTATACCATTGCTTATTTCAGTCGGCTCCGGGTCTAACACGCTCAATATACCAATTGAATCGATACAAGGTTAAAATGAATTTTAAAACAATGACGGCTAAGTTGAAACTCTATTGTAATAGCGTAGCGCACGGAACGGCAACGGCCCGCTCAGCGGCGTCCGTGCGATTATTTTGATTTTTTTGTCGGGAAAATAGTTTTTTGCTTATAACTTTGATTCTAGACAGCCTGGAGATTCGAAATTTTGACTCGTGAACGCTCCTATTGTATGGTCTCATCTGATCTTTAAAGCGAAGTTCTCACTTATGTAGTTTCAGAGATACAACATGTGTCAGCTGGCGACCCATGTCACCAGCTTACACACACATATCGGCTCGTAGCTCAAACAGTTTTAGCACTAGAGATTCGAAAATTTTGAAGCCTATTGCTGCTATTTTGCCCTAAAATATGAGGTACAATACATAATCGTAACTTGAATAATTACGAAGATCCAGATGTGTAAGCTGGTGACACGGGTCGCCAGCTTACACACGGTATTTCGTTCGTAGATCCAACAGTTTATCAATGTGATCGTAAATTTTTTTGGCTCTCATTGCTGTAATTGTCCTTTAAATGCCTGACTGTAGTCTAAAGCCCTAACCTGACTGGTTTGCCTTCCTGGCATGTGTGACACAATAAAAACAGCTCGCTGTAACTGAGTTATGGTTGCTGCTAAATTATGAATGCTAAAGTTTGATTGCTCCTAAATTGCCTTAAAATTTGGCATGCGTAAAATTCCCCTAGCTGTATGAGGAAGCTGGCGACCCACACATCAATCCAACTGGACGTTTTACTGCTGCTTTATCGTGCACAGGTAACTTGACTCTGGTCATCTCTTTCACCATCTCTCTGACCTGCTTGGCCGTAAATATGACATGCAAGTCCCTATGATTGCCATGATCTATTGACCCCATTCACTTTCCATGACGATGGTTATGAGTTCATTCGCCAGTAAAATTTAAGCGACAGGGGGTTGAAAATTTGGTTATTTTTGGCCTAGGGCGCACCGTTTAAGAGATATGACTTACTGAAGTCTGAAGACCAACAATTTTAAAATTACCATTGTACTGCTATTGAACCCATTCACTTTCTAGTGATGATATTTGATGATGATGATTATGGGTTCATTCGACAGAAAAATTTAAGCGACGGGGGGTATTTGTCAAGGGGGGCTTGAAAATTTGGTTATTTTTGGCCTAGGACGCACCGTTTACGAGTTATGACTTACTGAAGTCTGAAGACCAACAATTTTAAAATTACCATTGTACTGCTATTGAACCCATTCACTTTCTAGTGATGATATTTGATGATGATGACTATGTGTTCATTCGACAGAAAAATTTAAGCGACGGGGGGTATTCGTCAAGGGGGGCTTGAAAATTTGGTTATTTTTGGCCTAGGACGCACCGTTTACGAGTTATGACTTACTGAAGTCTGAAGACCAACAATTTTAAAATTACCATTGTACTGCTATTGAACCCATTCACTTTCTAGTGATGATATTTGATGATGATGATTATGTGTTCATTCGACAGAAAAATTTAAGCGACGGGGGGTGTTCGTCAAGGGGGGCTTGAAAATGTGGTTATTTTTGGCCTAGGACGCACCGTTTACGAGTTATGACTTACTGAAGGCTGAAGACCAACAATTTTAAAATTACCATTGTACTGCTATTGAACCCATTCACTTTTTAGTGATGATATTTGATGATGATGATTATGTGTTCATTCGACAGAAAAATTTAAGCGACGGGGGGTGTTCGTCAAGGGGGGCTTGAAAATTTGGTTATTTTTGGCCTAGGACGCACCGTTTACGAGTTATGACTTACTGAAGTCTGAAGACCAACAATTTTAAAATTACCATTGTACTGCTATTGAACCCATTCACTTTCTAGTGATGATATTTGATGATGATGATTATGGGTTCATTCGACAGAAAAATTTAAGCGACGGGGGGCGTTCGTCAAGGGGGGCTTGAAAATTTGGTTATTTTTGGCCTAGGACGCACCGTTTACGAGTTATGACTTACTGAAGTCTGAAGACCAACAATTTTAAAATTACCATTGTACTGCTATTGAACCCATTCACTTTCTAGTGATGATATTTGATGATATCATCTTTGTTATTTTTGGCCTAGGACGCACCGTTTACGAGTTATGACTTACTGAAGACCAACAATTTTAAAATTATCATTGTACTGCTATAGAACCCATTCACTTTCTAGTGATGATATTTGATGACGATGATTATGTGTTCATTCGACAGAAAAATTTAAGCGACGGGGGGTGTTCGTCAAGGGGGGCTTGAAAATTTGGTTATTTTTGGCCTAGGACGCACCGTTTACGAGTTATGACTTACTGAAGTCTGAAGACCAACAATTTTAAAATTACCATTGTACTGCTATCGAACCCATTCACTTTCTAGTGATGATATCATCTTTGTTATTTTTGGCCTAGGACGCACCGTTTACGAGTTATGACTTACTGAAGACCAACAATTTTAAAATTATCATTGTACTGCTATAGAACCCATTCACTTTCTAGTGATGATATTTGATGATGATGATTATGTGTTCATTCGACAGAAAAATTTAAGCGACGGGGGGTATTCGTCAAGGGGGGCTTAAAAATTTGGTTATTTTTGGCCTAGGACGCACCGTTTACGATTTATGACTTACTGAAGTCTGAAGACCAACAATTTTAAAATTACCATTGTACTGCTATTGAACCCATTCACTTTCTAGTGATGATATTTGATGATGATGATTATGGGTTCATTCGACAGAAAAATTTAAGCGACGGGGGGTGTTCGTCTAGGGGGGCTTGAAAATTTAGTTATTTTTGGCCTAGGACGCACCGTTTACGAGTTATGACTTACTGAAGTCTGAAGACCAACAATTTTAAAATTACCATTGTACTGCTATTGAACCCATTCACTTTCTAGTGATGATATTTGATGATATCATCTTTGTTATTTTTGGCCTAGGACGCACCGTTTACGAGTTATGACTTACTGAAGACCAACAATTTTAAAATTATCATTGTACTGCTATAGAACCCATTCACTTTCTAGTGATGATATTTGATGACGATGATTATGTGTTCATTCGACAGAAAAATTTAAGCGACGGGGGGTGTTCGTCAAGGGGGCTTGAAAATTTGGTTATTTTTGGCCTAGGACGCACCGTTTACGAGTTATGACTTACTGAAGTCTGAAGACCAACAATTTTAAAATTACCATTGTACTGCTATCGAACCCATTCACTTTCTAGTGATGATATTTGATGATATCATCTTTGTTATTTTTGGCCTAGGACGCACCGTTTACGAGTTATGACTTACTGAAGACCAACAATTTTAAAATTATCATTGTACTGCTATAGAACCCATTCACTTTCTAGTGATGATATTTGACGATGATGATTATGGGTTCATTCGACAGTAAAATTTAAGCGACGGGGGGTTTTCGTCAAGGGGGGCTTGAAAATTTGGTTATTTTTGGCCTAGGACGCACCGTTTACGAGTTATGACTTACTGAAGACAACCATTTTAAAATTACCATTGTACTGCTATTGAACCCATTCACAACAGTACTGTTTAGTGTTACAGCTAGCGGCTATGTAAAACAGCCTTTTAAGCAATTCAACTGCGACATATTGACCCTCAGTTCTGATAACGGCCATGTACGAGTCCTGTCACTCATGTATCTCACCACCACCATGCAGGACCACAGAGTACATGAAAAAGGTCAACTACCTCAAGATGATAGCTGGAGCCACGACACATACTTCAAGGTGTTTGGTGCAAGTCCCGACCTGCAAGCTGGAGACCTTCAAAGCGATTTGATTTTGATACACTCTTTGTACAGAGTGAACGACAAAGGTTCTGCAGGTAACGTATCGACTACTCCTTATGATTGGCTTAATTTTCGAAATGAGAAAGGCGTTCTGTTTTTAAAATCTAGACTCCTAACACAACCGTACTGCTTTTTAGTCCGCATTTTTCTGTGCTCCGTCTTGTAAATTCGGATTTTGATAATGGATTAATTTTAATTTTTAATCTTTGAATGTTATGGTTAAACTCCACCTCAGGCATGATAACCACCTGGTACTTTCGTCTGCATATCATTTGTTTTTTATTTGTATCTTCCTAAACACTCCAACCATGGTTTGACTTCGAGATTGTAGCGTTCGGGAAGCAGTAGCCGGTAAGTAATTCCACTCCTTACTGTAGCGCATAATAAATGACAAGCGATTGAATATTATCAAAGGTTGGAATTCCGACATTCTGTCTAGAAGTGGGAAGACGATATCAGTGTAAAATTAAACGCCGATTTAGTTTTGTGATTTCTTTATTAAATATTTCACTGTTAGAAATAAACTAACGAATCGATTTCATAAATGTTAAAAATAATAAAAAGTTTTATAATAAAAAGATTACATCTAAAAAATACTGCTCTTGGACTACCCGCAGAACTAATCGTTACGTATGTCTGCTGCCCCATCTATTGACGAAACTTAAAACACTGTTTAAAATAATTTTGCACTCGCATGATCACAATGTAAAATGAATAAACATTTCACGAAAATACAGGAATAAGGACATTAAACAATATACGTCGCTACATCCTGATTGACGGCACATTTCATATTACGCAAGTGCATGCAAAATTATTGATCACCCAAATCATTTAGGGATTCTACATGCATGCATGGTACAGAAAATTTAGGCACCAAAAAGTGAGTAGTTACTTCATCTCCAATATTAAAGGGCAATATAATCTTGCAAGATTGTTTACGTAGAAAATACATGCGCGCAAGACACTTGCGTACTACAAATGCATCGCACAAATAAACTATCCGGTCGCACGTTTCTTAATAAAAAATATTCTTAGAGTATGATCCATCGATGTGATTGTCAAATTGATTTTATTATTACATTAATTTAGAGTTTCTGCAAGTACGCACTGGCCTTGAAATTGAGATACAGAGAGAGGCAAAAAGTATAAACTCCACAAACAATACGAAAAAACAACAACGATGATATTTCAAACGATTTGAGTAAGATTCAAGATGTTATACTCAGTTATTCATTTTATTATATACTACTTAAAACAAACATTATTTTTGTTTATTTGAACTATATTTGAAGGAAAAAATTATATCAATTGCATATTGTTTGTGAAAATTTTACTTGATTAACCTATTTCAATAAAATATTCAAAATTAGTCAAATATTCCAGTTTTGAAATTTAACCGACCAATTTTGAAAATTAGCCAAATGCTTCTAGTTTTGAAATTTAGCCAGCCAATTTTAAAAATTAGCCGAATGGTTCCGTTTTGAAATTTAGCCGGTCAATTTTGAAAATTAGCCAAATGGTGATCGTTATTTTGTTTTGATCAGTTTAGTATTTTGACCCTCTTTGTATTCAACCTTCAATTTCAACCAATGCCCCTTCACTATTCATCACCAATATAATCTATAAACATAAATGCAATCGTTCACTCTGTACTAACATTCCATAAATAAAAATCATCGTGTGCCAACTTAACGACGCCAATACGGCAAAAAAATAAACTTAATTTAACGGCAACTTAACCTAAGGACATGTGGGATATATGTACGATTACAAAGTTAAACAGATTACATAGAACTTATCTTAATTGTTTTTTTATTATAAAAATACAGATTCCTATATTATCAAATAATTCTCGATAAGCTTAGCTTGCTTGACAGTAAGATCTATATGCCTCTACGGGGCTCTCTTATTGCGAAGGGCAACTTTGTAATTTGATTAAAGGTCAAAGCGATTGCGTCTTTTTTACGATACCTACTAATGTGGATTATTCATGAGTGAGCATTATGGCATAGCCAATTGAGCTGGACTTGTACACTTCTTATTTTAAAACGTCATTACATATAAAAAAAATTACCATTTTTGAATTTTTGGTTGAATTAATTTGCCCAACAACATTAGACTCAATAAGAACAGGCAAGACGTAATTTAAAAACAAAGATGGCGTCAATATAATGACCTTTGATGTTTTCACTTAGTACAAACGAGAATCATTTTGTACAAACAAAATACAAACAAAAATGAAATTATAGCACTTTTGGATATATTTTTAGATTATTCCTTGATTTTTTAAATAGTGTACAAATGCAGGCCGTGTTTAAAACATATCTTTTGTCTTCAAATGAAGCCTGATGCATATTCTTATTAAAAACGTATAACGACATTGACAGCACTATCATCTGCCGGTGCTGTGATATTTGTATAAAAAATAACGTTATTTATCCGGTTACAATAATAGTTTTATCACATCCCTAAGTCCACTTTCGTGTGTAAACAAATTACAAAGTCCCTCATAACTCCACACGATTACAACACATGTTAAAACACATTTAAAATATAAACGAAACGATCCGAGCAGTCTTCCATTAAAATACGTAAAAACGTAAATCCAAAATAAAGATTTGTGAATCGATTTGTTCGAAAATTAACTTACACTCTAAATGTCTAAAACAGATTTTTAAATGATTACGTTTTTCAGCTACACTAATCGAAGGTTATAATTTTGATTACACGTTAGGAACTATACTACTGTACAGACGATTTTTTTTAAATAGAAAATAAAGTCAGTAAGCGATTATGTATAATACTCTTACGACATCAATATGTAAATAATTAATGCCAAAAAGTCCCATCGTTTATCCAAACCGAGCGGAAACACTTTAACAATCTCCTTCCAACCTCATTTTTATTCTAATTCAACTTTTCAATTACCGACTTCAAAAAGGAGGAGGCAATTCAACTGTATATTTTTATGTATGTTACGCGATAACTCCGCCAATTGTGAACCGATTTTGAGGATTCTTTTTTTGTTTGGTAGAGCATACTTCATAGATGGTCTCATATAAATTTTATCGAAATTTATAGAGCACTTTTTAAGAAAATCAACAAAAACCAAATATGCATCGCGATAATTCTACCTCTAAGGGTAAACATTTTTAAGGCAGTTGTAGTCGGTTTTTAGTTCCTTTTGATCGCGTTAATATTTTAATTTTCACCCCATCTGATGGTGACAATAAGGCCGTTGGGTGGTAAGAATCCTTAAACCTAATGAGGCGGTGGCAATGCTGCCTTTCATACCGGCACACAACAGTGCTATTAACACTGCTGTTTGGCGACAGACATAAACAGTTGATTTTCATCACACATTAATTGACTGCATGCATAAACCGCTCGGTCTGAATATAAACGAACAAAGCGTATGAACGTAAAAAGGAACATAAATTGTGAGTCTCTAAAAAATACAAAAATAATCCTGCCAGTTCGCAGCTGTTTAACAGCGCAACATCGACACATATAGCTGTCACACCACAATGATTTATATATATATATATATATGTATATTGCATACGGTATACCTTATCATAGTAACAATATTATGTTTAAAAACGTAGTTATATTTCAGAAAGCTGCACAATTGAGGTTCTGTTTGAATGTAATCAAATTATAAACTTGCGTTGTTTTATTTATTTCACCCGATGACGTCACGTTAATATAATCGGCACATTATAACTAATAACAATAATTAAAATATAATTACGTTTTTAAATTATGTCCCGTATATGTAATTTGAAAAGATCGCTTTCTAAAACTAAAATCCTCGGCACGCACAAGGCCACAGTCGTAGAAGAAAATATGATTTGATGTGAAGCAAATAGGTCAGACATTTTCGTCATACACAACAGTACACCAAACGTCAGACACCCTGCTGTCAATATGTAGCGCACGTCATAGTCAGTTACACGTGTGTGTGTGTATTTTTGTTGACCTCACGCATTATTAGACGAGGTGGAATCCGTACGTTCTTACAAATCCGTGGTTATATCTAATATCAACTTTTCCGTTTAAAAAGGTGATAAGGTTAAATGTGATTGTTGAAAATATACCTTTATGACAACTCTCCGTTGAGTGTAGAATTGTACTGAAAGAAACTTCCGCACTAGAATATATTGTTTTTACAAAAGCGATCTTTCCTGCATTGCTTTTATAGTAGTTAGACAATTAGAATACTTCAAGTCACATTCAATTAAAATTATCATTTCATAGTTGCTTAAAGTCGTATCACTTAGTCGTGTGGTGTTGCCGAGTAGTCATATCCGTTAATATTTAGAATATTAAGTATTTTTTATTAATGTTTATCTAAGACACTACATTCTACGAGCTAATATTCACAGAGATTTGATTGCTGTAGCGGTAAGGGTTGTCGTTTATTACAAATGAAACATTTTATTTTTTAATCGGTGAAGTGTGTGTCTGATCCCAAATTCCTTAAAGAGTATTGATTAGGCACTCGCGGATAGGCCTTAGCCTTGTATTACACCATATTTTGTGGTTCGATTTTTTAAATATGTCAATAAAATATTCCAAACACTTTCACAGACATCAGAATATCCAGACGTCGTGTTCCGAACACGTATGAAGAAACTAAGTCAGACACCTTCGTATGTTATACACAAGGTGCACACAAACAAAAGTACAACAAACGTCACACTCGCCCGTCAATATGCAGCGCAAGTCATTGATAGTTACACGTGCGTGTGTATGTAGTTTTGTGGACCTCAAAGTTCAATCCGTATATTCTTTACAAATCCGTGAACATTTCATGAAAATTAGATTATGATTTGGTGATCTTTGACTCGCTTGGGGCTCGCGATTCGGGAGGCTAATGTCAAAGAGTGACTTGAAGCCAAAATTGAACCGTTGTGTAAGTTACACCAGGTCCATTTGATGTAAACGACAACCACACGATAGCTACACATTTATAAGAACATGAAAAGGCATGTTACAGCGCGTGCTTATTCTACATAATTATACACGGTGAAATCTTTAACTATTGTTCCTTTGCGTGGAAATTGTCGAAGCATTCAAAGAGCTACAATTCATATGGAACCGCAGTCACTGCATCGACATGCCTTACAAAATAGAAGACACGATTAGCAGGCGTCAATTAAAAAAAACGTAATTTAATAGATTTAAAAAAAAATGAGTTTTAATATCGTGTGTAAAATGGAAGCCTCACGACTTGTAGGTATTAAAAGGTACATTTTAAAGGAATCTAGTTCTTATCTTGTAGAAGTAGCCTATTGCCCAGCAGTGGACATGAGTAGCTAAGTAAAATCAGAAATTTACTCCATGTCTTTTTCAATTTTCACTAGTTTGATACAAGCTTGAACAAGGTCCCTAAATTAATCACGGGATCACGTAGAAGGTATTTCAAATCCTAAAAATTCCACCATGCACAACTAGAAACTTAATTTGAACTTAAAACGTTAACTAGACAGCCAATCAGTTACCACACCACTGTAACGTTCTTGAATATACTTTTAACATGCGTTCCTTGTGAAATCTCTAGAGTATTAAATATAATATAGAGTGAAAGTCAGTCCTAATGTTTTAAATCAGATCGTAGGACCATAGACCACTACACAGCATGTTACAATGCTGGAACGTAGAAAATTGTGACACACTGTATATTGAGTGCTAAGAAAGGCAATCGGATACAGGCTTCGAATCGAGGAATAAGTTTAAATCGAGATTCTAATGAAATGTTTATACGATAAGAGATACTCTGTAAAGTCATCATCATCTACCGGGTAACGTCCACTGTTGGACATGGGATTCCTTCACATTAACCGGACCCGAGCTGTAAAGAACTCTCAATATATATGGGGTGGTTTCTATCTCGGGAAGAATGGTGAGAAAAATCAAGTGTCAAGGTCTGATGAATGGCATTAATGAGTAGCTCACACTTAGCTCATTTAAGTGGTCGTGCTTTCATTGTACAGTTTTCAATTTGATTGGAATTGATTAATATATTTATTGCATCCATAAAACAGTCTACATGGATCCTTCCTGAAAAGGAGCGTCATGTTTTTGAAGCACACACACATACATACAAACACTCTACACTCACCACACACACCAGTCACACTCGGCGAACAATGCAGTGTTTTGGTATTGTGGGATGAAGGTATTTGTTAAAATACCCTCATCTTACAATACTAAAACACTGCATTAAAATGCGATAGAATGTGAGTATTGTAAAATAAAATAGACGAGTCACATGGTGTACAGACAAACCTTTTCTAGGATAAAGTACACTTTAAGCCAATTTTGTAAAAAATATGTTTGATTAATAAATAAAATAAATTAAATAAATAAGTAAATTTTGATCGATTTGGTTTGTCTACTGCGCCAAAAATTATTTCAACCGTTTTGGACAAACGAAATGTATAGACATTTCAGACAGACACGCATAAACCCGAGATGTATCATAGACTACATGACGTCATCAATCAAATATGGCGGACTCTATAAAAAATGTTAAGATGAACTATCAACCGATTTTCGTATGACCTATTGGAGAGTCAAAGGGTAAACGACGTGACCCTATTACTAAGACTCCGCTGTCCGTCCGTCTGTTTGTCACCAGGCTGTATTCTCAAGAACCGTGATAGTTAGTCAGTTGAAATTTTCACAGGTGATGTATTTATGTTGCCGCTATAACAATAAATACTAAAAAAACAGGTTAAATTAAAAATTTAAAGGGGCTTGTGTGGTTTTTTTTGAAGTGCGTTTTAGTGTATTTTAACGCCATCTAGTGAAGCGTAGCAAAACTAAATCGAAAATGGTATTTAGGCGCATTCGTTAGGGGATTATTCGGTGCATATTATATATGATTTTCCGTATTTCTGCGATCCATATTCGCACTCGCACTTGGCCGGTTTATTGTTTTTCAATTAAACAGCTTGGTCTCCAGATATATATAAGTAAGTAAATGGCTTAATTTAAACTTATCCTCTTCAAAAACAACTCGATTCAGCTCGCCCTTAAACGAATGGCTCCTAAGTTAAATTAACACCGAAGGCAATGTAATAAAGTGCACGATTTTCATAATTCAAAGTACCTTACCTAGAATATTATCATTGTTATGTTAACGTTATATGTTTACTTATATAGTAAATACGCTGCCTCTATGTAGATATTCGCAAAAATATTAGTCAGTATTCATACTATCATTGTGTCTATATAAATACATCAATAATAATTTTGTTTAATATTGTTGTATGTGAAAATTTGTAAAAAAAAATAAGAAAAAAAGTGATACTTATTTTTTTGTGATACGTATTTTCTTTCTTTTCATCGATTAATATTACTGAAGACAGTTCCTCCAACTTACGTATTTTTATGTAGTAAATCTTTTGTTTAAATATCTGTCGAATCATAATTACTATCTTTTTTTATCCCACGCGACCTATTTGTTCGATTGCGATAAAAAGTTTCCTATGTCCTTTTCCGACCCACCAACTACCCCTATAGAAAAACCAAGTCATTCTCAGTTACTGCGTAAAAGAAGGACATACAAACAAACTGCCTAAACGAAATTGGATAAAAAGCAACCAAAAACAAAAAAATATATACAAAATTTTCACATATAACAATATTATATATAAAATAAAAACTTGTGACATTTTGTTCTGTTTTCTACTGAGTATCACTTGTTAACTATATAAAGCTTATGGCGTTATGGGACGTAAGTTCCAATGTTACATTTCTGATTTAAATGCATAAACAGTCGCTTTCGATTTAATTCGATTAAACTCGTTAAGATTTCAATGTACAGTCATTGTAGTAGCATTTGATAACGGTTAAGTGATAAGAATTGTTACATTTGTAAAAACAAACAGATTTTTATCATATTTCAAGCTGGTTCAATATGTTACGAATAATATAGACAAACCCAATTATAAGTTTGATAAATCTATACGTTATTTCGTCTACTAACTAAAGCCTTAAAAATACAGCGATAAAATTCGCGGAGGCCCGAGGCGCAGCCGAGTTACCCAAGGTTTTATATGGATAGGTGTCATTTCGCTTTTTCGCGTATAAATTATCAAAATAATACAGAATGCTGAATATTTATTTACTTTTAGTATCGCCTGTTAAAACCGGGTACGACTCAGAAATACCTAATCTTAAGCCACATATGCAACACATTCATTGCACTTCATTCGTTCTCACTGATAGTGAATATATTTCAATAAATAAAAAAAATTGTGTAGGAGAAAATCATTCCAATCTTCACTAGGTACTGAGTTTACCTACAAATAAATAGAAAATGTAAACCTTTTTACGGTGATGCGACGAAAAAGATGTAATTTGAAACATTAAAGTTATCGAGAAAATTCACACCAATCATGTTTTCATTCTGTTTACATAAAACCCTCTAGTTTTCATTGCTCAAATTTCATACGTCAAGATGAGGAAACACGGACCAAAGTTACTCGCATCTCCTTTATAGAAAGCCGTTATATTCAATTTTGTCCTTTACAGACTTTATAACATTCTAGGCAAAAATATTAATTGTAACAGCGCACGCGATTTCACGCCGATATGATTAAGGCTTTTTAGAAAATACAGATTTCTATAAAATCATTACACGTCTTTTACGGAAAAAATATAGACTAAAGTATATGTATGTATATGGAAATCCATCAATAGTGCCACACCGGAAGACATCGGAGCAAATGCTACGACAACAATATATACGTCTACCCCATTATTAAAACACATTCATTATTACACAAATAATATTAAGTTCACTATTTAGACCGTTATTAATTAAATGGCAGACATATCATTGCTATTGTTGATTAATATAATGTTTAAGTCGCCCAATAAAAGACGACGTAAGCACACGTCTTCCCTTACAATTGTGTCGTAGGTACTCCACGATGACGTCATCAAGTACCCACGAAACTTACGTCAACTTTTACTACACAACCTCCACAAGTTAACATAACTAATGTTTGTCATAGTTAATCAGCAGGGATGATTAATCGTTTCCATGATATTAATACATCGGAAAAGCAGTAAATCGATTAAAGATCCTTTATATAAATCCTATTCAGAGAATCGATTTCTATCTGACCTTACCGAGTTGAATAGAACCAACTGCTGGAACTCACCATGGAGTAGACGCAACGGGCACTCTATGTATTCTCCACGGGCCTTATAGTACAGTCCCCCACAGTCGTGATCGGCGTTATTGTGACCGAGGAAGGCGTCGACGTCGAAACTTGGCTGTTGTCCTGTACCTCATTCTTGTCCTCTTTATCGTCGTTGTTAGGCGGCAACTTGACGATCTGGCAATCGCCGACGGTCATTATTTGCGTCTCCATGGCAACTGGCGGTACGTTCTCCTCGGGTTCGACCCTGGAGTCCTCGTCGTCTGATGATGAGTCGGACACGTCTATGGTTCTGTCATGGGAAGTGTCCGTGGTGATGCTCTGATCCGCGTCCACGTTTCTATCAGGGTCCACGCTCGTGACGCCATAGTTATAGGCCAGGGGGTTGTACATCATCTCCGTCAGGTATGCGAAGTCGCCGAAGGGTAAGTTAGTCGCGTTGTAGTTCTCGTTGGGTCGTCCGTCTGCAATATTGAAACGGTAGTCATTTAGGTTATATCCCTGACAAAAGTTTAAAACATATTTTTTACCTTAATATTTTCAAACAGGACATTGGATTATAATGTCGCGAAATGAGTATCATTAACATACAACTTCACAGTGAATAACAATTTTTATTTTTACACACATTTTTTAATATTATTCAAAACGCCATTTAGAAACCATTAGCTGGATAACGGCTGTTGTAGATGATACGAGGATATTCATTTCGCGGCACTATAATCGATCTCCTACTTTTAGGTAATTACTTATAAAAGCCAACTATTCTATTTTAAAAACTATGGTAAAAGAAATATGCAAGCATTATGAGCGAATTCCCGTTAACTTTTCGTTAGGTAGGTTAGTAGTTTACAACTTCAGATACAAAATCACAGTTTGATACAGTTTTCAGTCCCTAATGAAATGAAGAACCACAATTGATATTTGTTATGCAAGGCTGCAAAGTTGTTATTTGGCACGAGTTCTCATATTGAAACCCGAGCTAGCGAAGGATTCTAGGATTGAACCATGAGCGGTACGAGTGGTTCAAAAATAGAATCCTGATCGTAGCGAGGGTTTCAAGGCACGAGACGAAAAATAACTTTGCTGCCGAGCGATACACAACTTTTCATCTCACTACACCGAGGGAAATGGCGGATTAATGGAAAACAGTTGAACCATAACAAAAACGTTTTTAAATATTCATATTTATTGTTCATTAACCGGGAAACGTCTACCAGGCCGTCCCCCTACTAGATGGACCGACGACCTGGTTAGAGTCGCAGGTAGACCCTGGATGCAGGTGGCTCGGGACCGGTCGATGTGGCGTACCATGAAGGAGGCCTATGTCCAGCAGTGGACGTTTCCCGGCTGGTGATGATTGTTCATTAAGGTACACCTCGAATTGGATCCATAAATATTTTTTTTGATCGAAAGTTTTTTTATCTAAAGTCCATTTAGATTCATCATCGTCATGTTCGAATTTCAAAAACTCTTTCCACTCTAGCGTGCAAAAAGAGCTTTTCCACGCAGATTTCGAATAAACAAGAAAGCTTTTCCGAGCTACTGAGATGAAAAAGTCTATAACATTTTGACCAGTATTTGTAACTAAAGCCGTAAGAGATCTGCAGTCACTATAAGTGACCCGGTATCTGATTTGGGTAAATAATAATTTAAAATTTGTTAGTTACAAAACATAATTCCAAGTGCAGTTATAATATACATATATAATATTAATATAATCTACATTCTACTCTGCGACGTTACAATGTTTATAGGGTAACCATAAATATTAGTAGTAATTAATTGCGTAGTGGCTAGGCATTTAAAGTTAGTATAATGGCCGCCATAACTTGAACACGCGAACGAACTCCCCCTTCACTAGCGCTGCGCCCCGACGCGCAAACTGGTTCAAGTTATGTGGCGTGTATTAGAAAATATGTTGTTTAAAGCTCTTATAACATTATCATCAACTTTTGTTAAATAAACCAATATGTTAAATATTAATTATACTTCAATATATTGTGAGTGTTATATTACATTCAACCGAGGACGGGCGACCGAAATTTACATGTAAGAATTAATTTAGAAAGTTGGTGCTATCTTAAATAGATATGTGCATAAGTTATGTTCAACTAAGAGATACTGGCGTAGGCATTATGTTTTTATAATCTCCAAACAACGACCGAACAAAACGATTGATAAGTTTAATCATTAACGCGTTCAAAAAGAAATAAAAACCGACTTCAATTGTCTTAAAAATGTTCACCCTTAGAGGTAGAATGACCTGGGTACGTATTTGGTTTTTGTTGATTATCTCAAAAAGCACTCAATCAATTTCGATGAAATTTATACGGGACCACCTCTGAAGTATGCTCTACCAACAAAAAAAAGAATCATCAAAATCAGTTCACAATTGGCGGAGTTATCGCGTGACAAATGTACATAATAATAAAAAAACATACAGTACGGAATTGAGAAACTCCTCCTTTATGAAGTCGATTGAAAATTATTTCATAGGACGCAAGCAAGCTTACCCAGAAGCCTCACATTGCCAGATTACAACAGTGCTATTTAATATTTGAAAACTTCATACTACTACTACTGGTAGAATGGTGAAAAACTTCAATTTAGTTTTTTCATAGGGCGTGGACACATAAATACATTATTTTACGAGATACAAGTAACTCAATCATCATTTCACGCAGTCTCTCGAATGAGAGAATGATTTTTTTATCCCACACACAACTATAGCAAATTACAGTATCGGCTCGTAGTGGACTATACTGTCTGTAAGGAGACTATACGCCAGTATCTTTAGGTCGTTAGTACCGCACCATGTAAACCTAATCTAATGCTTGATTGATTAGTTTGTTTATATCATGCTAGTTTGAATAACGTTGGTATACTAACAAAGTTCAGCCAAATCCGCGGGCAGCCCGTACTGGGTCAACAAATCGACACCTAGGGAAACACACGGCGTTAGCGACGCAAAAAACACACATAAATTCATAGATAAATCAGAGTAGAGAAAGTCTTGCATATATAACAATAGTACCTTTTTTACATACAAATTACCTTAATTATTGTATGGATACTGCCTTTTTATTTGTATTTAATGAACCCTGCTACTGTGTCAAATTTCTATTTGATGTGGTTTCGCTAAATACAATTATGCTCTACAAGAAATGTTTTTTTTCTCGGTCTTTATTCTGTATTTTAAATATTTGTGTGTGTTGTGTAGATTTTACTGCATTTCGTTGACGCGACGATTTAAAAAAATAATTCTATAAAACGCTTGTCAACTGGCTTATTAGATCGTAAGATTCACTAATGAAAACAAAATTTCAATAACATCTTAATTTTTACACATCCATAAGTCACATTTTGAGCTTATTTATAAAATGCAAATAAAATTCCATAATATGCATAATTTTCTCTAAAGTGATTTACTCTTTGAGCTTTGGACTCATATTTCATATACATATTTAATGACTACCATGACTTTGACTAAAGCCAGTCGCTCACTTGGCGTAACAACTGCAAAAGCTGTTGCTCAGGTTGGTAGATTTTAGCACCAAGTTGCTGGCTATGGATCTATAGCATTTACCAATACATTAAGCTACAATGTATTTTATTACAAAAAAATACAAGTTTTACATTGAGTCCAAAGCTTTTATAAGGCAATAAAATATATCAAGCAAATGCATAAAAGGCAGGTCAATGTACAGATGCACACAAAAATGCATTTAAATTGTACATTAAAATAAATAAAATGGCAACTTTAAAGAGATTCCGATGATAAAACTTTCATACAACATTTCTTTTACTATAATCTTTTGTGCAGAATGTGCAGTGATTATCTAAAAATATGACATCGGATTTTAGTGTCCGGAAATGAGTATCATTAACATACAACAGTGAATCACAATTTTTATTTTTCGTTATTATTCAAAACGCCATCTATGGCCAATTCGTTGGGTAACGGCTATTAAAGTTTACATTAAAGTTGAACTTAAGTTGCAGGTAGTTATTTATCAAAGCCAGCTATTCTATTTGAAAAGATTATGGTAAAAGAAACTCCGACTTGGTGGGGGCACTGCTGTGCCCCCAGATTTTGTATGCAATAATATATTATACAGACAATAATATTACTGCACAAGATAAAATCATTTCTAGAGACCGTTAAAAGAAATTTGACATGCATTTGCTATGGGGGACATAATATTGTAGATGTTTGACCGTGTAGATGTTTTTACCTAAATTTAGAACAGGATAAAAGGCGACTTAGAGAAAGGAGGCCCTACGAAAGGAACCGACAACATGGTAAAGGTCGCAGGTAGTCGCTGAGTGCAAGCTGGTCGGCCTATGTTCAGCAGTGGAAGTTTCCTGGTTAATAATGGGGTCTTTAAAATATTAATCACGCATAAACAACTGAACCGATTCGGAGGAAATTTAGCAAAAGTCATCCCAATAGTATATTTACATAGGATAATCCTTAAAGAACACGCAAATCACGTGTCGGCCAAAAGCCAGCAGTTGTATAGCCAAGACTGACCTGGTCTTCCTAGGTGGTAGTTCTTGGGCGGCCTGCCACGTCTCCTCTTCAGCAGGAGCTGTTGTCCTGAGGGTGTGATGTGATGCAGCTGGGGACTGGGACCCATCACTGAGCCGCTCGTCAGCACGCAGCCTTCCATGTCTGAGGAGACACATTAAAGCTTTAAGAGTGTTTACATACAAAAGTTGGTGCACATTACCCGGCTGATGACAAAGTATTCATGTAATTACATAGATGTAAATCAATTGGCTTATTATTTACGACGAATGAATGAAATAGGGCATGCCATGAAGAAGGTCTATATTCAGCGGACGTTTTCCGGCTATAGATGATTATGAATGGATGATGAGGAATGAAATAACCCGATAACCATCAATGACTTCAATAAGTGCGGCTTGCTTTTTGAATGTATTGTCATTAGTTAGAATAACTCATAAGTACAAGTTATGCAATGAAACTCCGCTCCGGACGCGTTCAAGGAAACTATACTAGCCTGTTTAACGTTTTCTTTAAAAAAAAGTGAGAAAGGGAGCTTGCGTTTGCCACCTCGTCTTCAAACGCACCCAACAAAGAGCTGGTCATGAACCTAAACACCGCTGTGAACGATTTACAACTGACCCGGAAACTGTGGTGCAAACTAAACCGACTCAGAGTCGGATAAAGACGCTGCCCAGAGCTGATGTACATATAAATAGATATTTAATGACGATCCACGCAGCTGTGGGGCTGTTCAATCATCAAGCACCTAGAAGAGCACTGTGGTCCAATCATGGAGGACTGGATAAGGTCCACGCATTAAATGACGACGCCATTGAATAAATGAAAGGCCTTCCACAATTCTTGAAGGCGGTTGGGAGTAGGAGAGCTGGGTTGTTCGCCCAGTAGTGGGATATAGATGGATAAATAATAAAACTCACCTAGCGAAGTCTTGGGCGGACGCCCCCTCTTCTTCTTAATCTTGGGCATCATCGGCAGTGGGGTCTTCCGAGGTCGGCCGCGTCCTCTCCGCGGGGGCTCCAATAGATCCCCCTGCAACAGGTTCAATAATCATAATTGTAGCTTATTTGTGCATATTACGTATACAAAGCGGTGGTAGCTCAGCTGTGTAGAGTGCTGGTCTAGAATCAGCATTATCATCGAGCTCTTGGGTCGATCCAGGCTCATACAAATGAATTACATTTCAAACTTGGAAACCACTGAGAAGAAATGCAAAGGCGTGTGTGAGATCTAGCAGGCATTGGGCCCGCGTGGTTAAGACTTCTTAAAGTAATGTGATATGGCATTACATTTCATACCGCGTCATATTACATCGCAACATTACACATCACTCTAAACATCGCCTGAGATTCGCGCCATGCGCTAGGCCAATTATGGCTTGATATTGTAATGCAATGCTTTCTAAATATCACATGATATACGTGTGCGCATCACTTGGTATTGTATTGCAATGCTTGAAAATAAAATGCGTAGAATGTAAACCTTATCATCACTGGTAATACAGATACATTTCAGTAACATGCGTGTCTAGTCCGTACTTGTGCCGGGAGAACCGTGCGCGCCTTCTCGCTCGCGCCACGCTAGGTGCGAGTGAGCGGTGCAGAACGAAGACATGCGCGCGGAATGCCATGAGTGATGCGTAATGTTTGAATTAATCGGATAATATCACGCGTGATGCATCATACTCATTACTTACACATGTCTAGTATACGTCAGACCCCGTACGTGTTCAATGGGTGGTGCTAAGGAGGTAACAACCTTTGGCTACTGTTTGTTCGAGGCTAGCAACGTGCCGGATATCACATCAACAAACTTAAACAAATACCTGATTGATCTCATTGCGGACCGGCTCTAGCGTGGAGTTCAGCAGGACTGGGTTTGCGGTGCGCGGGGGCAGCATCACGTCCCCGCTGGGCGTGAACACGAGGTGCCCGGACTCACGGTGCGTGGTGCGCACCATGCCCGACATCACCTCGGAGTTGTTCTCGCGTTTCGGTGCCGGTTCGTTAGCCATGTCCACTGTTGGGTCCTCCTGACAAGATAATAGCATTAAGAATCATGAAATACGTTTACCAGACTTATGTCCAATAAGAAAAATGTCCAAATCATTCGCTAACCACTTATTCGGGTGTGCTTTTTGTGGTGACCTTTAGGAAATATTATGTTCTTTCACTTGATGCACGGGACGTACCTTCTCGCAGATCTTGGTGTGCACGCGCAGTTTATCTGAGCGCGCGAACGATCGCCCGCAGCCCCCGCACATGAAGGGCCGCTCCCCCGTGTGCGTCAGCTTGTGGCGGGAGAGGTGGGATGAGCGCTGGAATCTGATAATACCATACACTTTAGGCTAGCACGAGTAACCATTGTATTGTAAAAATGATAAGAATAAAAAAGAGGATGGCAGGACGCCTTTGCTAATAGGCGCTCATCATGTGAACAAATCTTAACCAAGTAAATGCGTTCAAAAAGAACTGGAAACCGACTTCAACTGCCCTAAAAGTCTACTTTTACTAAGGCAAATTTAAGATTTATATAGTTCTCTCATGGGTGCCGTTGTCAGAACTGAACCAAATTGAAATGGGACCACACGGATATCAGTGTATACCTGAGATCGCAGATGTCGCACACGTGGGGCCTACCCTCGTGCGAGTCGTTGGCGGCCGAGTCCGAAATGGAGCCGCTGGAGTCCGTCTCTTCGTCGTCATCCATGACAGCCTTGCTAGGTTTCTCTCCTGACACAATAAACAACCTCTATCAACATCACTCTATATACATCTTTATCTACACCCCTATCTTAAAATCATGATTACGAATTGAAAAATAGTGACTAGCGGGAATTATACAAAATTTCTTTTAAAATAGAATGGCTGCCTTTGATAAGTCAGTAACTAAAATAGGAAATCGAAAAAGCATCAAGGACGCCATTAATCCTCATGTGTATATAAGATGTAGGTGTCATTTTCTTCTTGAAGCATAACACAATGTGATTCATCTAAAACAGAGTTTTATTTATTAAATACAGATGAGTTTTACACAACAAATATCAACTAGTGAAATAATTACTAACCTAAAACAGAGAATCGTCAGTTAAATGTTCATGCTTTACTATTCTTACTATAAACCTCAATCGTGGACCTTATCGTCACTTAATACAGGCGATATATGGTCTAGCGTCGATCTATCATTAATATAATGTAACAACTAGACAACATCGGTTAGTTAGATCCTTAATCTGTAAAGAAGAATATGAATATAGAAATTATATGTTACTCTAACATATTCCTTCTGCATCGCCCTGACAATATTTATGCATACCCCTTTCCAGTGTGGAGGGTACATAACTTAAAAAGAAATAAAAAAGGATTACTTTTTACCATAAAATAGGTTACAAATAATGGTTGGGGTCACCTGTTAAGTATGAAAACTTGTGTCTTCTTGTGACCCCGCTCTTCCATAACTCTCTAATACGAGGGGCATACCGAAATGATCGGGAATATAAAACAATACATACAGGAAATAACTAAATTTATTTTTATTGCTTTTCGAAGTATTCTCCGTTGCAGTTAATGCACTTTTGCATTCGTTCGAACCAATTATTATAGCAGCAATTCCAGTCCGAAGTTGACATGGTCAAAATCGTCGATTTGTATGCTTCCACTGCTTCTTCTGGACCTTGAAACCGCTGACCACGCAATAAATCTTTGATTCTAGGGAATGTAAAGTAATCATTGGGACTCAGATCAGGGCTGTATGGAGGATGATCCATTAATTCAACGTTTTCCTGCTTCAAAAACTCGCTTGTTTTCTGAGCGGTGTGAGAGCTCGCATTATCGTGATGGAGGATTATGCGTCGTTTCGGGTTACCTCTACGGAGTTCGGATATCATCTGTGGCAAACAAACCGTTGTATACCAATCAGCGGTAACCGTTCTCCGTTCCTCTAAGGGAACTGTGACTACATGTCCTGTTTTCGCGACAAACGAAGCGACCATTTTCTTCGATACGCTGCGAGAGCGGACAACTTTTGTTGGCTTGATCTCACCTGCGAAGACCCAGACAGCCGACTGATGCTTTCTTTCTGGCTCATATGAATAGATCCATGATTCATCACCAGAGACAATGTTATAAACTGCTTTTGACTTTCCTCCGTTGAAGCGTTGCAGAGTAGACCGGCACCAATTGACACGAGCCGCCTTTTGCTCTTCGGACAAATTATGGGGCACCCAGCGGGAAACTAGCTTTCTCACTCCCAGTTCACCATGTAAAACAGTTTGTATCGCAGTCATACCTATCCCTAAAGTAGCCCGAATCTGCTCATATGTAATATGTCGGTCATCCTGTATCATTCGGCGCACAACAGCGACATTTTCTGGTGTAACCGCTGTTTTTGGCCGGCCTGTGGAAGGTACGGTGCCAAGAGAAGCACGTCCACGCCGGAATTCAGAATACCAGCGATATATTGTCGTCTGGCTAGGCGCTTCACTCTTGAATATAGATATAAGCTCAGCGAGACATTGTCCCTGAGATAATCCTCGTCGAAAGTTGTAAAAAATTATGGCACGGAAACTTTCTCTTGTAAGCTCCATTTTTTTATCGACCTATCAATTTCAAACTGATATTGTTCTTTAAAAAAAAATTTTTTTTTAATTCTGTCAATTGTATTCGATTTTCAACTAACCAGTGTTTATTCATCAAAAAGAGTTTTTAATCTAATTAAATCGAAAGTACTCGATTACCGATCTTTTCGGTATGCCCCTCGTATAAACAAAATTACTAATTATATTATACAGTAAGTATTTAATATTTATTGTTATTAATTAATTACCATTTCATATTTAGATCTAGAGTTTTAGAGAGATTTAAGTTATTGTTACATAATGAACAATGTGATACTGTGTGTGTGTGAGTATGTAAGGGTAACTTACCATCAGAGTCGTCGTTGTTTGAGTGGTCATTGTTGGTGGGTTTCTGGAGCACCGCCAGCTGCACCACTTTGATGCCGCTCGGCTTACTATCAACGTCCAGCTTGTGGTCCATTGTGGCTGCACCTGAGCAACGATACATAATTTATGACAATCTGGACATATAACTAAGCCGCCTTATTATGTCTATGGTTAAATGTTGGACTAACAATATAGAGGTATAGGAGGTTAGACTCCCAGTGAGGGTACTCGGTTTGGTTGGTGATAAGGCATTTTCTGTGTACGCCTGCCGCCAAACAAAACTGTTAATAGCACTATTGTGATATGGTATGGTTACCAGAGCCAGCGCATCATCAGATTGAGGCTTCTGGGTGCGCACGCTTAGAATCCAACTGCCTTATCGTCTCTTACCATCAGGTGAAATGAACAGCAAGTGCAAACCCATCATACACTTTTAAAAAAGCTAACTCAAAGTCACTCAGCGAGCAATGGAACGAGCTAAGCTCGGAATTTCTCTACGCGATAAGGTCCGGAATGAGGCAGACCGTAGACAAACGAAGGTCACCGACATAGCGCGACGATTCAGTGAGCTGAAGTGGCAATGGGCAGACCACATCGCTCGAAGAATCGATAACCGGTGGGGAGTAAAGGTTCTCGAGTGGCGACCACGTACTGGGAAACGTCTACCAGGCCGTCCCCCTACTAGATGGACCGACGACCTGGTTAGAGTCGCAGGGAGTCGCTGGATGCAGGTGGCTCGGGACCGGTCGATGTGGCGTACCATGAGGGAGGCCTATGTCCAGCAGTGGACGTTTTCCGGCTGATGATGATTATGAAACTCAAATTACTCGAGGTTTTACAAAGGATTAGTTAGAAGATAATAAAAAGCTAATCCAGTTTTAATATTTCAACACAAATTATACAACACAAAAACGCCAAGTGCTAGTCGGTATCGCATCGCGACTAGTACCAAAGTATAATATTTTAAACGACATCCTTTATACTATAAAGTTTATAGAGATACCCCCTTCAATTTTCAACTTTATATTCATATGTATTATAGCGGCCATATTATGTGAAAACTTGTCTACCTACTAAGGTTCGTGTGACAGGCGGATGGACGGACAGCGGAGGCTTAGTGACAAAAATATCAAAACTAGTACACCTAGCCGCTAGTGTTTATAATCATACCTAACATAAAAAAATCAAAATGTAAAACGACAAAAACCGATGCAAAAAATCTCATTTTTTAAATCCGGGTCTTAACAATTCTCGAAACTCGTTGCAATAAAAAATCATTATAAAAAGCGATATTATATTTTTGTAAGCGTTCCATGACGCTATAAATGTACTAATTGTTGTATGAAAAAAAAAACCGATTTATTTTAATTAGAGCGTAAAGAATGACTAGAGTCATGCTGATGATTGTAAAAAAAGTATTGTTCTTGTAATGCATGCAGGTAGATAGCTATACAAATTTTTTTGCTATTACAGCAACAGCCTATATATGTTTCCCACTGCAGGGGCTCAGGCCTACTCTCCTACTGAGAGTGTATGGGACATAGTCCACCACGCGGGACCAGTGCGGATTGATAGACTTCACACACCTTTGAATTTCTTCTCAGGAGTGTTGTTTCATTTCATGTAAATACATTTTTCTAAGAATGCCGTTTTGGTATAGCAGGGATTTCTTTGATGACGCAATATTTGAGTAGATGAGTTATCTATATCTAGTGAGTTAGAGCATCTCTTAGTTATGATATAATAATTGCAAACTCATTTACATTAATTTACATTTCGTATTTTGTTCTTTATTATAATAAAACATGAATATAAATACGAAACAAGTACTTTCCGAGTGGATACAAATAAACATGCAATAATGTACAGCAAATGGGTTTACGTCTGCGGCTCTCAAACTTTTATCTTAGCGTTAAAAGTGAATAAGAGGCCTGAAAAGGTTTTGTAGCTGAAAAAACAACCGAATTCTTTTAGAATCACTATTTAGAAACAAGAATACACAGATAGTTTATTTTCAAGTGTTTTTTTTTAAATAGTGACGTATAACAATGTTGTTGAGAGCATTATTCAGGTGTAAATTAGTTATTCGAAAATAATAATTATAAACGGAATTGCTGTGTCGTCACACTCACACTTGTAACGTGTAGCTAACTAACTAGTAACTAGCTTTTTTTTAGATAATGCAGTGCAATAAGTTAGCTTAATTAGTTAAGTTTTGCCTCCAAAACTAATATGAAATTAAGAAAATAGTTTTAAAAAAAAGATTAATTAAAATTTTGTTTAAAAATTACATACAGGTTATTTTTTTATTAATTTCGCTTTGTAATTAATTATATTTCTTTCAAGCGTCGTTGTTTAAAGATACTGTCAAATACATCATATTTCCATTCTGTTAACGGATCTCTTCTTTGACTCGTCTATAGAAATTATTAATAGAATGTCAAAATTAACATATTTGAAAGTATTCATGTATACAATATATAACCGTCGGAGGCGCGGACTCTCAATCTGAGGGTACCGGGTTCGAATCCAGCCGTGTACCTATGAGTTGTTTTTCAATTCAAGTACATTATCCGATTGCTTAACGGTGAAGGAAAACATCGTGAGGAAACCTGCATGTCTTGAACAGGTATGTGAAGTCCGCCGATCCGCACTGGGCCCGCGTGGTGGACTATGGCCCATACACTCTCTGTAGGAGAGTAGGCCTGAGCCCCTCCAGTGGGGACATATATAGGCTGTTGATGATGATACAATATATAAACAATTGAATGGGTCAATTTCATTCAAAACGACAATAAAAAATACAAAGTGAATCATAGCATAATATTATAAGCATACATTCAAAGTTTGAGAAGCGCAGTCTTAATGGCGGAGTGATTGTGCAAATTGCACGTGAAAGGAAATGATACAAAATTATTGTCTTGTGAATTGCGAACTGTCTATTGTGTGCCAATAGACGCAACGCAGTTATACTGATGGTACATTCGTGCCTCACTACAGATCGTGTTATACTTGATTCACATTACAGGCGTTTCCTACAGAGAACTTCCTACTTCAACTTTTACTTATTGATAATCCTGTAATATCCAGAAATACCGGATGTTTGGGGGACAAATCAGTGAGCTCTTTGTCAAATCAGCAACTTTTTATATGGTATATTTACGATAGCTTTGCTTCCGACACATATTCAAATGAGTAATTAAAATGGGATAAAATTTAAGATTGAGCTCATTAGGGTCCTAAACAAATCCTTTTTGTATTCCGACACGTAATTTTTATACTGAGGTTTGCCCA